>JANVCC010010406.1:19913411-20012139 GCA_025345505.1 Todiramphus chloris collaris | reverse complement strand
TTAATAACAGAAACAAGCACATAGGTACTGATGCTTCTTTTTTCGTTTATATGTAGGAAAAAATTTAACATCACATTGCCTCCTACCCTGCTATACTTCTGTTTCTGAGGCCACTGGGAGATGTATACTACCCCAATAAATACTAGGAAGCTGTTCCCATAGCAAGTGCTAAGTGTTTAAAAGCTCTATGACTTTCTTTCTAGTACTACCCTTCTCGTATGCCTTTGCATGATATAAACAGCATAGAGGAAGGAACTGGATATGAGAACCCTGAGGGAAAATGAATTCAGTATGATGAACTCAAGTCTGTGTCTGGGATGGCTTTGAGATCTAAACAACTTCAGAAAAACCTGGGACAGCACTGCAATAAAGGTCACTGTCCAATTTCCCTAGCATATTTCCCAAAATTGAATACTTTGCTCTGTTAGACAAAAATCCCATATAATGCCTCTGCTGTCATCTGGTCACTGCTGCTCATGCCCCTTTGATTTTCTTACACTGAATGGCGGTTTGGCTCACATATATTTTTAATGTCTTGTTCATAACACAGATGAAATGGACATAGTTCTGGAGAAACAAGGATGATTTTGTAGACATAACTTGGAATTAAGCCAAATGTAATCCAGTCATTCCAGCAAATAAATCAGGCCCCGATCCCAGACATGCTTATGTAGATACATTTAAAGTGACAAATAAGCAGGATGTTGACATAGAAAAAGTGCCAAATTGACACGTATTTAAACAGTGCTGGGGAGGATAAGTGCAAGAAATAAACACAGCGTGGATTTTTAAAAGCTTTTCAACATTTGAAATCTGAAGTTTTCACAGCATGTACATAAACTGCAAGCAAAACTCAAAAAGAATTCACATTAATTCACACATGCAAAGGAGACCCGTTAGTGTGCCTTTGGAATTACAAAAAGCCAACTTAAAGAAGCACTTACTTTTGATATATTCAAAATTCATACTGTGCATAACAACATGTATGTCTACAGCATGTGAGAGAATAATGTCACGTGGTTTATACAGTGTATATATAAAATCTGATTCTCTACCTCACTTCTGTATAATAATTATTTCCATACAAATGCATCTGAACAATCCACTCCCTAGCATTTTTTTCACATTTGTCTCAGTCTAAGACTATGCTCTCTGCCATCTGGACTTCTACCTATACAGCGTTCTTTATATTTAATATCAAACCATTCAGAGTAGTGACTCTGTTTTATTAACATTTTAGTACTGTGCATAATATATTAGTGCCTTTATCCTCAGTAGAAAAGAGAGGAAAACCTTTTAACCACAAAGCAACTGAAAACCAATGAATTATTCCTACATGAAAAAGCATTTGCCAAGAAAGCTCGCAAATACTACCATGTCTCAAGCAGCCTGGAGATTTCTGAATCTGTTTGTGCACATTGCAGGAACAGTAATGAGGTGAAATTTGATTCCTAAACCTTTGTGTATTATTTCTTTTGCCTTTTAACATGCAATGGAACTCTTAAGAGGTTTATTCCTCCCCTTCCCCTTTCCTGGGCAAAAAAGCCTGCATGGGATACAGGATAAACTAAGCCTGTCACGGTGGCACACTAATGTTACTTTACCACTCTGAGTTGAAGCTGGCTGAGACTGTACAAGAAAGCCCCTGTCTGTCTGTACCTATACATGTAGGCACCTCATCATGACTTAGGCACCTCAGTCCACCTGAGGACTGAATGGCTATGCTCAGCAATGCAGCTAGACGTGCTGTGGGCATAGGTCTGGGAGGGAGCACTGTGCCAGGTTCACACCATCATCCCCCTGGGGTTCCCCTCTGCTGTAGAGCAGCACAAACCACTCTGTTCAGATCAGCGTGGACCTAGACAGGTAACACAGCCAGAGCGGCATGTGTAGAGCCAGCTCTTCTTATTCTTCTGCTCCTCCCTAGAAATTAGCTAGATGAGATGTGTAATATACTCGAGATATCTTTGCACAATCCTCTGTCCACCTCCACCAATAAAGCTGTAGTCTGTGCGAGACAGCTTTAATCCAAGATGTAAGAAACTATAGGCACAACCAGACTGACCATGATCATTTAGCTGCCTGAGAAAGAGTGGGGTGAATTCTCGCTTATAAGAAATGCTCATTTCACTAAGGGGGAAAGATGGCATTTTACCAGAAGGGACAGCTTACTTTTATTTGCTGAGAGCTGGGATTTATACTGGCCTCGAACCAGCCGGCAGGTGGACCCATCACCATTGCAGACCCCACAGTTATCTTCCTTGACAGTGCTTCCCAGCTGGCGGTCACAGCCAACGATCTGGCAAGAAAGAAAGATGTGCATTTCAAGTGAGCGCCTACTGCCTGACTGCTCGATCCACCTCTGCAAGTAATTACCCGCAAATTTCTCTCTCAGCATCTCTAGAGGTCCACGGAGTACCTTAGCAATGAAAGAGGCTGAGCAAACCTGGCTGAGAGTTTGAACTGAATTCAGACATGAGATAGTAAGCAAGTTAGCACTCGATGGCTTTTGCAGCCCAGAGAAGGAAAAGAGTATTGTCAGACATTGTTTTTTAACAGCACTGTGAACATTTCTTGGTCAGAGTCCTATCAGAAATCACAATTTTAGAGTTTCACAAGGAAAAATGCCTGAAATAGATAAGACAGATAGGAAGCAGACAGATAAAAGTAAAGAGCAGCACAGATAAATAGTAATATGGCTGAGAACTCTGTGAAACTTTACTTGCTGTGATGTTTGGAAACCATGTGGTTTTAATTATGTTTGACAATAATCCCATTCCACATTATCAATGCCTGTGTTCAGACATTTTTAAAGATCTGATAAAGGAGGAGGGAATGGTTAAAACAAATGAACTGACAGTCAGAAATGCAATTAACTGCTTAGAAACTGGCTTTAAACTTATGTGCAAATTATTTGGTTAAATATTTCAAAACCTCAGTAGATAAACTAGGCTTCTCAATTTGCAAAAACACTATAGTACCCAGGAGAATCAAATATAAATTTATAACTAAATACATTTAAAATTAAAATAAATGGTATACACCTTTATTTGGCACAGTGCTAATGTAGACTTTTCTTTGAAATTTGAATTCTGCTTCCAAGTTATGAATTTTTAAATTCCAGAAATTAAACAAGTCCATACAGTGTTATAATTATCTTTATACATACTAGAAAATGAAAGGCCTTCTAGCATTCTGGCATGCAAAGTAAGCAATGAAAACATTTTTGTGTATAAATTCTGCTCCTGAAGAGTTTATGCTAAGACTCTTAGCCAAACAGACAGTGTATATATGCACAGGGAATTTTAAATAAAGTGTTTAATTCAGCTTTAAATTTTCCTGAATCTGTGAGTTTCAGTTAAATCAGATATCTAGGTTGTAGAAACTGATAAGAGTAAATAGGGCACTTTATCATCCAGGCTCATAAAAGCTGCATTAAGCCCACTTAAACATTCAGATTGATATTCCTCATTTGTACAAATCTGTATGTACAGAATTGCTAGGCGAGATGTATTTCTGGGTTTCACACTTTCTCTTCACATGCTGTGAAAGTGTAGGCTTTGATTAATATTCAGTATTTACTTCTAGCACTTCAACTCCCATTTCTAGCATCATTGTTTTCTTAATGGCACAATAGCAGTTTCCTTGTTTATTTGTCAAATTGATAGTATAATTAATTTAATTTAAATCATTATAGGTTTAAATTCAGACTTGATAAAAGCTACCACCACATTTTTTTGACTTCACCCACTCCTACTGGGTCATAACTGGGTCAGTCTCCTATGCTTCTGCATTACTTTATGATGTCTCCAAGGGAACAGTGAGGCCTAGTGGAGTAACACTCAGACATTAATGATAGATTGCCCTGGAAACCTAGTAATTTCAAGGCTTCAAGAGACATTTTTTATCATACTAGAAACACTATGACAAATAATTATTACACTGCTGAAGCAAAAATAAGGTTTTCACGACTGTGAGTTCCCCATACCAAATCCAGATATATAAATTACATCAGTGATACCATGTGAGATTTAGGTCTATTTCTTTTCTGAATAAGAATATCCTTGCAGGAGCTGAACCACCTTTGATATATATAGACTGGCTTGCTTTAACTTTCATGACTGTCTCTATATAGGCAAGATGTTAAAAAAATCACTCAAGTGGTCTGAAAACTGTACAACATAACACCTAAAAATCAGATTAATTTCCTTCAAGTGCATTACAGCTCAGTAGCATTCACAGTATACTGAGAAGGGTCCTGCTGAGAAACCCAGGTATCAGAGGAATGGCCGGAATTCTGTTTCATATCTCCTCATAACATATTTTATATTCACTCAACAGTTCAGTCTAGAGTGGTACCCAAACCTGCATGCCTTTGCCTATTTTGAAAAGTACGTATGAACTGCCTGGATGTGGAAAAGGCTGGATCTTAAACCCAGGTATGAGGGAACCAATTTCGAATCCAGCCTTCACTACTTTTTAACTTTATGAGCCATCAGCTCACACATTGCCATGGGCTGTACTCTGATTAAAGTCAATTTATAAGTTGAGCAATTTGGAGCTAGGTCACAACTTGTAGAGGAAACTGCCAGGAAAATCTCAGGTGTGAAAGGAATTTATATAGGGCTTCATTGCTTTTTTTTGAGATGGATAACCATTGAGAGTGTATAGCACAAAAAATAATTCCTATGCTGAAATGCTATATTTCAAGTGGAAGTATGAGAAAAATGGAGACCTCTTGTGAACAACCAAAACTTACTTGGTGTGTACTAAATGTGTTTTAATCTTCCTGTATTTCATAATCTCTCAAATAATTTTGTGCTATTAGAAAGTTTGATGAAATTAAATAAATTTCCTATTTCTCCCTGAGGTTTTTTTTCAGAGGTTTTTTTTTGCTTTACTCTGTTAATTATCTGTCTATCCAGAGCTCTGGGAATATTTACGAAATTTTCATCAAAATCCCTTATAAGTGATTAACTAATGCCTGAAATAAATAATTTTCTCAAGTTCACAGTTTTTTTCCATTTCCAACTTCCCTCCCCCCCATCCCTTCACTACGCAGGGAAGTCTGTCTTCCATCTTTACATTCAGTGGAAAGGTTGTTAGTGTTAGCAATGGAGTCACTGATGCTTTAAAATGAAAACCACTACTCTAGATCTCTTATATTACTTCTTAGTACTTCTTACATTAAAACATTATATAGGCTGAACTCTCAGGAAAGCAAAAGATCAGGCAAGAAAATATTGAAGTGTTCCAGAAAAAATACACAGTCCATAAGAATAATAACTTTTATCTCTACAAGCAGAAGGAACGTAGGTTTGACTGAGTTGAGATGGGAACATGTAATTTCCATAACATTGTTTTCACTCTTTGTCAAGGTTGCAGAGAACTCACTGGTATGAGTGAAAATATGCCACTCCCTCCCCCCACCAGAAATCTGCAGAGAGTTAGCAAGGAATAGGAGGGCAGATTTTTTTTTTCTTTCAGAATCCACCCATAACGTGAATAAAACACAGAGGGGAGGTTTTGGAACGGCTGTTATCAGGGATGCCAAAGATGCAACACAGTAGGAGAGACCTAGCTGTCACTTACACTGCAGAGCTCGAAAAGCCTGCTGAGACACTGACCTGTGGCCATGCTCATCTGATAAGGGCTTTTTGAGGACTCATTAGGAAAATAAGCACCACAGAAGATGCTGCTTGGTCAGATCAGTAGGCAATGGAGTGAATAGGGATATTGTACCTCTGATCTACATCTCAGTTTGGTGGACACAGTTCAAAACAAAATATTGACATTTTTGAATGAGAGGTCTGGGGAATATTTCATTCTCTGAAAAGCTTTGAAATGCCAACTCCTCATCTTGGTTTGAAACTAGAACCAATGTTAAAATTCTGGAGTATCTGTGGGATGGAAACTTCCCTTTCCAATGCATTCTAGTCTTCATCTTAATGCATCCTGAGTGGTTTATGGATATGAAGTTTTTTTCAGTCCATGAAGGGATGGGAAGGAAGCCCCCACCAGGAACAAATACGGATTACTGCAACAAGTTGTGCCTGGAAATGTTCTAAATAAGCAGTTTTCATACTCATTTCTATTACATGTTATGCTTCCTCCCCTTAAAACACAGTAATGAATCACAGACTTTACACAGTGAAATCTTCTGAGTTTCAAATTGCTCAAGTGCAGTCAGAGGCTTGAACTGCACATTGTTACCACATAAAATGTCAGAAGCAGTTCCATTAAGGTCCCTGACAATCTAATCCAAACCCCATTAAAATTAAGAAAATGTACTTACAAGTTCAATAGGCTCTGGGTGAAGCTCTTGCGTATTTCTAAAGGTGTTCCTATACAGATCATTTTTGTGGTGGTTAAATGCCCTTGCAGCAGTAAAGGCAGATCATGCAGAGCTCAGGAGGTCTCTCAATATATGGAAGATATAAGCCATGCATTACCAGAGTGAGGAAATCACAGGTCAGTACCAACTACCTGCCCAGTTCTTTACCACCTCTAAAGTGAGATGATTTTTTATTTCTTCTTATGGATTTAGCATAAAAAAGTTAGCAACAAAAAGCCAGGATAGTAACAGCTAATCCCTAGTTGGCTGAGTCTGTATTGTTTTCTGGCATAAGATACCACAGTTCTGCTCAGAGGTAAATACTCCATATTACATCTTAGGCTGAAGTCCCATACTTCATGCTGAGTTTGATTTCCCCCCCCCCCCCCCCCCGATCCCACTTCTACTCCACTGATGGCCAGGGAGCTGGCAAAACAGAAAAATAGGGATGTTCCTGACTGAGAGATACTTTCACAAAATAATTTTTACAGGATGCTGCAAGAAAAAAGATGGTCATCAAGTTAGCAGTGCAACTGCTGTTTAAACGCATCAGACTGAAAGTCCCACAAGAGGAGTTGGAACTAATTCATTGAGTGCGTGCATGGATATTATGTGTGTATATGTTCCCCTTGTAGACTTGAACTCTGGCTCAGTTTAGCAGATTTTTCCAGAAATAAAACTGGACCAGCAATGACAGGTTCTGCTTCAGCCCTGCTACCCTGGAAATGCCCTGAAGTCAGAAGTTTTCATAATAATTTCTATTCAGTATTAAGAAATACTGAGCAGGAAATCATGTAATAAAGCAAGCTTGCAAATCTAGCCAATTATAAATAAATTGCTCTTTTTTTCAAAGGGCATGTCTGCAGTTCAAACACAAGAAGTTCTGAGAATCTGAGAAAAACAAAGTTGCCCTTCACATGGATACTGATGTGGGGCTCAATGTGGGACTTGTGTTAATTGTCACTGCCCAGCTGAAGAAAGTTTTGGATCAGAGCCACTGTTTCAACTGGGTCCAAAATCCTGTTTTAAAATCAGGCTGAAGAGTTGTACTCTTTAAATTACTGTGGAGAAAACAAGCTTCAAGCTGTACAGTAAACTGGAACTGGACTTGTGTCTATGACACAGGGACTTGCAATCCCTGCTGAAGAGGTATCTGCCCTTCAGTTCACTGACACCTTACAATGACAGTTTGCAGCCTTGGCATTTTTCTGGCACAGCCTGTAGATGTCATCCTGTGACAGGCAGTCTTGTGTAGTACCAAGCACCAGACAGGATCCTCCTGTGTGCCCAGGAATTTAGGTGCAAGCACATGACAATCAGCAACTATAATTGAAGACTGTAGGACAGCAAGGCAGTTTGTAACTATGCTGGTAACAGCAGGCCCAGTGACATGTGCAATCAATGTACTTGCTTGGCACCTGAGGTAAACATGACTTGCAACTGTTCAGACAATGTAAACAAACTTCAGCATTTATCAGTGGCCAAACTCTTAAATATAACCACTGGAGTGACTACAGATCCACATTCCAACATGTTAGGCATATGGCTGGACAGCTCAATGAATTGCTGTTTCTTGTTGCTTTATTTACCACTGATGCACAGGAAATGTTTTGCAGGTCCTTCTTGTTATTTGTCTCATCAGCACAGAATTCTCAACTAGCCGGGGCTCTCTGTACTACTATTTTTAAACCCAGACCAAGACCCTCATGAAGTCTCACCTGACCAGCAGAGAGGATACACGGGGAATCAGTGGTTTGGCTAAAATTCTAGAAGCAAACAGCAAACACCCAGCAGCAGAAGGAACTCAAGAGAAATCCCTATTTCCCAGATTTTCCTCAGAGAAAAGAATAAATGTAACCTCATTCTGAAACTACCCTTGATTTAAAAAGAAGCAATTAAATCAATTTAAAAGCTACAACTTCTAAATAAGGATATATAGAGGCATTAAAATCTTGGATGTGGGAAAAAGGCAACTCCTATCCTTATAAACAAAGTTCATTATAAGGAATCTTCCTACATAAAAAAGCTTCCTTCTCTCAGACAGGCTTCTTTTGTTGACAGGATCTGGTCCTCTGTTGGCTGGATCAATGGGGATCCAACTGCAGTTCTTTGTTAGGAAGAATGCCAGCACAGACTTCTGGTGTTTTGGGCAGTCACACAATCTGTGTTATCAAGGAACAGACTTCATTCACAGTTCAAATAATTGAGAGAGACTGCACATCCCCAAGCCACTGCTGAAACTGCTTAGTGTATATGGTATTCCAACCTGATGCTCACTGTGTAAGAGGAGTGAATGCAGGCCCTATGAGAAGACATGGGATAACAGAAGAAACTAGCTAAAATGCCTGAAGACCTGCTCTTCCTGGAACTTCCAGTAACTGGAAGACTTGCCATGGCCTTCACTGAGAACCACACATCTGTTCTGGTGAGAACTCTCAAAACTGCCCAGTCAGGGTGGACATCCTGCCATCTTCACACAACACTAAACCCTTTGTGCCACTCTACACGTCCCACATTTTTAGGTGTGCTACTGAAATATATGGACATTGATGACTTCCTGGGAACTGTAACGGAACTCTTAGGAGTCTCCAAATTGCTCTTTTGATTTTTTTCTTTTTACTAAGCCCACAAATTACAATGTGCTTCCCTTCCAGCAAAGAGAGGTGCTCTGGGTGCTGCTGATCGAAGATATACCCACAGTAGGCAGATTGCCTTCTTGGGAGTAAGAGCAGGTGTTGTTTCTCCTGAAAGAGTAGAGCAAAGTATCTTCGCAGTGGTGCCAATCTCTGTTGGACCATAAAATATAAAACTGATAGCTCAGGGCACAGGAGTGCAATTATAATCATGCAACTGCACGTTCTTTCACACAATAAACTCATCCCCACTTTACTGCCACTCTCTGCCACAAAAATGTTGTTACCTGGCACAATTATACCAATTTAAGCATTTGGCTATTAGACTTATGAGTCATTAAGTTCTCCACCCCACTCCTTTATGTGTGCTGGAAAGATGTCACGCTGGGAGAGAAGTTACTTCTTTCATCACAAAACAATGATACTAATCAACAAGAAAACAAAATCAAGATTTGTTATCCACAGAACATGAGGTAGATGAGGATGGAGAGTATTAGACAAAAGTTCAAACAGCAGTTCAGCCTAAAGAGCAGTTCAAAGCACCTGACCATCAAAAATCAAGAATTCAGTACTTTCTGAAATTTGATTTCCCCAGAAGACAAGTAGGTTTCAATACACACAAAAAAAAGATGGCTTGGTTTTGAGAATTTAGGCCTAGAAGCTTGGTGCAGACATCAGAAACTGAAAGGCCATTATAATCATCATGCCAAAAGGCTGGGCTAAATTGAAAGACAACTTAGAACTGATCCTGTTATGACGCCTTCATATCTGAGGAAAAACAGCAGTCCTTTTGTCTAAATAATACAATTATTGTTGCATTTTTCACATTTTTCTTTGGTGTTTTATAGCTCATGAAAGACAGCTACAAACAGGAGCCAGAAATAACTGAACTATAGCAGACTGAAATCCCAGCAACATATAAATACCTACACTTTTTTTTTTTCCCCATTGCTTTCCTTTGGTTTAGCCTGACTTCTGTCATAGCCTCGACAGAAAAAAAAAGATTGTTACTGGAAGGTGTCATGGGGGACTGAATGTCTCTAAGAATGAATATACACTGGTAGGAACACAAATGATGCCTGTTTGTAGAGAATTAATGGAACAAAAGCCATTAATTTCTCTACTTCACTATCAAACAGGCAAGTGATAGGCACTTTTCAGTCCTCTTGGGTGAATATAAAACAGGAACATGGGTAAAAATCTCTTTCTGAAAATTATAGTCTCTAAGAGTTTTCACAGTTAGATAATGAGCCAAATTAAAGTGCAGAAAAATGGGATCTTGTCAAAATAAGCACATGATCTCTGGTGTTACCAGTAGCAAGTATGGATTACAATAGTCTCTAATATTAGAACAACAAGTATTGCAGGGTCATTTTCTTCTGGGTCTTCAGACAGGATGGCAAAGAGCCCTGGCATTCTCCTTCCTCAAAACTGATGTTGACTTTAAGGGTCAAATGCAAAGAAATCAGGTCCCAAGCTAAGGAATGACTAGGAACAGCTGCAGGCCCAGATGCCAACTGCAGCAGTGCCCCAGTCTTAGCCCACAGGGGCAGTTAGGACCTGAGGCAGTTTCCAGAGACTTCAAGAGTCTGCTGAGGTGACCACCTAATTTATTTTCTTCAAAATCTGTATTTTACCTCTATCAAGAAGGTCTACTGTGCTAGTGAGTGCAATATCAACACATCAAACATACTGATCACAGTGTTAAGTGACATCTGATTAGCTCTGTATTTTGGACTGATCTGGGAAAAGGAAAGGATCCATGCCACAACACTTTGTAGATGTAACGGAGAAAGAGAAACTGTCCATTCTGGAGTCATGATAGACCAGCAATATGGCACAGGAATCTATTTAAAGTAAAGAAGATTTTGTACCAGGCAGTGTAGCCTCTGTTTCTAATAGAAAAAATTAGAAGCACACACATGTGCATATATATCCATTTAAGTATTTGTATGTATGTGGAACATAATAATTTGGTAACTATACTTTGGGAAAAACTGTTTAACAAAATATATCTTTACTGCAGAAAAAAGACACAGGGAAAGATCAGGTGCTTAAGTTTCAAATCCCTGTATAATGGCAGTGGTTCCCATTTATCATATTTTCGTATTTATGTGTTATTATTTCACCTATTAAATCTTTAAAGCCTACTGGTGAGGTTTGTTGTCAGATGACTTGAATTCTGTATGCGGCTTAGCAGCAAAAAGTCTCAGGAATCAATAAATCAGCAAACTTAAAAAGTACCTCTAGTAGTAGTTGGTACTAGACCTGTAAAGAACAATTTAATACTATGATCATAAATTACAGACATTAAGATAAGCATTTCTGCGATGCAGCTCTCTCCAACTAACGAATGTAATGAAGAAAGATGGTCAGTTTGGGATGAAGAAACAAAAGTACTTTTCTCTAACCCTGAACAATCTTTTTGTAGTAATAAACTTACTTAAAGGCCTTCTTAGAAATGCCCAGCTATCTTATGATTGGATCTAATCCTGCTATTACTGTTATAATATGATTAAATCATAGAACTGTAGAATGCCCCAGGATAGAAGGAACCTTCAAAGGCATCTAGTCCAACCCCACTGCAGTAAGCAGAGACATTCTCAACTAGATCAGGTTGCTCAGAGCCTCATTAAGCCTGAATTCTATTCTTCCACCATATATATGAAATAATTTCATGGTCTTTAATAAAACTAACAACAATAATAGTACTAGTAGCAATTATAATAATATCCATACAATTAAGAACAGAGTTGTTTTTTACACAACAGGACCATCTAAGACTGCTATAAAATTACTCCAGGTTTATCCAGAATCAAAGGAGGTGATTCTGCCCCTCTACTCTGCTCTTGTGAGACCCCACCTGGAGTACTGCATCTAGCTCTGGAGCCCCCAGCACAAAAGGGACATGGACCTGTTGAAGCAGGTTCAGAGGAGGGCCACAATGGCAATCACAGGCCTGGAGCACCTCTCCTATGAGTAAAAAACTGAGATAGCTGGGATTGTTCAGCCTGAAGAAGAAAAGGCTCCAGGGAGACCTTATAGTGGCCTTCCAGTATTTGAAAGGGGCCTACCAGAAAGCCAGGGAGGGACTTTTTATAAGGGCTTGTAGTAATAGGTTGAAATATAACGGCTTTAAACTGAAAGAGTGTAGATTCAGATTAGAAATTAAGAAGAAATTCTTCACTCTGAGAGTGGTGAGGCACTGGAACAGGTTGTCCAGGGGGGCTGTAGGTGTTACAACACTGAAAGTTTTCAAGGCCAGGTTGGATGGGGCTTTGAACAACCTGGTCTAGGGGAATGTGTCCCTGCCTAGAGCAGGGTGACTGGAACTACATGATCTTTAATGTCCCTTGCAAGTGTGATAAACTGTGAATTGTTTGTTCATCAAACTTTGTACCAATTGCTTAAGCTATTTTGCTCTAATAAAAGCACCAAGTCAGGTATGGAAAGGTACCAAATGTATGCTGCTATACTGGGGACTTGGCCCTCCAGGACATCATCCCTGCTCCCACCGGATACAGGCCTGGCCGAGGCCTGAGTTGTAAATATCATCATAAATCCTAGCCTAGCAGCCTTGTAAACTGTAGCTTGTTTTACATAACTGTAAACTGTGTCTTGTCTTATGGAGTTGTAAGTTGTGTTTTGTCTCCCATAGCCTCGAAAGTTATCAAGGTTCTCCTAAATCCTGTAGCCTGTCTTGTGTAGTTTTGGTCTTTGTAGATAAGGGAACTAACTCGCAGACAGGAAGATAGGAGACAGGAGACAGGAGAGCCTACCTGCAGATAAGCCAGATAACACCAACCCTCTGATTCCTGACTCATCATTTTGAGACAAAAGGTGACAAGTGCACTGCGAGGAAGACTGGGGGCCTTCCTCCTGAAGACCCTGGCCCACGACCACCAGACAGCAGTGCGCAAGTGCCAAAGGGAGGAGACCCCTGATAATGAGTTCCTGGACCTGATCATAATAACCCAACCCCACAGAATGAATATGTAGTTAATGCTGTTGGATATGCATGATTTAGTGTGATAAATGCCTGCCTGCTTGGCATCTTGTTGTGCGTGCTGGTGGAGCGCAGACTCCCCGCGCATCCAGCGCTGCTTGCTCATTCCCCATCACTAATAAATTTCTATTTTTCTATTTAAAGACTGTTTTGGTCTCATTTATAACACAAGCCAAACCATTCTATGATTCTATGTTGAAATAACAGAAAGTAAAAGTACACATATTTTATCTTGATTCTTCGGGTAAATTTAAAGGAGTCAATGGGTCTTATACACCTGCATGTATGAGAAACCAGTTAGTGTTCAACACATCCCAGACACACACCTCATCAGTTTCTTCAGCTAATAAAACTGGTTTTGACTCTTTAATCAGCACCATTCAACTACATGTTGTTATTAATTGTAGCATCATTCTTTTTTTTTCAGGTTTTTACAATAAAGTTAACACTATCTTTCAGAGTGGCTACACTTTTTGCATTTAATAGGAAAACTTACATAGTTATACCCTTTCAGCAGTTAGGTAAAAGGGAGTATTCTGGTTATGAACATTTTAGATTTAGTGTTTCTAACCTTTCACTGTGAAAATGATGTAAGCTTTGTAGAGGCTGTCATGATTTTTCACAGGGAAGGACTCCTGTTGTCCTGTACTGTGGATGAAATGTTTAAAGCAACACACCAAATTACACACTTTGTAAAAAAGGAAAGTGTGTTAAAAGAATAAATGTCTGTGAGAACGGAGGGCAGGCAGAGGTTCTGTGTCGACAGGGAAACTGTCGTATTTTCATTTTCCTGATTCCTGTGAAGTTAGTATCCCCAGGCTGGAGAGGAGGACAGGACAGCAGACGAGGAAGGTCATTCCGCACATGTAAGTAAAAGAGACTGCCCATCTCATTTGCATATCATCCATGAATGTGACTTCAGGGAAGCAATATTTATTTACATCAGGTGAGAAGGATTTGGCTGTGATATTGATGGGACACACTTTTTGGAAATGCTGCACAGCATCTTACTGTCTGTCTATATAATTAATAATAAAAAAAAAGGTTTGGTTTTTTTTTTTTTGTAAATACTGATATGGTACTTGTAAGAGCCTGGCTGTTGTTTGCCTCAAAACTTGTGTGGTGATAAGGTCTGTAAAGACCGGTCTGGAAGGGAGAGGTGTTGATTGCTTTTAATGTCTCTGTGCCCCCCTTTGGCTCCTTGCAGACATGATTTAACAAGAGGAAGAGATAGCTTCTGCACAAGTGGGACTCTGTCTTTTCTTTAGTTAAGTGCTCCTGCTGACTACCATGGGGGAAGGTGGATGGCAGGCACCACACTACTTCTAGCTCATGGAGCTCATGCAAATCAACACCACTTCCTGTGGAAGTTGGGAATGCCACCCAGATACCTCAAGGGTATAAAAGGGACAGAAAAATATTGATTGGTGTGCACCCACCATTGAAGAACTGAAGACTTGGATTGATCGAGTGAGACGTCGCTGGATCCACGGGTGGTGATAATCTTTTGTCTTTATCTTACTCTCTATCTTTCTTACTTACTCCCTCACCTCTCCTCTCTTTTCCTCTTCTCTAATAACTTTCTTCCTCTTCCTCAAAATTTGGTTGCGCCATAAAATAATCGCCTACAAAGATTAACTCTTTTATCCGTACTGTTTGTTGATTGTTCTATTAGGGAGAGCTAATAAACTGTTTTGTTATTGTTCCTTGGAGCCACTGTTGCGACTCTGCTGCCCCGGCTGCCCTGCCTTGCAGGGACAGCCTCTTTCAGGGGATCGCAAAGATTCACCTCCCTCGTTGTCCACTTAGTGGGACGAGACAGTACTATACAGCAACATGCAGATTCTGTCATTAATAGTGGAGACAGAAGGATCCTTGAATAATCCTTGATCACTCATCTGTGAAATCAAAGACTGTAGTTCTTCCTTGTCAGAGTTAACAAAAGGAACATTCGTGGAATTCACACAAGCAGAAGACAAAAATTAAACTGTCAGAGAACCAAGTATGAAGACTATGATAACAGGAAGAACAAGTGAAAAGGATATGGAAAATAGAAAAAAGCAAAAAATGGAAATGCAGTATTTCCCCTTCATCAGAAACAGAGAAAGAAATCCAATAATTTTTTGACTGTAAGGGAAACTGGATAACAGGAAAGAGGTTAGTGAAAGTGCTAGTAGATTACATGGATTATTGGTGTTTGGGTGGCAAGCCTTTCAGAGCTTGAGGGGCCATGCTCCTCTACCCAGTGCTGCAACCTGTCTGGCAGTTGTCCAGAACCCAAAGTTTGAGGTTTAATTACTAGTTATTGAGCAGACATCTTTGTCTGATGTGTGAGGGAAGAAAGAGCTGCACTAACAGGCATCAGATTGAGAGAACAAGTAAGGGAGAACATGTAGTTAGAGACAGGGCAGTGACAGGGACATGTCAGGAAAGTTCACAATCCACCATCAGACAAAGTGATCAGATGAAAGAATAAAAAATGTGTGGTGACAGAGAACAAAACAGATGAACTGGAAATCACAGAAATGAAGAAGTCCACGTATTTATCAAATTACAGGATGATTTTTATGAGTATCATGTAAGCTAGTTCTTCATTCGGGCGTTGTGTAATGAAATAAATGAAATATGACGGAAATAATCCTCTGGGACAGGAGCGCCTTGGCAAAGAGGGTGGCAGGAGCTTCCTGTCTATCTGACCCCTCAGATGAATGAAAAACGGATGCTTCAGTGTCCTGGTTTGAGTGAGAACAGAACTAATTCTGTTCAGCAATTTTGCTTTTCAGATCAGTTCTTCTCACTAACTGCACTGTCTGAAGTCAGCAGCCTGTTCTCACAGACAGTGTCTGCTGCTAGCAGTGATAACACTCCATGCTTAGAGTTACTACTAAGGATTGGTGTGCAGACCAAGGCCACTGCTGGGTCTTGTGTACCACATTGGGGGGTGCAGAAAGTGAAAGGCTGCACCTGCAGGGAGGATCGGACAGGACAGGTGACCCCAAACTGACCAGCAAGGTATTCCATTCCATATACATCATATTCGGCATAGAGCTGAGGGATCTGAAGAGTCTTTGGGTTCTTTCCCCTCTTAGACTGCTTTGCCAGCTTTGCTTGGCTTGGCTCAGTTCCTTCCTCGGAGCAACCAAGGAGGACTCTGTCCATTCTGCCTTAGACCCCAGTCTGTGTTCCTGAACCTGTTACCAGAATCCAGCTCCTGAACACAGCTCCCATCTGTTGCAGGGCCCAGTCTGGGACTCCCCCGGTGACTGTTCCACAGCATCAGTGGTCATGGTGATGGAATTGCCATCAGGGGGTTGGGTTCAATAGTGGTTTTGTATAGATTTGTATATATTCCTTTTTTATTATTATTAATTTAATCTTCATTAAAGCTGTTCTAGTTTCCTTTTCTAATCACTAAGTCTCTCTCCCTTATTCCCTTTCTCTTCCCCTTTGGGGATGGAGGGGGGTTAACAGAGAGTATCTGTTATAGGTCTAAGGGGCCTCCCTGACCCTAAACCGTGACATCCAGAAATTAGACCAAATCCTTGTTAAAAACAACATTCAATTTAACTATCTTATTTTTCCCTGAAATCATTCATCTTATTTTGAATTTTCTAGAAGTTTTAGTGAAGTTTATTAGAATGGAGAAGAATTAGAGGGGACAAAGATCTACTGCTACACATGACACCAGTTCTTATTCTTTTGGAAGAGCCAGCCACTCTATTCCAGTTGTTCAGCTTTCTCTCACAAGGAAAAAAGGAAAAACCTAACACCTGTCAAACCTGAAAAAATGGAGAAGAGAGAAAAGACAGGCTCAAAAGTGTTATCTCTTTCAAGCTATCTAAGAAAAAGGGACGTAAATGGAGCAAAGAGAGAAGGAAGGAAGTAGAGAAAGGAGGGGAGGGGAAGGGGAAGGGGAAGGGGAAGGGGAAGGGGAAGGGGAAGGGGAAGGGAAAAGCATAGTATGAGATATTTTAAAAGAAACAGAATTGACAATTTTTCTGACATAGAAACATATCATTATGATAGTTAATATGCAATACTATAAGCAATGAATTTTTACTGCTAATAATGAAGACAGAGGTTTTTTTAAAGCTCTTGTCCTCCATGAATGTGAAGGTGAGCAGGAAATTCTTGTTTTTCACTTCAGTGTGAAAAGTCATTAGTGCGTCTGAAATGCTGCTTCCACAAACTATAGACAATTTGTTCTGAGTTTCAAAGGTATAGATGAGGATGACTGGCAAAGCGAGACCAGTAGCTCCAACTTTGTCACTTCAACTGCCATATGCAGAAATTGCTTATATTCACTTTAAACCAAATAATGGATTTAAAGTACAGAAAATTAAAACTAGAAAATTAAACTAGAAATTGTAAATTTTAAAATGTGTTGTGTTCCAGATCCCTATTAATTATATCCATGTAGACATTTGGAACATTAAGCTTCTATTTCTCCTAATGAACATTCTATTGTCGCAGCAAGGTGTCTCAAGCTATTTGCATTATACCAATGGGGCATATTCTATCCTGAGCTAAACTCCAAATGTGACCCAAAGATGATATCTCAGAAGTAATGTCTTTCTTTAAAAAAAAGAGAAAGAAAAAGGGAAGTAAAATAAAGATGTCTGCTTAATAACTAGTAATTACATAAAACTTCATGAATATACTACTAAGCTACTGGTAGTTGTAAACCTCCAACCAACATAAAAAATTAAGAGCTAAATATGAGAAAGACATCTTTTGGTTACCAAACATTGCATCTTGTGATCAAATGCATATGTGACAATGAGAATGAAAACCAACAGCTTTTAATCACAAAAGAGTAACGAGAACACAAAAGACAATACAACTAACTCTTCATTTCTTCCATTAATAACCTCAAGAACAGCTTGTGAGCACACAACAGGCCATGGGCTGGCCAAAATCTCTCACACTAAGAAATAACCCTGTTGTTAATTCAGAGAGATGACACTATCGTTTGATCCACTGGGAACACTGCCATATATCTGTGTAAGCATACACTGATCTTAACGTAATTTTTACCACTTCAGGATTCTTGCACAGACTGTAATTGACTAGGCATGTCTATATGTTTTATAAAATGTTCAAGATGAATGACATTCAAGTCCTTGGTTGGCAACAATGTAAAAAAATCACACCTAGAAGTGTCATCAGAACACACTATGAAAGTCCATATACTTTGTAATGAAGACCCAGTCAAATAATACTTAGAATCATAGAATTGCTTTGGTTGGAAGAGACAGTTAAGATCATCAAGTCCACCTATTAACCCACCACTGACAGGTCATGACTACACCATGTGCCTAAGCACCACATCTAAACATCTTTTAAATACCTCCAGGATGGTGACTTCAACACTTCCCTGTGCAGGCTGTTCCAATGCTTGATAACACTTTTATTGAAAATAATTTTTCCTAATATCAAATCTAAACCTCCCCTGGAACAGCTTGAGGCCATTCCCTCTTGTCCTACTGCTTGTTATCTGGAGACCAGACCAACACCTCACTACAACTTCCTTTCAGGTAATTGTTGAGAGAAGTTAAGTACTCCCCTGACTGTCATTTTCTCCAGGCTAAACAAAACAAGTTCTCTCAGCTGCTCCTCGTAAGACTTGTTCTCTAGACTCTTCATCAGCCTCATTAGCCTTCTTTGGACATGCTCCAAAATCTCAATGGTCTTCTTGTAGTGAGGAGACCAGATTGAACACAATATTCGAGCTGCAGCCTCACCTATGCCAACTACAGGGGGATAATCACTTCCCTAGTCCTGCTGGCCACACTGTTTCTCATACAAGCCAGGATGCTCTTGGCCTTCTTGGCCACCTGGGCACACTGATGGATCATGTTCAGCTAGCTGTTGACCAACATCCCCAGGTCCTTTTCTGCCAGGCATCTTTTCAGACACTCTTTCCCAAACCTGTAGTATTGCAGGGGCTTTCTGTGAGCCAGGTTTAGGACGCAGCACTTGGCTTTGTTGAACCTCATGCCATTGGCCTCATCTCATTGATCCAGCCTGTCCAGATCCCTCTGTAGAGTCTCCCTACCTTCAAGCAGATTAACACTCCTGCCTAACTTCATTTTGTCTGCAGACTTAACTGAGGCACCCCTCAATCCCCTCATCCAGATCATGGATAAAGATATTAAACAGAACAGGTCCCAGTACTGACCTCTGGGGAGCACCACTTGTGACCAGCCACTAGCTGAATTTAACTCCACTCAGCACCATTCTTTAGACTCAGTAATACAGCTAATTTTTAATCCAGTGGAGCATACAACACGCAAGCCATGAGTAGCTAGTTTCTCCAGAAGAGTGCTGTGTGAAATGGTGTCAAAGGCTTTACTGAAGTCCACAGCCTTTCCTTTATCCACTAAGTAGGTCACCTTGTAATAGAAGGAGATCAAGTTCGTCAAGCAGGACTTGCTTTTCATAAACGCATGCTGACTGGGCCCAGTTAGCTGGTTGTCCTGCCTGTGCCACATATTGTCACTCAAGATGATTTGCTCCAGAACCTTCCTTGGCATTGAGGTCAGAGTGACAGGCCTGTAGTTCCCTGGATCCTCCTTCCAGCTCTTCTTGTAGATGGGTGTCACATTTGGTAACCTCCAATCATCTGAAACCTCCCTGGTTAGCCAGGACTGCTGAAAATGATGGAAAATGACTTGGTGAGCACTTCTGACAGTGCCAGATCCACCTCGGTATGTTTAGGTGAATCCCATCTGGCCCCATAAAATAATGGTGTTGTAGATCTTGATGATTGCCTCTTGAATTATGGGGCTTCATTTTGCTCCTTGTCACTGTCTCCCAGCTCAGGGGGCTGGGCATTCAGAGAAAACTATTAAAGACTGAGGCAAAGAAGCCATTTAGTACCTTGGCCTTTTCCTCATCCTTGGTCACTAATTTCATCCTCACTGAACAGAGAATGGAGATTCTCCTTAGCTCTCCTTTCACTGTCAATATGCTTATAGAAACATATTTTATTGTCTTTTATGGCAGTAGCCAGATTAAGTTCTAGTTGGGCTTTGGCCTTTCTAACTTTCTCTCTGCACATCCTCATGCAATCTTTATAGTCTTCCTGAGTTGCCTGCCCCTTCTGCCATAGGCCATAGACTTTCCTTTTCTTCCTGAGTTTCAAACAAAGCTCTCTGTTCATCCAGGCCAATCTTATTCCCCACCACCTCCTTTTACAGTACACTGTGACAGCCTGTTCTGTGCCTTAAAGATGCCTCCTGAAGTATGTCCAACCTTCCTTTGTCATTCAGGACTGTCTCCTGAGGGATTCTGTCAACTAGTCTCCTAAACAGGTCAAAGACTGCCATCCAAGGTGGCAATTCTACTCAACCTCATCCTTACTTCTGCAAGAACTGAAAATTCTATCATTTTGTGATTTCTAATGCAGCCTCCAACCTTCTCATCACTCACAAGTCTTTCTCTGTTTGTGAACAGCAGGTCCAGCACGGAGACTTTCCTCATTGGCTCTCTCACCAGCTGTGTCAGGAAATTATCTTCCACACACTCCAGGAACCTTCTTGACTGTTTCTTCTCTGCTGTGTTGTATTTCCAGCAGACATCTGGTAATTTGAAGTCCCCCATAAGAACAAGTCATAGTGATCATGACACTTCTTCCACCTGCTTAAGAGAATACTTAATCTGCTTCTTCATCTTGGCTGGGCGGTCTGTACCAGACTCCCACCATCATATGTGCCTTGTTGGTTTTCCCCCTGATTCTTACCCATAGACACTCAACTGTATTATCACCATCATTACGCTCAAGACAACCAAAACACTCCCTAACATACAGGGCCACTCCACAACCTCTTCTGAAGAGTTTATAGCCATCCCATGTGGCACTCCAGTTGTGCTAATCATCCCACTATGTTTCCGTGATGGCAACAACATCATAGTTTTCCTGCTGCACAATGGCTTCCAGCTCCTCCTGATGTTGCCCATGTCACATACATTGCAATGTGTAGGTGCCCTTCAGTTGGGGTATTGATCCTTTTGCCTTTTTGCGAGGAGAAGGTCTAATTTCTACCCGACAATTTCCAGGAGTTTCCATGACTTCTATCACATCCATATCCCTTCTGATGAAAAAACCAAAATTCCTGACAATAACACAAGGCTCAGAGCCAGAGATTGATCTGATGGTTTTTCCTGTTTCTTCCCTCATTATTCCCTACAACAGAAGAGATAGAGGAGAACACTACTTGTGCTCCTGATCCTCTGTCCAAGACCCTGAAGTCTCTCTTGACTGCCCTTAGATTTCTTGTTGTGAGTTCATCACTGGCTACCTGGAGATACAATAATGGATAATAATCTGAGGGTTGTACCAGGGCAGGAAGTTTTCTTGCCACATCTTTAACCCCAGCCTCAGGGAGGCAGCAGACTTCCTTAAGAAGTGGATCTGATCTGCATATCAGGCCTTCTGTTCCCTTCAGAAGGGAGTCACCTATAACAATGACCCAGATCAATGTAAGTCCATTAGGATGGCAAATTAAGTTGCTTTCAGTTGTGGTGCTCTGAGCAACTCAGAAAATACACTTTTTCATCCCTGAGATAGTGTAATTACTTATTCAAAATAGCGTGTTAACTAACATAATTCCACTTCTTCAGGACTTTAGAATGAATGCAAATCTCAGGAGACTGAATTTTTTGCCATTGTGACAAATCATGCCTTTGTATCAGTACAGCTGTCTGCTGCACTGCCCCAAACCATGCAGTTCCAGAGACATCTCATAAAAATGTTGTTGAACCACCAGGGTCATTACGAAGTCTCAGAAACTACAGAGATCTATGATTGTTATATTTAGAGTGTATTAACCATTTTAGGTAAGTTGGTAGACTTACCTTGCAGCTACTACTGCAAATGCATCAAAATAACTTCTAAGAACATACATAGTCTTCTCTGAAATGTGCATGTATTCACTATGCTTGCAGAAGAAAAATTATTCAAACAAATGTTACAGATCAAGATTGCTCCATGTTTTTCTTCCACAGCATTACAGTTTCCCATTCTTTTAAATGACCCTTTATAGAGGCCATGGAAGATACTTGCTTCAAAAAAGGTTTACTATTCATTCAGGCAATTTCATATTGTTTTCCTTTCTGGACTGCTTAGATAGTATTAGCTATTGCTGTGATAAGATAGTAAAGCAGCTGCCATCCTAAAACAACAATTAGGGCAAATCTGGTTATCACCTTTCTAATGCAGTACCTCTACTGTCACAAGGACATATTGGCTAGTAGGGATGCACTGTGACAAGAACGTTTTGAGTTGCTTTAAATTTAACACACCCCAAAATACAATATTATTAATTGTGAGGAATGTAGTGTGAGCATTTGTATTTTAATTTTTTTTATGTGCCATCCTCCAAAGTGATGCAGTAACTATAAAGTATATGGAAAACTTTGATGAAGAAACTGAATGCTGAAGACTCTTCAAAACTTACACTCATTGTGTCTATGCTTTAAAAGTTATTCTACCATTCTAGCATTTATAAGGAAAGGGTTAGTTTAACTGAAATTCCTTAGGAACACCAGTGTTAGTGTACTTGTCTATTTTCAAAATACTCACCCTACATATACAGAGACATTTAAGAAATAACATCATCCTTCATAGTTGTAATAGTGCAGTTATGTTCAGCCTTCCAGGACTAAAAAGTGTCATGAGAATGCAAATGAGTTTGTTTTACTAGTGGATGCTCCTGAGTTCTGTTCCTAAGGGAAGGTTTTCCTGGAAAGGTATGCTTCATATTTACATAAATCAGTGTGACACAGAGCCTGAATGCACTGCTCCTAATATAAAGGCCACTATAGGCATAATATTTTAAATCATTTTCCCATCCAGATTCCTGTGCCTCCCATAACATTTTTAAAATATTAAAAATCACAAAAGAAGACCGAAATTAGTCTGTCTCATTAAGCAATTTGGAATCTAGAGAAACGTGCACTCGGCTGAGGTCAAGAGGGTTAGATAACTTCCTTCTTCAGATCACAAATGAGATTAGCCCAGTAACTGCCTACTGTTTCATTTACTGCAGGGTTGCTTCTGGCTCAGAACAGAAAATCAAAGAGAAAGGAAACAGGGAGAAAAGCATCCAAAGGCATATAAAGTGTCTGAAAATACAGTAGAAAGCAAATAACACATCACGTCTACAGAAATTTGAAGAAGGCTGGGCACTGAAACCCAAATCTAGACTCAACTCTTTTTGAGATTCAGGTGCATTCAGTACTTAACAGAAAGGGCACAAATGTCCTCCCCTTCATCAGCCTGAAGCCTACATATAGTTCAGGAGACTAAAGTCTAATATACATAGGTTCAAAAGAGTAGCAATATATAAGTAAAAGCCCAAAGCAATATAAAAACAAATTAGGATGCCAATAAATTGGTTGAATGTTCAATAGATCTCCATGAACTGTGAAGTGAAAGGTTAAAAAGTCCCCATATCTCATTTTTAACAAACAGGGAAGCTGAGGCCTAGGTAGATGTAGCAGCTTACTTAGTGCTGTAGCAAATCAATGACAGAATTTCCAGTTTAGTAACTCCTCTACTGCTATATGGTTTGTGACTTACAAGGAGCAACAATCCTCAATGATAATATAATTTCATAGACTTGGACAACTTTGGTATATTCAAATTCAAACCTAAAACATTATTTTCTTTCGATGCTTTCAAATGAGATCTGCCAGCTAACTACAGAAAACAGTTCATAAACAGACAACACAAAAACCTCCAAGGGAACAGCATTAAAATGAGAATATAACCATTGAATTTGTACAGTTCTTGCAAATAAGGTAGAAGAACTCAAGAGAATGAAGACAGATGATTACAATGTTGATCCTAAAAATGATACAAGTACGGAGGAGGAAAGAGAGTGATCACATGAGATAGATCTGAGGGGAGGAGTCTTGAGGAAAGTTGTTAGGGTAGGGCTTCTCTCCTTACTTGGCACAAGCCACTGATGCACATGTCCAGGGATTCAGTGTAGCACCGGGTCCCATCCAGAACCTTTGGCGCCAGCTCCACAACCAGAGCTGTTCCTCTGGCTTGGCATTTTAGTGAGCATGGATTGTCGGGGTCGTTAGAGACAGGAAGCCACTCATAAAATTGTCCCTGGTACTTGACATCGTTGTGAGCAGAACACTGCTGGGCACGAAAATCACCTGCTTCTGGCGGGCAGTCCTGCAGAAAAGAAGGAGGAAAATGTCAGCAGGTCTATTCAGGACATCCAGCCACAGTATCATGCAGCCAGCTGTGCTCCACAACTGCCAGATGTAGAATATTTCTGTTTAGACAAAGAAGATTGATCGAAACAGCTACAGCTACACATAATTCAACTGGATAATTATACCTTTCTTTCTTCTTTCTGCAAAAGTGTTGAAAGAACATCAAGAATATGTGTAAATATGTTTGGGACTTAAGAAATGCACTGTATGTGTCTTAATCACAGCCCTGAAATGCTCTTGCTGAATCTCTTTCCACTTGCCCACATATGTGGAGACGTGTGTGTGTATGGCCGTGCTCTTCCAGCCAAATTTTCCTTTGTTTGAAGAGAAAGAAAAAAGAACTATGTGACTTAATTGTTTGCTTATTTAAGTTCTTCTCACTGGCTTTTTTTCACTTTTTTTTTTTTTTCTCCTTAGTGACCTAAATCACTTAGTAGGGCAACAAGAGACAGAAAAATGTGATACATACTTGCATTTCTTTAACCTAAGTTTTCATAACTCACATAATTGGTGACTTACTATTATTTTACTGGGAAGACCTCTCAAAATCGCCTTTGTTAAACCTTCAGGAGGTTTGAAACATAGAAACCCTACTCTGAACCCAGTACACCTGATATATTAAACAAAGACCACTCATCCCCACTCGTACTACTTTAAGTCTCTTGTTGAAGAGAATGTGAGGCTATTCTTACCCACCTATACCTTCTTGACATTGTTTACCACTGTAAACTATGAGTCAATTTCTCAAGAGAGAAGGAAGACCTGAAAAATCATGAGACTTCAGGCAAAGTAAAAATTAGTTCTTTTAATTTCCTTTCCAGTTTTTGATCCTTGAAGAATGACATTTCAAGTTTTTCTCTGCAAGCAAACACAAAAGCTAGAGAATTCGCTCTTTAGAAGTAACCTGAATTTCTCAATTACAAGAATGCAGGAGCTAAGCCTTACAAAAAACATTTAACATCATGACAACTGTGACAGAAGCAAATGTTGGCAATATGGCTGCCTCAGATTAGTAAATTCCCATAATCCTCCACCTTGCTGCTGTAAGGAAATCTGTTCCTCACTGATACCTGGTCAAACATCAGGTGAAATGAATACCTGTTATACGCTTTGCTTAAGGACTGTAACTTTTTTTTTTTAATAGAGAATCATTAATGTCAATTTAGAGACTTGATAGGGAAGGGTTCTAATGTATATACAACCACGTAACTAGACAATATCCTTATAAGATGCCTGTATTTTCTGTTTGATCTCAGATAGCTTCATCCTATGGCAATTCAGTTATCATTAATGACAGCCTCATTCACAGACTTCCTATCCTCCCAGCTAGGAAAGTATTGCTGCTATTAAGGCAAAATATCTCTTCTGAGGTTTACATAATCACCTCTTTTTCTCAGACATTTTTCTACATCTTCATTCGCTACCACTTTTCAGTGTCTTTTAAATAGGGCAGATTATTACAGCTTTCAGTATGAATGGCATGGGGGATGCACATCACTTTATGACATTTAATGTTCATTGTTTATAATCAAGCCTACCTTAAAAATTAAGCTTTCAAATCTCCTCTTGAAGCAAATTGACAGATTATTGGCTATAAATTTATCCCTTGACTCAAACCCAAGATAACCAGTCTGGCCTTATATTCACTGTGTAGTAGCAATGTGGTTGTATCCATTTTGTTTGAATGTTGAATGATGTTGGATCACACCACTCCAAAATTGTCTTACAGTGAACTCTGCACACATATAAGCCATGCCTTTAAGCCACAGCTCTTCAGCTAATTTGCTTTGTACCATGGGAGCAAATATTTAGTTAATTTGCTTTGTATTTGAGTGTGACGCAGTCCAAAAGTCATGGGTCAAGCTACTGTCAAAAGTTCTGATGTCTAAGTACAAGGGAACAGTGTTCCTGCTACAAAAGCTCAAATGGCTTAAACTGTAAGAAAAAAAATATTTTGATTTGGGCTGAATTTTGTTGTAGAAAAATATGTATCAAAGAGCAATAATCCAGATTTCAAAAGTGTAGGTTGAAAGTCTAGGCTTATAACTGGAATTTTACTGCTGGAGGACTTATCAGACAGTTTTAGTATTCATATGTTACAGAAGATTAGAAAAAAAAAATCAAATGTTGGAAGTATTTCAGTTTGATTTTAAAAACTCCAGAAAAACCTAGAGACAATCAGACCCTTTTTGTAATCTGGGCAAACATGATACAGGACAAAATCTGGACAGCAGCACAGAGTGAAGAGAGTAGAAAAATATGTGGGAAATTAATTATTCCTCTATAGAGAAAAAGTAGTCTTTATGTTCTGCTTTTAAACAGAGGATGAACAAGAAAGTTACAGCGTGCCCCAAGATCTGGTTTAGCTCTATTTTCAAACAGAGAAGAGAAAGGCAAAGAGGAACACTGTGGCCTTATTTCCTGCCACAAAATCTTCTGGTGAATACCCTTCTCTGAATTTTTCTGTCCATAAATGAATACAGTCAGATCTATTGGTTTGGCTTAAGCTTGTTGCAGAGATCCAAGCCAACTCTCTTGTTTAGTTCAAGCTTGGCTCTACCTTCGACAGTTCCTGGCTTGCAATAGCTTTATTTTTACAAAGACAGAAAGGCCCAATAAAGCACATGACACACAGAGTTCATAATCCTGCTTTGTACAGTATTCAATACTGTTTGTTGTGTTGGATTTTATTTTTAAATCAAAAGAAAGAAAAAATGTAGAGTCAACATAACAAGCTTTTAGGACATGGCAGGTGACCAGGACCGATGACAAATACTTCCAGTCTTTGATATCATGATCAAAATAAAACAATGGATTTAAATAGTAGAGCCTGTGTTTAAAAAAGTTTTCATGTGAAACTTGAAGCCATTCAAAGTATATGTTCAAGCAGCCAGAAATGCAGACATGCATACTTATCTTGGCACACAGATATGAATAAGGGTCACAGTCCAGCCCACTGCTTTTCTCCTACTGAAATCCTGATTTCTAAATCTATCTGAAGGCCTTGAAGATCCCTTTCCCTCAGTGGGGAACTTTCCTTCCCAATAAGAAATCACATGTACTTGCATGTACAAACATAACACCTGCATAACACGTGTCATGGTTTTTTTTATACCAAAACAGACAATGCTAAGAAAAGTAGTAGTCCAAATATTAGACACAGGTCATTGAGACTGAAAAAGAAGGAACTGTACAGAACTTGGCACTGCTTATTAATCTCTTGTCCCTTTTTTTTTTTTTTTTTACTTTTTTAACTTACTTTTTATTTTTCATATTATACACCAGTGGGGATCACAGCCTTTTTGTGCTGGGCTTTGTGCACTCATATAATGAAAGACAGATATAAACTCACAGCCTATAAATGAGTATTCTAGTTGCTGAAATAACAGAGCAGGCAAAGTCAGTGCTTTGTTGCATGTATGTTCAAGCACTAAACTGGCGTTTTCTTCCAAACGCTTTGCACACTTTAGATAAGAGCATTTGTTATTTTGAGGCAGTCTTCCTTAGGTTCATTTCAGCAGTGCTGACTCCTGGACAGGAGAAACTATAGACTATGACTCCACAGACTTTTCCCCTTTTAAAAAAACAGTCTCATTTTTGTATGTGAATGGACGCTTCATGGAAGGGGATTCCTCTACAGCTGCCAGGTCGCACTGCTTCGCTGTCCTGAGTTATGTTTTACCCCACCTAAGGGTCTGAATCTGGAAGCTTTCTAACAGTATGCAGTTTGTCTATGTGCACAACAGATTGACACGGTGTGCCCACACCTTGAGACAGTCAAAAGTCATGGGTCAAGTCAGTGTAGCAGTGAATCCAAGGCAGCATATGTTCTCATGGGTTATGTAGTTCTGCAAGGTTATTTTGCTAACCAGATCTGCATGGCCTGTGTTTGGCTTGGAGCATGTGGCAGCACTGGTATCTGGCTGCAAAAGCACTACAGTCCTGCTTCAGGTTACTCCAGCTTTGGTGCTATATTCAAATCTTACACGTTTTATTTTTTTCTGGAAATTATCTGTGGGCCCCTGCAGACATGAGGAACTGCTGCCATTGCACTCCTTGAAGAATCAGAAAGAACTAATAAACTTTAAAGTCTCGTCTAAGTCCATTTACTTTCAAGCTTTCTATTCATTAAGACTTTTTAGGGAAAAAAAATTTCCAGTGAATAGGAAACAACTGTTCCTCCTCGAAGTCTGTGAGTACTAGATTACTGTTTCATGACCTTTAGCTTGTGAAGGCTCATGAGATATTCCTGAAACACTGAAGTCTGTTCTGGATACCTATAAACTCTGTTCATCCTATCAGGTCAAGATTTCCTCCACTGCAATGAAAATATATATAATTTTAAAGATGATCAGAAACCTCTTTGATGTACGAAATCTAAAGTAAACAAAGGAGTTTCATCTTCATCTCTTAGACATCTAACTTCATTTGTTTTGTCACATCTAAATTTTTTTTACCTTGACCTCCTATTTGACCCTATTGTAATTCATAAGGTCCATGTAGTTTTGCCATGTTTGAATCCCATTCAAAACAGTTTCTATTAATCTACAAAACAGTGGAAAAGATAAGATGAAACCCAGATGTCCCTTGAATGTGATAAGTAGATCAGATTTCATGGGACAAAAGAGGGTCAGGCTTTCTAAAGTTTACTTAGTGGGTGAAATGTGGAAGGTCGTATCTAAGCTGCAATCAGTGGAAACAGTCAAGGAACCTTAAAATAGTTTACAATATATGTGCTTGTATATTTGCAGAGGCCAAGGATGATTTACTATACCTGAAGCTTTTCCTCTGTGCAAAAAATGACTAACTGGACTACTCTGTGCAGCATCTGACAGAACAGCTAATTGAACCAGTTCCATGAAGTATGCACAACTTTTCAGCTGCACCAGTTTCCCGACTAATACAAAAAGCCTGAGGTCCTCAAGTAAGGTCTTGCCTGAGACTAAGTAAGAACTTTAGGTGAAAGTACAGAGAATTAGGACTTCTAGGGATTTAATGGAAACTCCGCTCAGCCTTGAACCCTTGTTGAGTGTCCTGCTTGAATTAAGTTTCTTGCAGTCAGATTTTTCACTAGTCTACTCCTGTAAACTTCTAAATAGGTTAGGATCATGCTTAGCTGATTAAGGGGGCCTCATACTATTACTTTCTCTGACAGCCCCAAGACACTGTAATGTCTGGCAGAGAGATGTATGAGAGAAATAGTACGAACAAATTAAATGGAGGCATATCAGCAGATGTTTCTACTCTGCATTAAATAAACCTGGAGTGGCGATGAGGGCTAAAACAGTCAGTGAAGGCTAAATCTAAACCTCTATGAATGTTTGTCATAGAAAAATTTATGAAAATCAATTTTTTGACTAAAAAAATGCTTTTCTGTTAAGTATGTTCCCATTTTTTTCAAATAGCTCTATGTGCAGCTTTTCATGTCACTTTATTTTTTTTTTGTTCATACCTTTTAAATAATAGTGTTTAAATTACATATAGTAACTTGTATTTTATCTTTAATAACTTCCAAGTATTTCAGTTAAAAACTCACACAAGTACATATTAGATTACACTCTCCTAAAAGTACCATGGATGCCACATTGGCAGATCAAAAGAGATATTCAAATGAAAGTCACTTTTCATGCACACAAGACAGTGCTTCTGAGAATTATGCACTTACATGGAAATTTAGGTTTGACACTTTCCAACTAGCTGGGTTTTGGTGCACAGAAAGAAGATAGTGCCATTTTGTCAAAGTAACATCAACAATATTGGTACTGTTGTGTACAAAATGCAGCATGACCTGATAGGAAAGAGGGATGGAAGTCACATGTCTGAACACAAGCCAAAAAGTGGGGGATGTCATTGCAGTTGGTATGTCAGCCAAGTGAAGAAAGTGAGGTACATATAAAAAAAGAGTTGCAGGTGGTGTTTACAAGTGTTGTTGGTCTGATTAATGGTATCTACCATCTACAAATTTTATCTTAGGCTTAACAAAACTGCTTTAAACCTTGTCAAAAGAGCCAGTAACACTGTGCAGCTTCCAGCATTGTCTATTTTCATGTCAAACAGCAACATCTCAAAAGCAGCTTTATATGTAGTGTTCATTATCATTCTGGCAGGTATAAGCAAGTAAATATGAAAAGCAAAGTCCTTTGGGAACAAAGTGCTAGTCTCATGGATCTAGTTTTTTTCTGGTCTGATTCAGAAAGCAGTGCAATAAAAGGTAAAATATGAAAGAAAATAAAAATGCCTTCTATCACAAAAAGTGTTTTGATAATTGAGGAGAATGAAGAGAGAATGCATGAAGACAGTACACATTCCAACAAAAATTCTTCAGATAGATTTTCATGTAAATTGGGAAAGAGAGAAAAAAACCAGAATCGTAGCTGAAGGACCAAAAAAGAGAAAGGGCAAATGAAGTGGCATAATAGCTTAGTAAATTGATGAAGAGAACATGGTAACTAAGAATGTGCCTAGAAGAAGGAACAGCGAACACACTAGCTTGAAAAAAACCCAAACAACCCCCCAAAAAATCCTACGTGCAGATTGGAAATATCTTTGTTTATTTTGCATAATGTTTAGTATAACAACCCAGACAGATACAAAAACATGTTTTCATTGCATTCAGAGTAATTTTCTAAAGAAAAAAAAATTACTCCCTCTCTCCCTCCCATGATTGTATTCTAAAATGGCTGGAAATATTCTTGGAGTCAATATGAATAGTAAGAATAAAAAAGCAGATGCAATTCATCCCTAAATCATCTTCAGATTCCCTCATTCCTTCTACTACTATTTACACATGTGGCTTCATACCCATAATCTTTCCAGCTTCTGATTAACACCAGGCAATGCAAATGGTGAACATACTGGTTTGGATTTTTATTTTAAGGACTACTCAGAAGCTTTATAGACAGCAGTTTCAATCTCTGTCTTATAGCAAAATGGTTCAGCATACCTAGAATAATACAGGTCACTGAAGAAGTAGATGTTCCACTCTCTCCCCTTGCGTCTCTTTTTCTTTATCTCATTCTATTTTTTTTTTTTCCCTTGTAATTTAATTTCAGGATGAATTAAAACCAGCTGTAGCAAAATCTTGCAAATGATAGTCCCTATGAAGACATGTTCATTGCCAGACTCCATGAAGTATTCTTCCCATTCTCCAATTTCAGCTTTGAAATAAAGAGTTTACTTTATATATATGACTACCCATCCTTTCCTGTAAAAGGACGGTCATATAAACAAAAACATTTCTATTCACAGAAAGACAGTTTGCAGAAAATAAACAGACTGGTTATTTTATGAAAAATAACATAAGTCCTCAAGTTACACACCATCTAATGGTAATGAAAGCTTGTGTTTCAGGTCTCATTGTTTTCCACAAGAATCAGAAAGGAATTTTCCACAAAGCTTCCTTTGCAGGAGTGGAATTGGGGGATTTGCTCTAATTTTCCTTTCAAGCAAGAGACTGTGATCTAACAGATGAAAATATAGGTCTCATTGAGCCTGGAAGTTCTGTCCTCCTGATTTTCAGTATCTTAGGGGATGAAATCCTAAAAGGTCAAATTCAAGTTAACAAAAATACAGACAATATTGGGTAATGAATTATTTCCAATTTGTATGTGTGTATCATTGGATCTTGGAGACAAAGACAGCAGGCTTCATTAAAGAGAAAGTACATGATTTATTTTTTTATACTATCTGGAAAGAGACAATTCAGTGGTACAGCTACACAATTCAGTAACAATAGATTTCAGCACAGATGAATATGATGCCTTATGAGGAGAGGCTGAGACACCTGGGGCTCTTTAGTCTGGAAAAGAGAAGACTGAGAGGGCATTTGATAAATGTTTATAAATAATATGAGGGTTAAGTGTCAAGAGGAAAGGGACAGCCTCTTCTCACTCGTGCCTTGTGATAGGACTAGGGGGAATGGATATAAGCTGGAGTACAAGAGGTTCCACCTTAACATGAGGAGGAACTTCTTTACAGTATGAGTGATTCTGTGATTCTGTGAATATCTAGGGATCCTAAAGCACTTCAGGTTTCCACTGGTGCTATGTAAGGTGTTTCCGAGTGGTACCTACCCCTAGAAACAGAGGGCTGAGCGCCACCTCAGCCGGCCGTGGCAGGATCCTGCTACAAGTTCTGATGCTGATCATGTTAGAAGCGCCCTTTTAATGACTGATGTGAATACTGGTGCAGAGTATCTCACGTTAGTAAAGATGGTAACTGGAAGGGTGTAACAGCTCATTCAACACTCAATATACTTTAAAAATAGACAATACTTTCCCCTGAAATCACGTGCCTGTGAAATGAATACAGCCAAGTACTTTCCTTATGACATAAAGCCATATTTGAAATCCCTGGTCAAAGTATGATGCAGTCATATGAGAACTATTTAATTTACTGCTAGTTGTTCAGGTTTACTAAAACCTAACAAATGAGAACTCCTTTAGTCCTTTTATTAATAAAAAGATTAATGTTGTACAATCCATTCTTAACTCTCTCCAAAAAGAGAGTTTAAAATCATAAATGCAGTCCTGGGTCTTCATAATTCAGTGGCAAAGCTGTCACAGATTTCAGCATAGTAAAGGACTCTGAAAGTTTCAGTTTGGATGATTTGGTATGAAGCAATTAAGTGACTTCTGCAGCTGCATGCCTTACTGCTATATTGGAAAGTCTGGACCCAGTATTGCCAAACACTAGGTATATAAAGCAATTGCTTTACAAAACTATGCAAGGTTTTATATTGAAGGAAAACTGTTCAAGTTCACATTTCTAAAACAGAATCTAAGATAAAAATAACATTTAAAATAATTGTTACATATCTTGAAAATTTATGCTCAGTGATTCCAAAATAATGGTTGTAAGACAGATAAAACCCCAGCCTCACATCAGGGCGAAACAGATAATGGCAGCAAAATAGGATGCTAGTTTGCCTCACTGCTCCTAGAATACACAAGGGCAGTTCAAAAGGGGAGGAGGACTGTCATAGTGTGCATGCATTCTCAAACCAAACCAAAACTGATGGGTCTAACTGTAGTCCAATTAGCCTTTAAGAGTATCTCTCTTTTTTTTGCTCTTGTTGTGTCATATTGACAGAGCTACAAGCATGCAACTTGACTGACACAAATGAACCTTCCCATTCTTTCCCCATTTCTGGTGTAGCCCAAGTGCCTCAGAGATGGAAACTGGACTGCTAATCAGCCAGCAGACATATTTATTGGCTACTCTAGTTGCTGTCAGTTAGTGAAGCAGATGTCTAGACTGATGAGACATTTCAGGAACCCAAAGAATACACCTAGAACAAATTTTAGAGCAAAAAGAATGAGAAATCTCACTGCATGGGAGACTACAGCTCAGATAGAAGCAGCTTCTTTCATTATGGATTGTGGTCTATTGAAGAAAAGCAAAGCTAAATATGAGGGATTTTTTTTTTTAAATTAAACTTTTAAACTTTCTTAGACAAAGCACCTATTGAGAAGCTTCTGAATATGTTCCTATCAGGCACAAGAAAGCCTGGCCCAGTGCACATTTGATTTCATTTTCCATCTTTACTGGTAAAACTGACATTTCTCCGTGTAATTTGAGAGCTTTTACTATTCTTGGCACCCAATAAAACTTTCCGTATGAAAGCCTTTATTTCCATTTTCACCAGTGAAAATACACTTTCACTTCAGTGAGGCCAGAATTTGAAGTTTCTTGTTTTATTGTATTGAAAACTATATTCACCATATATAAAAAAAAGCTGGAGGTTTTGCAAAGGCCAAAACACTGCTTCAGGCTATTTAAAAATGCTTTTCTAAGACATGCAAGAGAAAGTCAATGCTAGGAAGGCACACATGAACAGAAATATATCTCTTACTAACATTTCTTCGATTCTTAACATCTTAATATTCCAGACTGACAGACTGCCTAATGTGAGTAAGCTGGGTACCAACAATAACAGGAACATGAATTATCTTAACTCTGTCAGGGGTGTTATAAAGAGCATCTCAGAAGTTTCAGTGACACTCCATTTGTAAAGGCTGTGACTGCAATCCCTTCCAAACAGTTTTAGCATCATGCCATGCCATAGTTTCTCCAGCTTTTCAAGAAACTGACAACAGTGTGACCACAGTCCTGTGGTATGAAGGCTGTTTAGTTAACTACAATACTCTCACTGTCACGTTACCAAATTATACTGTGCAATATGGCCATGACTGTCGTATGTGTTGATTTATGTAATATAAAAGCAGTACTTCACTTACCACATTGCTGCATGTCCTGTAACGAATGTTTCGCCCTTCACAGGTCCTGTGTCCAAAAATTAAGAACAAACCCAAAACCATTAATAGCTGAATATAAAAACATTAACCATGTCAGGATCTTTCCTACAAAGATCTCTAATTACCTAATCTCCCACCAAACCTCTTCCCCAAAGTAAAGGGTTCTCTATCCCTATATGGGCATGGAAGTATGAATTCTACAACTCCTCCATGTCCTACCTTTGCTTTAAAAATTAGTTTCTAGTAGGTGGCATCAGTTCACTAATGAGACTGGTGGTCAGAGCAGAGAACTTAGATGGAAATCGCCATCTGAGTCACATTAAAGGTGATCCTTGTCTTTCATCTATCCACAATGATTTCACAAGGGCACAGCCTGGGCACACCCCTTAGAACTGACACAGTCTGAGCAGCCAAACTTTGTCTGCTTTGCCTTCAGGGTAACAACCTGTGCACTGGGAGGAAGGAAACGTGCAGGCAACAGTGTGAAATGACAAGCTAGGAGGGCAGGGCTCTTTTCCAGTTTGATACACGGTAGAAGGAAAGCATAAAACTTCCAGTCACCAGCCCATTGCTACTCCCAGATCTCTGATGCAGAACAGCATTCATAAATCAGCTGGACTCAGCAGAGGTCAAAGAGAGCATGTACCCTGATATGTGGTCTCCATGACTCTCCTCCTTTTCCCCCACAGCAAACCCATACCAGTCCTGATGCTAGAAGGTTTTCCAGAAGAAAGGTCAACACCTGGATATCTTTTTAGCACTCAGCAGTGTGCATTCTCAGTATTTGACCTTGGGTGAAGTTTCATGTGTTTTCTGAGTTCAAAGAGCATACTCTGTGGAGGTCCTCAGTACATATCAATGAAGAGATTACCCTTCAAAAGGATATAACTTCTTACATTGTTAATTTCTTAATTCACAACATCCCCACCCCCCTTTTTTTTTGGCCAGGTTTTAACAAGCACACAGTCCTTGCGGACTAAATGTCTGCCAAGACTGAATTTTTAAACCCAAACCATTTTGAACTATCCAAGAGAAAGGACAGCATCTGCATGCATTTGTGTCATTCTTCTTTCCTTCATTTTTCTTTTTAAACAGAAAAACTTTTTTCCATACTGAGTTAACTCTAACATAAACTGAGCAGACTTCCTTTTTAGTATTGAAGTAATCCTTCCTCCCACCTTTATTCACAAGACTTAATTGTGAAATTCCTCCAGTAGGCATTTACACCTATGTGAGTAAAAATTCTGAGGGAAACAGTTTTGCAAATGTATTGCAGTGATGTAAATGATCACAAGAGAAGATAAGCAAGTAAATAAACTGTTGCTTTTTCAGAAGAAATGTAAGCAGAAAGATCACATATTCTGTTGTGTAGCATTTGGCATATATACAATAACCCACCACCACCACCCCATCCATTCCTGAGCAATATAGACAAGCTGGTAGAGGTACTGTGATGCAGGCCAAACCTGTTTACAGTCCATTATATTCAACAGAGGTGGTCTAACGATTTACACTGATAGGCAGCAAAGGAAAAAGTACACTGTAGTATGCAGGCAGTCCTAGTGCAGGCCTTGTACACTGCACTGAACAGCCTGTCTGGTAAGCTTGACACATGCCTCGTCTGTCTCTCAGAAATGACCATCAAATGTCTCTCTGCTTTACACAGACCTACTATTGCCAAAATTTCAATTACTGTAATTTATTAACCTCAGAGCTATTGAACTGTCAGGGACATTTAAACTCCCTTTCTATCAGATGCCTCACAGTTTCTTCTTCTTTTCACAGTTTCTTCATAATGTCTGTTCTGAAATGAAAACCCCCTTATTTTTCACTTATTCTTTGCATTAGGAAAAGAATAGGTACTTTCATTAGACATATACCACAGAACTACTCAGATTTTTCTTCCAATTTCCCTCCTTTGGCTAATGTCCAGGGTTGTTCAGAAAAAATGTGCAATTCTGGATGCAGCTAGTGCTGTGATGATTCATGAACACTCTTAAACTCAAGTATCTACTTTTGGATTCAAAATCATACGATCTGTAGCAAAAAAAAAAAAAAACCCAGATGGTTAAAAAGACTGAAGGAAAAAAAAAAAAACAAAACCAAAAAAACCCCCCAAAACCCCCAGGTTTTGGGGGGTATAAATTTTGATTTTTTTAAAGTAAATTCTGATTCTTACCCTGTCTGTACTTAAAATAGGAAAACTGAATCCATCTAGTGAACTTAATCCTACTAGAATGAAATACGCATAATATTGAATGACACCAGAGCAGATTAAGTTTTCTCCTCTAGGCAAGGTTTTAATGAATGGTATGGGTCCCAGCATGGATGTTCTTTGCAGAATGCCACAGCACAGAGCATTTAACATGCAAGGAAAGACTACAGCAGATTACTGAGCTCATGTTATGAGATACAGTCCTCACACGTCCTCTGACCTCTGCAGGGCATAAATGAGAACTCACATTAACAAACAGTACACACAGCCACTTGGAAAAGCCAGAAGTCACACAAAATGGCAAGTTCATCTTGGAGAGTGTACAAAGAGTAGGAGCAGTGAGACATATTTCTAATCTTCTCTATTATCTATACACTGCAGGGGATTTTGCAGAGTAAAAAGGTAGCTGAGGGTTTGGCTTGACAGGCAATTATTATCATCTGAATATGAAAGAAAAGCAAGCTATTGGGAATCAGGTTTCATCCTTCAAATCCAGTCTCTTGTTTCCAGTAAAGTTTCTGAAAGAGGTTAACAACTTTTAATATATTAAAATATTCACTTCACTTAATGTAAACAACTCAAAACCCTGGTATTTATTTCTCCAGGCTCTAGTTTGTAGAGGGACTTATTTCAATTCCCCCCCTCAAAGGTCTAAAATAGATGTGTATTTGTGTTCAGCTAGAGTTAGAAGTCTTGCAATAATCCATGCCAGAAAGAATAGCAACCCCATGCCAAAGTTCCTCTTATCTGTAATTGCCAAAGACGATGAAAGAGATTTGCAGAGGAGAACCTCATCAGCTCCTGGCAGTCTCCACAGTCATCAAATGAAATGCTTTTCTTAAGAAACAAGCTTCCACATAAGCAAGCAACTATGAGCCAGAGGTAGGTTATTTTGTGGATGTGAATTTTGATGCAACAGTTCACTACAGGGGTTTGAAAGTTAATGTAATGTTGGACAATCTTCACTCTCCTTTATTTTCACACCCCTTGATAACCACTCTTCTGGGATAGATTTGGGTTTCTGCACTGTACCTGTGAGAAAAGTATGCTATGGGCTTTTATCCTCCTACGAGAGCTTAGGCAGGCTGCATTAGCCCTCCCCTTCCCCTGATTCTAACAGGCATGAGGCTGTGCTACACAGAGTAACACCACCTTGAATGTCTCTCTCACCCTGTTGCTTCTACCTCTCTCCCAAATGTTGCACACTGTTACGACCCCCTCTCAACCTCAATACAAATTCTATGTTTTTCTTTCTCTGGGGAAAAGAGGGTCTTTTATTCTTTCAGGATATCCTTTTTCCTATAAAGGAAACATAAGGCAAGGATATGGATTCCAAATTGTTCTGAAAAAGGAAGATACATCAGGACTGCACTGACTTTATGAGTTCACTTTTCAAATTATGTGTTTGGGTCTGCCAAACCAATCACGTCCAAACCATTCAACAATAAATTGAAAAGATGTGTAAAAATTTTTCCATAGCTTTTTGTTAATAAGCACCTTGCCTGCCACAGTGGGTCACGCAGATGCACTGTTATGTTTTGCCATGCAGAGTGTCATTGTAGCTATAAAAATCTTTCATTCTTTCAGTTTAGAAGACTGTCTCCTACAGATTTCTGCATCTTGTTGAAATAGTGAAATACCAAAATTATTACAGGACGTACTGCGTCAAGCTCTGGGGGGTAAGACCCCACCTGGAGTACTGCTTCTAGCTCTGGGATCTCCAGTACAGGACAGACATTGCCCCATTTTGAAGCCGGTAATTGCAAACCAAATGTGCTGAACAGGAAGGAACCCAAGGTCCTCATACTTTGAGAAGTTTGAATCTGGGTCTCAATCACATATGTTAGCCTGGCTTCGCTGAAATGCTCATGCTTTCTTATATACAATCTACTACTTGGGTCTTTAAAGAATTATATCTTCTTTTTTATAGGTGGTAAGGCTTGCAAAAACTCCATGTCATGCAAAGGCATGGTTGATTTAATTCTTTTTCATTTAAATCCCAGAAGAGATTTATTGAAAGAATTATGAATATACAAGAGCTATTCCAGTGAACCCGGACTTAGAAACAGTATATCATCCAGTTGAAGGCTTCACAGAATCTTGTTAGGTAGTCTACTTCTCAACAGAAAGACAGATTTACAGAGACCATAAGACCATATCCACACTCATCTGTAGGTACAAAGTTGACTGCCATTCATTCTAACACATATAATTTTCTTACCTAAAACCCCAACATGTAACATCCCACTGTCAACTCTACCAGTGGATTACATGGGAAAACAACACTAGGAAAACATTTTATATATTTTTAACTACTTCATTGAGGTGCAGAATCTGGAAATTAGGACAGTCAGCATAATGTGACTAACTGGTTCTCCAAAGACCACCAGCAATCATTCCACATATTACAACTCTGATGTATATTGTGTGAAATTTGCATCTTTTTATAGTACTGACTTAAATTTAATATCATTGCTTGCTGCTTCTGCCATTAGGAAGAGTTAGAGCTGTAATCTCTGTTGAAAAATGGAACTGCTTCTCCATCAAATGAAAGCAGGAAATGTTCTCATAATTAAAAATTTGACTAATCCAAGAGTAGATAGAAAAAAAATTTCCTTCTTAAAATGCTGCTGGATGACTGACACAACTTTAACCAGAAGCATCTAAAAATGTAAATATACTGAAAATGTCTTCCAGATGTTTAATATCACCCAATGTAGCATGGAGGGTGTCCTATACAAGGTAAATCCACTACATTTATCAACTGAAGCGGTAAACAATCCAGCTATTGAGGTATCCTGAAGGCCAATTGCAGGAAGTAATACACTAAACTAGCATATACCTGCAGTTTTGATCAGGGTAATGAGAATCATTTGGTAGCACAGCTGACCTAAGAATTTTATGATGTTGACTGTAGTTGCACTGAGTGACATGGGATGCTTCATCAGAATGATATTTGCTGATGTGGATGCATCCAGCGATTATGATAACATTTATCCAAAAATGTTTTCCTCTTTATTCTACAAGCCTTAAGATAGCAAAGGGTTTATTCTAGAAGTTATAAAAATCCACAGTATTTAAAATAATAATTCTGACTCGCATAGGAACACTTCAAAAACTGGCATAATTTGCCTTATTTAGTAGGACCAGGATTACACCAGACTGCATTTATATCACTGCACCATAGCTGCAATAATTTATTTTAGCTTCTATCTGATGATGAAGTAACCCAAAATCTAGAGTAACTGTTCCTTTGTAGTTTTCACTGAGAAAGTTTAAAGGACCTTTTATCAATGTTAAATGTGAAAAACTTCAGTTTCTCCTGGGATCTAAGCCTCTGAGGCAGATGAGTACATGACTGTAGCCTGAAACGAGGGGCCACATGCTTGGACTAAATTCTCAGTTGAGTTGTGAAGCACCCACACAACAGTAGATAATGTTTCCATATCAAAGGTAGATACAGGTGAAACTTTAAACAGTATTTTAAAAATATGTGGTATTTGATGTATCCCCTTTTCAGTACTAGTCAGTGTTTTAATGAGTTCTTATTCTATTCTTTCACTTTACACTGACATGAATAACATGCATTTATTTCATCATCATCAGATAGACACCAAACCATTTGGTCCTTGATTTGTGAACTGATAACCTGTGTGATGAAAATAAGAGAGTATTACTCCTTAATGAAATAAATCAAATTTATTTGGAGATTCGTCTGTCTCATGAAAAACATCACACAGCGTAAAATTGACCTAATTTTAGCTAATTTAGTTATTTTATTAATCCTAACCTCTATAAAGGTATGTCTCAGTGGTTATTCTACTGATCAACCCAGTCAACCTTCAACAAAACTGAGAGTCATTTATGCAGATCTACTGTTTTTGTCCCGCAGAAAGCAATGGCAGTAGGCTGAACAACTGAACTAATGAATCATTTACTTCAGTTAATTTAGCAAGCAGAATTGGTGGAAAGGGTATTTGATACTGGTGGTTCACTTGTACTATAAAGAGGAAGCCATTAAGCTGAAGAGAGGTATTTGAAAAGGGAAAAATATTATCTTCCAGCAAGTAAACCAGCCAGTATGAATCATCTAAAAAGAGCTGGGATTGTGACACTCTAATGTGTGTTCCTTTTTTTTTTTTTTTATATAGAGATTTTTTAAATCTCTGTCGCTTCTGTAACTGAGGGAAACTTGTAAAGAAGATGTAGATACTGACTTTCTTATGCTACTAAACATTCATCCCTTACCTGATGGTGAAAAGGCTCCACTCTGTTCATCAGTTCACACATAATTTCCCATTGATAAGAGTGATAATTTCAAATTTTGACCCCTTAACCCCTATTAAGTATCCATGGCACTCCGTACCCAGTGCAGCACTGTGCTATACACTCACACTAACTGTTCTGTGATTCATGTTTTACATGGAAACAGCAGCAACAGTAGCAGGTAGGGTTTCTAAGGAGACTGAAAAAGAACAGATTACTTATCTATTATCTGCTAAATTAATTCCCAAAACTCTATGATATTCTGCTCTTCTGCTACCATTTGGAAGATGATACCAAAAAAAATTCATAATCATTTTCCTGCCAAGCCTAGAAACAGTGGAACACAATTGATATTCCCATAGTCCTTGTCAAGGTACACAGAATAGTTTTAGGACCAGCATGGGTGAACTTAGCGTAAGAGAATCTATAATTTCTTTTACTATTTGAAATTGTGTTCTAATATAAAAATGCACATAAATTTCAAATATCGAATGAACATTCAGCTATTTATTACTCTGTTTGAGTTTACTTAAATCAAGATACACACTTATTAATATGTGGATTGAAGGTATGTTAGTACTATTGATCACTATGCTGTCTTTCATAGCAGACAGACCACAACAAATAATAGCCAGATTCCAAGGAACAGGGCAAAGACCATATTTCAATGTCTGTCCACCTGCTCTGCCTATGTATTTCCAGTGTTCCTGTAGCCAAAGTGTCCAATAGCTAATCAAACCCATTTCTATGTAGAAACAGAGTTTGCACCTTAAGAAGAACAGTAGTGGTCTGTGGTTCTCCTCATTACAGGTTTTGACCAGCAGTACTGCAAGACAGTTCATGATGAAGCAGAGTCAGATGAGGAATTTCTCTGTCCTTAGCTTCGTACAAATAAATAAATAAATAAATAAATAAATAAATGTATATATACTGCAACTGAGGGGCAAAACACTCTGGAATGATAAAAATAAATACTTATTCACCCAATACATAAGTAGGCTGGGAGGTTCAGTTTCAAGGGAGTTGAGACAAACAATTTAACTTTTAAGGAGGTTCTGTCATTTTGTGTAAATAAGATAATCTGAAGTTATAAAGAGTTAACACGAACAAACAGCATGAAAAGTGTTGTGCTTTGAGGTTGTCTCCAGAATTTAAGTACTAATTAGCAAAATGTTATTTTCATGGGGCTTATTCTGCCACTAGTGCCCCAGTGCTGCTCACTGTCATCAGGATGCATGGTTGATTCAGGCTGGCAACTCGTGTCTGCCTGCTTGTGTGACTGGCATATTTATTTATATCACTATCATACTAAATGTCCTTAGCATAATTGGGACCAGTTGTTTAATGAAATGTACTGTTAAACAGCCCATACCCTGAAATGTTTGCCATCTAAAACACCAGAAAATAGAACTTCTCACTAACACTTTCCATTCTTTCATCACAGCTGTGAAGGCCTAACACAAAACACGTTCCCAAAACAAACAACACAAGCACTAACATAACTTTGGCAAACAAAATCTGGACAGAAAACTGGTTTTCTTTATTTAGCTGGATATACTAAGGGTGTTTAGGAATGGGCAATTACTCTTTGCATTTCTTCAAAGCAGATGCACTGGCCTCTCTCTTTTCATGTAAGGCTCTGAAAGTCACCCTCATACAGAACAAAAAGACACAAGGCATTATTAATATTCCACCTAGGTTGAGAAATAATTTGGATTAATTTGTTCCAAAACATCTAAACATGTTGCTAGTTTTCATTTGCAGAAGTATGTAGTATCTTCTTCATGCTGATACATTATACACAGCAAATACATGAAATAAACTGTACCAATCAAGAAATTGTTCCTGAGAGGAAGACATTTTGTTCTAGTCTTGCAGGTTTGAAATACTCGTGTACACTGGCTTATTTCCAAACCAAAAAGTCTGGATGAGTTTCTTTCCCCTGCTCCCTCTCTGCCTTTTTCTCAGTGACTTAAAATGCTTGCCTAGCACAAAAATGAATCATTTAAACCCTTTATTTTATTAGCAATTGCACATAGACCAGGAAAAAGAAAAAACTATCACACACTTGATACTGTGTTAATTCCGGATCAAATTTTACTATTTACGATTTATTGCTACTGACTAGCTAAAGTTATGCACCTAGTGAAACACCTGCATCCTAACCTGGAAACAATGGCTTTCCACAACTGAATGGGATAAAAGTCTGCAGTTGGTTTCTTAAGGGAGAAAGTGTTGCTTACATACTGACAGGGCAGTAGTAAGGTTTTGTACGAAAAATGAGTACTGTGTGATTTATGAGTTTATTCCCTGTTTCACTGGGGTAGATTGAGGAACATCCCAAATAGTACAAGAATCAAAAGAGAAGCAGATGGGGAGAGCCTGCCCAGAAGGAGTGGTTTATACTCACATACTACAGAGAAGTGTAACTACTACTACTACTACTGTCATGGAGCTCCAAGACTTTGCCCCTCTAGAAACCACTGAGGCAGTTCTCAATAAGGGAGTACAAGTATAGTCAGCAAGCTCTTGTATTACTCAGACTCCCCAGACCTCCTGATATGGCTGGATTCATGTTTATATTAAAGGAACATATAGAAGATGACTTATTTTCCTAAGGAAAGGATACATTGTGATTGAAAATAAGCTTCTGTCTCTACAGTTGCCTATTTTGAGGTTTGCAGAATCACCGTTTGCTATGTAACTAAAAGAAGATGAAAATTTGGCCTCATGTTTAAAACCATTTTTTTTTTTTTTCCCCCCATAGGAATGGAAAAGTACTATTTTTCCATTAGCTTCCAGAGGTGACTTTGCCTATCTTTCCTCCTTCCAGCAGACTTTTGCACGCTGTCAACTCAGTACTTGCTGAACTCATGAGACTAAACTGTCCACACATACAGCTAAAATACAAAATATTTTATTCTGATCTTACAGTTCAATGCCTTTTACTGTTTCTTGTCCTCATTAAACAGCATCATGTATTAAAATCTCAGATGTAGGAAACAACTTGGAGTATATTGTCACAGCTTGTTTTATTAACATTAGTTTTATAAGCAAATGAAATAAAATACAAAAGATACAAGTAGGATGGAAAATCATATTACATTTTTTATACTACATTATATGTGGTATCAAAGATGGCAGTTAGCCACAAAATTGGGATCTGAAGGGTTTTTTCATATGCTTTATCAGAAACCTGTTAATATTTATCACATATACCTTGTTTACAGCAGGAAAAATGTTTTCTAAACAGAAAAAATATTCGCTAGAAATATTTTGCAGGCAAAACTCACATATACTATAAAGTGGAAATTATATCAAATGATTTGTCTATGTTCCATTGCAAGCAAGTGACCAGGGAGCAATAAAATCTCAGATGCCTCATGGGGTACCAGACTTCACCTTTTCACTGTGCTATTCTACTGCTGCCTGTTGGGGAGTGTTTTCTACTGTGGAAGACTTACTAACTGAAATTTAATTCATAAGATATCTTCAGCAGAATTATTGTTCTTATACAGCTCAGGATGCCACACTGGGTCAATATGACACTTTTATAGTCTCAGTGTGGCTAAAACTGTGAGGCACTAAACCTAGTGAATTAGCTGTAGTCTGGTACAAGTGCGTGAAATGTCTTACTGAATAAATGGATTACTTCTTATGGTCTGACACATATGAGGAGGTTGAATTCTGCCATCAGTAAAGTGAAAAGCATTCACCCACTTACTTGCTGCTCAGGCAGCGTCTCAGTGAATACGAAGCCCCTCCTCCACAAGTGCGTGAACATTCGCTCCATAAGCCCCAGGCATCCCACAGTGAGTCTCGGTCTTCCTCTGAGCGAGCTGTTCTGGAGCTCTGAGGAGAGGAAGAAGGAAAAAAAATCAGGAAAAATATTGTATATGACAAAAAATATTGTTGCTAGTTTAACCTTTCTTTTTACTGGCTATCATCTTGGTCATTGAAAGCACTGAATAAATCTGTTGTTCTTTGCCATTCGTACTTATTGGCAGCTGATTCTTGTGGTGGGGGTTGATTTATGAACTTGCTTTCATCCTTTGAGTATCATACTCTCTCAATTTGAGACTGATGATGACTATTACAGAAGAGCACTTTGCACAACAGTGAGTCAAGGGACTTTTCCTGATCAAAAGGAAGAGGTTAGAAGTTGTGCCTTGAAGTTTTGTTGCTGTGTTAGAAACTGTGAGAGGGCACATTTAGAAGTGCCTTCCACGATGCTCTTGAGGAAAAAAACCACAGTGTAGTGAATTAACATGATAGAAAGCCATTCAACATTATGACTTGTATGCACTTCACCATAAGGAACAGGAACTGTCATTACTTCTCTGTCCAAAGATTTCATATAAAACTTTCTGGACAAAGATTCCCCAACTGCTTTATCCCTAATATTTGCTAACTTAGAAAAGAAACTGCACACTACCAGAAGAGCTGGAGTTCTCCCACACCAGGCACAGACCCAGGCAGTGCTATTGTTAATGCCCGTGGTCAGGCACAAACAAATTTATAAAGAAGCACAGTGATGGACTCAGAAATAACTAGATCTCCTATGATTAATTCTTAAATGTACAATAGTACCTGCCTTAAATAATGCAGTCATGAATGCATCCAGCATTTTTTTTTCATTCACACAAATACACCTCAGATACATAGGTTTGTAGGGACACAAATAATTTAAATAGATATTATCCCTCATGGACAATGCAGTTTTGGTGGGAAAAAACCTAATAACCTACAGAAGCATGTAAATGTGCATGGAAACTAGCTGTGTCTGATGGAGACCAGGTAATGTTCCCATTCAGATCTTGGCCTGTGCTGTGGGACAACACCTGGTGAATAACAGTTCTAACTGTATATTGAGTGAAAAGGCAAGACAACTATATGAGACTTTGATGGTATACCTTCAAGACAGAACCATCAGCAAGCATCATTGCTAAACCATGCTGGAGGAATCAACTTTAGCTTTCAACTCTAAGGGATTAATTGAGATTCAGGATTGCTCAACACTGAACTAATTTTATCTTCAGTGAAGCTGTGTGTTTAAGTTTTTTCACAAAATCTGAAACATGTTGAAATTTAACAGTCCTGAATATTGTTATTCACAGACAAAAAAGGGAATTGTTGATGATGGTTTAGGGCCATGAACAATTTCAATATACATGTGTTTAAGGGAGATACTGAATTTATCACACCTAACCAAGATTCTAAACAGTACAGTCTGTGTCTGTAGAACAAAGGACTATGCCTGGTATGTTAGGATATGAAATGTCTGTTAACTGGGATTTATCAAGGTAAGAAATTAAGTGTTCAGTATACTTCAAGGAGCGAGGAATGCATTATATATGCTAACCATTAATAATAAAATAATTTTCCAGTCCTATAAAAATCAGCAACAGGACTTCAGTTCACTCACTAGTGTCCTCTGTGATGCTGAATAAACAGCCAGGCATAAGATTAGCTGAAATGGAAACCTATGTCTTGCATTAAGTGTCTCTATACTCAGCTCTGTAATAAGGTCAAAGTCTCACATTGGACTCTGTTCTGAAAACAGAAAGTGTGTTATTTCAGTGTTGTAGGATGTTTGCACCCTCTACGCATTTGAAGGATAAGAACATTGCCAGTGCTGTTTCAGTCGTCCCACAGGAGTCTTCCTGCCCTGAGGTATGTCATTAGCTTATGGATTAGTTATTAGCTTATTGGGTTGTATTGGTTTATTGTATTGCTATATTCCTTCCAAAAGTCTGATACTGCTCTGAGATACACTAGCATAATAAATTACTGGTAACTAAATGAAAACTGATTGTATTAAACCTGCCTAAGTCATCTCAGACTGCATAGCAAATGGGCAAACTTCTACAGAGATACTGGTTAAAGGAAAAACTAAGATTTGCAAGACCTGTAAGTCCATTTTCTCTTCTTTCCTTCTTTTCCTGTTGTTGCTTTTATCAAGGTATAGTCCAAATCTGATCTTGAAGAATGAGTCTGTGTATCTGGACAGAATGGGTTTAGAACAAAAGGATTTTCCTGTCTGCCAGTGTAACAAATATGGTCACTTCTCTTGAAGAGAAGAGCTCAGTGAGTGGCAAGGGTCAGGGTGCAGGACCAGTGCACAGCAACACACCGGATTGTCCACACAGCTGCTTCTCCCTGGAATTTCACAAGTCATCTCCTTCATTCCTCATGCACTGTGACCTGCAAGCTCATGGACTGTTCAAGGGCATGAGAGCTCTTTTTTGTTTTTTAAAGGAGAAAGGCAAATTTAAACAGCAAATACACAAATGCCACTTGAACAGAGTTGTCTGAGTGTATTTGGCCTTCTGACACAAAGAAGGCCAAACTTTTTGACAGACCTTTAGAACACAGAATTGATCAGAGGGTTGGAACATCTATAAAGAAAGGCTAAGAGCGTCAGACTGAAGATCTTATTGTGGCCTTTCAAAATATAAAGGGTGCTTTTAAGATACAGTTTTTTTATAGTTTTGTTTGTTTTGTACTTTTTTGTTGTTTTGTTTTGTTTTATCTTGTTGTTTTGTCTTTACCAAGACCTGTATTGGGAGGACATAGGGCAATGGTTTTATATTGAAGGAGGGTAGATTTAGGTTGGACATATCTTACCTTTGTTAAAACACAAAAGGATTTAATTTCTACACAATAATTGCAAGGGTAAATGTAAAAATTAAAGTTTCATAAGTGATCAAATGCTGACTATGGCCAGATGTGATTCATCCTCTGGATACAATCTCATTAACATTTACAGATGAGCTAAGAGGAGCGACACACCAATTTACTGAGGTTATTTCTGCTGACTGCTTTCTGAAGGGTATTTTTTATAAAATGAAAAATGTGTGGTTGCACTTTTAGTCTGCTAAAAAGAAGATGTGCGTCCATGCTTTTAGTTTAAAAGGAAATATATAGAGGTGCTTATCCTGATCATTTGCCACTGGTTGAAAGCCTAAAGTCTTAATTAAAAAGGGTTGAAAGGTAAAGTCACCTGAACCAAGTATTTACCTCATCACAAATTATAAGCATCAACACAGATAGAAAATCTAAGGGTCCAAATTTTTCTGAAATAAATTGTACTCCCACACAGAAGACAGCCATGTGCCTGTTATTTGCATTCTAATATTTGATATAAGACCTGTATATTCCCATAAAGAATATGCCTCAAACTGAAACAGGCTCCCAGTTTTCTTTTAACAAGTGTAATAAACATAATTCATTTTTAATGCTAAAGACAGTAGAGTGGTTTTCCCTTCTGTGAACTAGACAGTTAAGATTGAACTTGAATTTCTAGCAATGCCTCAAAAGCCATTCTATATCTGAAGAAGACTGTCTATTGCAGGTCTGTTTCACATTCAAAGGACATATACCATTACTAGCTAAGAATTCACTGCTTACCATGGATTTTTCAAAAGTATTTTATACCACTAAATAATTTCTACCTACTTTCAACAAAGTGAACTAAGTGGAAAAGCCTGCGTTAAAATACTCTTGATGAAAGTCACAAACATCGCAATGTTCTGTAATACAAGAACTCCTACAGTACTCCTTTAAAGCCCTACAGTTCCTTACATAAAGAATAAACAGATTAAAAAAAATAAAAATAAAGAAAAATCAGAGTGGGGGGTACATGCCTTTAAAGCTGCAAGGAATAAATCTGTCACCACTTAAAGCTTCCTTTATCTCCGTTAGAACTACCCCAGGTTGGTGACAGTGTATGGCAATGAAGCAAAATGCAGACATACATCATGCCCTGATACTTTCTTCCCCCTTTTGTCCGTTCTGGATGGATCTCATTCTGAGCTTCGCAGGAAATGCCCACTGGTTTCCCCACACAAAACTCTTGATGTCCTGGCATCTACAGCATCAGTGGCAGAAATGTCACCTGCAAGTAATTTGCTTATCAATGACCTACATAAGACAAATAACTCTGCTAGTACTAATCAAAATCTGCTCTTTCGTTATCCCTCATTACCCTAATACACACTTAACCTGAAGGTGATTGTGCAGCTAGCACCCAACAGAGCAGCTCCAGAGGAAATAGGCATAAGGGCTCCCAAAGATTTCTCTAATAAGGAAGAGAAGGAACACCTTGTGCTTTTGGATGCAAAAGCCAGAAGGATCATGTGTACAAAATGAAATCACTGTCAGTAGGTAGGGCAGTCAAGTGAAGATGCTTACAAAAGAAAAAAAAAACCAACCAAACCGCCTTTAAGCTATGAGCTGAACAAAGGCCTTATAAACAAAAATAATCTGGCATAATGAAGTAAGAATAAAAGTGCTAGGTACCCAATTTTACTCCTATAAAAATCCATTGCCACTGTTTAGCAGTAGTTTCTGATTTTATCAGAGTTGTTGTATTCAGACTATGAGATGAATTACAGGTCTTTCCTACCCTCTCAACTAACACACAGTACACAGAAATTATATAAACAATCTGGAATAGTTTTTAAAAAGCACAAAAAAGGTCACACTTTTTTAAACCACAACAGTTGCCTGGCCATCCAGGAGCTGCATCCATGATGAGAACCATGTTTCTTCTAAGAGCATGTGTGTACACATGTGTGTGGGTACAAAGAGGGAGAAATGAAAAGCAGCAAGATGTCTGTTCATACCCTGAGACCTATAAAAGACATTCAGCCTTAAGAAAATAAATCTTAGTCACAAACTGGAATTGAATTTAAAATTTTGTTTGGAACTGTGATATCCCTACAGAATCTAACTATTTGTCAATGTCACACAGAAAAGAGTGCATATAAATGTAGATCATGTTATATAACTGGTTCTCAGTTTCCAAGGGTTCCAATTTTCCTCCTCATTGAGTAAAATGTTGCTAAAGTCATATTTTTCAAGTATGCAGTATGTTCCAGAGATTAAACAGCAGTATAGATAGTGAAAAATGAAGTTAACCTCTTGTTGGACTAAGGAACTGATACAGACTTTAAGCCACAGCAATTTCCAAGATGATATACTCTGCTGGATTTGGTTAATAAATTTAAATCATCTGGTTCTTATTGTATACCCAGTGTTTAGGGGATGATGAACCATCAGTGACAATATGCAAGGCTTCTCTGAGACCACTGCCTAAACTTGTCCTTTACCACTGTGAAAATGAAATTAGGGACAGAAAACTAGTATTTTTCCCTATTATATAGTCTTTCTGCCCTTCCTTTACAGATACATCCAAGTGCATCCCTGTATGAATTCTTGTCAAACCATACTTATCCCTCTTTTTGGTAATCCTTGATACTTCTTTGATGTCAGTTTGTCACTGAGGTCAGGACTTCACACCGTACTGAAACAGTGTCTGTAGTGAACCAGGAAAAAATTGCTTTCAGCACTTACTTAGGTGTCTAACATCAGACTTCATCTCTTTTTCAGAAACATGCATTTCAAAACTTCAACCAATGTGCATAAATGGTTTATAAGATTTCATTTGCACCATGTTGTGTATCTTTGTTGCATTCCATCCAAGGTAACAGCTGGATTAAAGCTCAGATGGGAAACTGCCTGGAAATCTCTGGCTTTTGAAGGAAGGCAAGGAGGAACAAAATCACAGCCAGCTGAATTAATATTGGTAATTACTGTCAAAAAAATGTTAACATGCAAGACATCCCTGACTAGCTGTTGAAACTTTTCAGAATGATTACCTTGGAAATATAATAAATTAAATATTCTGATATCTTCTGTTTGCAATGCACAAAAAAAGGAAAAAAAAAAAAAAGAAAAGGAAAAACAAAAAAAACAACAGCAACAACAACAAAACATATTTAATGGATCTAGGCTAACAGCTGCACATCATTTTAAACACTATTGTATGACTGAAGCACATTCACTTTTCCAGAAAAATTGTATCATACTAAATAAAGAGCTTATTAAAGTAATCCTTATCCTTGTAAGGAGCATAATTCCCTGGAAGCACTGGGATTCCCCATGTCAGTAATTGTCCTCCAGCTCCAAGCAGGTGTCTGAACAATTCAGGCACCTCATGAAAGCAGAGCCTTAGCCAAGCCAGCCTTAGCAATATAATCAAGGAATTTGTGGGAATGAATGCCCACCTACTTTCTTCTTACAAGGGGTCTGCTTCAGGGTCAGGGTGGATGAACACTGTCTAGCTGGTGTGGTAGATAGTGATTATCTATTATCCTGACTGTATCCCATGTAAAGATGAAGAGAGGACTTGACCTACCAGGCCTGCCACCCACCCATCCTCTCACACAAGTCAGAAAAACCTGCCTACCTGGCATTCTTACCAAAATAATGGGGGTTATGTCCTCAGAGAAATTATAAGAAGAATAAGAAAGAAAATGCCCTAGTGCCCAAACTGCCAGAGCTGTTTAGGGAACCCAAAATGCTGAGCAATCCCAGGTACAACTGCTCCCATGATTAACTGCATGGTATTCCGTATGACCAAATCAAAAGGACACATGAGGAACTGTTCAAACTACTGCTAAAACACTGTTTTCTCTGGCAAAAAAAAATTGTAAAGAAAAGTAGCCGTAGTGAGCATCAGATGTCTTGAGATGGAAGTAACTATACCTTGTACACAGGCTCCCCTGCTCCCTGGCGAGCAGCAGCTCCCTCCTACAGAGTGTGGGGCTGTGAGCTGAACAGAACCAGCCCATGTGTGCCAGGCTTCCACAGTCCTGGAAAATAACTGAGAAATTTTTTTCTTTGTTAGCACTTGCAAGGTCAGGCAAAAGGCCTCTGAGGGGATCAAGAGACTATTTCCTATGGAAAACCCCTGGCACAGGGAATCCTTGAACTGAGTGACTCCATGCCCCAAGAAAGGCACTAGCACAGGAGCACACACATGTGAGGTTATGTACCCTATCTGGGTAATTACTTTCTGCTCAGACTTAAGTGCAGATAAACAATCCAGGTCTATTCTTCTCATTTCAGCCTCTTGAAAAAGAATAAACAAAAAAGTAGAAATCTCCTTCTTGTTAGTTTTTCATTCACTTTTTCTTCAGGAACAAAATCATTCATCACTTAGAAGGATCAGGGGAAGACACCTTGATGAGAAGAGGACGTCTCACTGAAATCCCATTGCAGTTTTTAAATGCTTATTCTGCTCCTGTGAACACAGACAAGGGAAAGAGCAATAGATGGACAATTTTTCTTTATCCTGAAGGAAGACTCCTGATGTACACACAGCTAGATCAGTTCCCAGGGACATAAGTACAAATCTCCTGGATTAGTCCATCTAGCACTTCATTCCTTTTTGTCTTCTTTTAACAGCACAGTCAAGCAGGGCAGTCTCATTACTAAGGGAACAGAAAAAGGAAAATCATGGCACCTTTACCTTTTGCACAGGAAAGCAAAGGTTCATTGAGGGGAAAATAACCCCTTTCCCTTTCCTACCCCTATATGATCTGATATAGTCGTTGCACAAGTAAAAAGGACAGTTACACTGAGCTCTGTTTCCTGAAAATAGGTCTGTAGTCTCAGTTCTGTACACACTCGCACCCTCTGACAGTCAATTAACTGCTCTCTGAAGTACAAAAGCACTGACAGCGCTGTCCTCACAGTCCCATGGGATTCTTCCTGTCCTGAAGCAAGTCATACAGCTGTATATATGTAGTCCCTTAAAACTTAGAATAGGGAGTATACAGCTTCTAGCCTGCAACAAAACAGGGAAGAAACAATAAATAGACATCTCAGGACTTTTGGAGCTAAACAGCCTCCCAAACCTGAAAGCTGTATCCCAGAAGTGTGCCAAACGTGAGCTCATTTCTTCTCCTAAAAGGGCAGCAGCCAGCTGGGGGGGGGGGGGGAGGGGTTGTTGGCAGAGGATGGAGCTGACACCGTATCACTTCAACATGTTGCACGCTACACTCCCTATAACATTTTATAACAGTACCTTATAAAACTCACATCTCTCACTCCACTTACCTATTTGAAAATACACACCAGGAAAGCAATGTGAATACAAGAGCTTTCTTTCTTGCTTTCACAGACCCAAGTTACAAGACCCTGTTTTATTTAAATCCTGCCACGCTGGTGTAAACACCAGGCATAGGTGATTCAATACAAAGCAGATCCAAGCTGGCTCAGCCTCAGACTTGTAGCCTAGACTAATTGAGTCAGAAGGGGGTTTGAGGCTAGAAATGGTTCAGATGCAGAATGAATGAAGTCACATTCCACAATTCTGAACCCACTCAATAGCATGGGTTCAAAAGCACATCTTGCACTTGAGGACTTCGGGTTTGCCCTCCATGTAGCAACAAAACTGCAGGCAAGGAAAGAGCCCATGGCATGCAGAGGAATGGAAAAGAGAAAAGTAAAACAGTTATCTGTGACAAATACTATAGTATGCCAGGTGTTTTCTAAGTGGTGAGAAGCTAAAGCTGTGTGCTGGCTGGGCTGTGTTCATCAGCTTCAAGAAACATTGGACAACATATGGCAGACACTTCCAGCTCCACTAGTGAACCACTGTCTCTCTCAAAGAGGCAGGCTAATACACTGAAGTGTGTACCAGCCATTTTATCTTGCTTTAGAAAAGTGACCTTAAGCATCAGATATTCACCCAGCCTAACTCTCCATACAGGTCACAACCAAACCTCATGGGAACTGGATTTAGAAACTCTGATAGTGAATGTCAGAGCTAGAAGATCTTGTCACATTAGCATAAATTTTAACAGTCTTGTCAGCTCTAGGATGTCTCAGTCTCATTTGGAGCAGGTCAGAACATTAAGAAAAGGTGCCATAGGTTTAACTGGAAGGTTACACTCTGGCCAGGAGGCATTTCAGAAGAGAGAGGAGAGCTCTGCAAAGATCTGTGTAATTTCAGACAAACATCCACAATTACGAGTTTTATTCAAAATAAATGAAGACTCCTTCTGATGGTCTGCCATTTCCCTCAGCTACCTCATGGAGCTGTGTATGTGTTTATTTTAACAACAAGGGGCCATATAAAGGGTTGAAACATTAAGCCTCAGTAAAGGCAGGAAAACTGAAAGGGAAATATTTATCAAAAAAAATAGTGGGGAAAGAAAGAGAAAGAAGGAGGGAGGGAATTGGGGAGGAGGGGAAGAGGGAGAAGAAAGAAAGAAGTCGGGCAAAGCTCAAGATCTGATGTCATAACAAAAAGTAAATGGAAGATAGGAAAAAAAATTGTTTGTGGGACCCTTAGGAATTAATAATAGAGAGAGTTTATCTAACATATTTATTCCCTGCTTAATAACCAAATAATCAATCTCAAATTAATTAATATTTTTCTTTAAAACTCAGCTGTTGAGAGTGTGCAGTATGAAGGCGGAGGAGTTTTCTAGGAGTAACAGATTATTCTTTTCATGATATTGCATTGAATTACAAAGATGGAAGGGCCTAAACACTGTCAGTGCACAAGCTGCTGCTACTCTTACGCTGCCCTTTAATATCACACATGATGAAAATAGTTATGTTTCCACTGCTTTCGGTGAATAAAAGGAAAGACACATCCACACTTTGGAGTAAGTATACTGCACAGAAAGGACATGCATTACTCTATGCCAGTCTTCAACTCTGGTAACATGTGATAACATGCTCCTACTTGTGCTGCTGCTCACCAGGTGGCTAAGACCATCTGAGAATAATAAGACTGTTAGCAGAGTCTTACAATTCAAGCTGTGGCAGCTCAAGACTTTAGTTTCAGAGATTTCTATTGAATTACTTCCCTCTCCCATTCAGCTAATTCGGACCTTTCACCTTTACAACAGGGCCCTTTAAGGACCATATTGGTGATACCACAGTAACCTGAAAATCCCCCATTCTCTTTTTTAAAAGTTCCTGTAAAACTATGAAAATGTCATATCCAAAACACATTTACAATCATAATCTGTCCACATACCAAAATAATAATAAAAGAAAAAGACAGCCCGGGGCTTGTTAAGGGCAGCTATATTTGCCTTCAATAACAGATGCTTTTAACAGGCCAGACTGAAAGAAATACGAGGCTTTAAATACACCAATAAGCAAGAAAATAAGTAATCCACCAATGTGATGCCAGCACCAGAACGGTAGGAGACCTTATTGCTTCCTTTATTCCCTTTCATTTCTGGGTCTGTTGATGTAGTGCACAATCTGAACAATACACTAGCAAACTTCAAACAGGGACAGAGATTATATCCAATACCGCTAGAAGGTGAAATTTGACACCACTACAGTACATTCATATGGAAACAAAAGGACTTATATTTATTTTATGGGACAGTTTGAATTTATTATAAGTTGCATATAATTTCCTGTCTCATTTCTTGAACACTCTTGGAATTTATTTCAGGATATCTTTCCATATCACCCCACCCCCTCTTCCCTGCACCCTGACACCCTCTCTGCTGAACTTGCTCTAAAAGAAGTCCCTGAAAGGCAGAAATCCCACAGCAACCTCTTAAGGGTTGAAACTTTGAAAGAAATTCTATAAAGGCAGTGAAGATGAACATGGAAACAATGTGAAAATTAATTTACTGTAGAACTGGTAAACATACCACTTATTTCTCTACACAACTATAAGAAGGACTGTTCCTGTAAGCAGTGTCCATATAATTTACAGGCAGCAAAACTATTAATATTTCTACATATGCTTGCTTTGGAAGCAGATTAAATCTCACAAGTAAACACAATGGTTTCCCTACTCCATTCACCTGTCTATATTGCCTTCCAATTTCACCACAAGTTTAGGTACTTTTATAATAAATTTGGAAAAATTTGGTTCTGGTAGCAAAACTAAAAGAAAAAACCAAAAAAACTAACCCCCCCCCCCCCAAAAAAAAAAAAAAAAAAAAACCCCCCCCCCCCAAAAAAAAAACCCAAAAAAAAAAAAAAAAAAAAGTGCTCATAAGTGACATGAAATTTTAACCAGAGTACTTAAAGGGAAGGAAAAATCCCCACTGGAAATGCACCCAGAATTAGTAATGGTAACATCTCACTGTTAGTGAATCAGAGAGAAAGCTATGGCCTACAGTAGTCTTCAATGTGGACAGTCAACAAGACACAACAAACCTACAACACCCAGCAACAGTGTTCTGTTGAAAATAACATAAATTGTCTACTCAGAGGTTTCACGAGAAGATATTAACAGCCAATGATTTTTTGAGGCATTTTAGTTGCTCGTGTGCATGACATCTAAATACCACATATAAAAGCTCAAAAGAAAAACAGTTATTAAATTAAAAGTAGTATAAAGTCTAAGCAGGTGGAATTCAATATAGATCTACTGCAGCTAAGAGAGACAAAACAGTTTATATAGCTGAGAAGCTTACTCTCAAATTTCAGCAAATACTATGTTTATGAACAATTAAATTTTTATTAAGAGTTCACACTGTGAGAATTGTATCTGCCACTTCCAAAAAGGGCAAAAACTTTAAAGGCTGATGACCATATCCAATTGGGGGAAAGCCTTCAACAAACACAGATAAGATACCGCGTACAATTATCTTGAAAGACAAAGGAGGCATTTAAGAGTGGCATCTTTAAAACCATGATGCCAATCTATAAATCTAGTATATATAATCCCTAATAGACAACCCTCTCTCTTTGACTCTTTTGCATATGGAAAAAGATTGTCTGATTAAAAATATAGGTCTGAATTTATACAGTGAGTCTTACTGTGCATGATAGCAAATCTCAGACCTCTGATGAAATGTTTTGCTTTCCCTGAGATAGAAGGACATCTAAATGATAAGGCTGCACCCAGCATTGGCTATTACTGGTCTGTGTTCAAGTTTACACAGGGTTAAGGATCTAGAGAAGATTTCCCATCACTCTGTGAAATGTGTATCCCTTGCTTACTTTCTCCATGTTGCTTGACATACATTTGATGGCTAGGGGATGTTGAAAGACCTTGAATATCCACAACTGAATAGCCATCATTTAAGGCAAGTCTACTGTCCATATGCTGATCTGAAAAGATGGGGGTGCCAAATGCAAAAATTAGCCATTCCTGTACATCAGTTAGGCAGAAGCTAGAGTTCATACCACAGTATGATGGAATTCAATGTTTTATGCCAGCTTTTGATTCATTGCTGTCCACCACATGAGAAGACTTCTTTCATAACTGTCTTTGGATTGGGCTGGAACAAGTAATTTCTTTCTCCTTTTCCTGCTCCCTATTCTGTTATGATAGCATCTGGCATTTGATGTGTTTTCACTGTTTTTTCACTGACCTTAGCTTTTTGATTGTTTCTATAAGGATGACCTTATTATTCTGCTCTCCTTCCTCACACGAGAGAACACATGCCTTGCCAGTAACAGACTGCAATTTTTTTTTTCCCAAGTAACTGTTGCCCATACAGCTCTGAGTTTTCTTAGAAGCTTAAGAAAATAGCTATGAAAAGCAATAGAAATGGCAGTGCTGTCTGCAGATTTTAACACAACAACACTGTAATAGAAAACATGAGGTTATAATTGGATGGCTAACACTACAGTTATAAGGGATTCAGGTTTTGTTTGTTTCAGTGAAAAGTCAGTCATGCAGAGATTGATAGCCCTCTTTGTCTGTGCGTGTGGACTACTCGGCTTTAAGTTGACTCACGAACCTTTTGAGCATATGAGTTTGTCCAGCTGATAGATCCATGACTATAGGTGATCATATTCCAACATTTAGGCTCTCCACAGTGCTCAATTTGTTTTATCATTCTTTGCAGAACCTAAGAATGTAGCAAAAGTCATTGAAGCAAAACATATCTAACTTTACCGACACTGGTGAAGTGGACCAATAGTTCAACATCCTACATTAGATACTGACTCCCATTCACTAAAGACCACAAGAATAAAATTTCCTGACAGAACCTTAGTTCAACTCCTGTAAACCTTTGCACTTCATAAAAAAAAAGAGTAAATAAAGTACTTAAAAAAAAATTAATCTGAAGGGTCAATAAGTTCAAACACAAGCATATTGTAAGAAGAAAGTGATGAGTATACATACTTGATAGCATCAAGACCTTCACACAGTAAATTATTCTGTTTCATAGACATGAGACATTCAGAGTATAGCAGCGCTGGCCACAAACCACAATGATGAGAAATTTTGCACTCCTTCTCATGAATAAATCTCAGCTTTGTATAACTGAACTTTGTATTTCAGCACATCCTTACATACCACAGTCTGAACTTACACATAACCATGCCTGAAAATCTATGTGTGCACTTTGGACCCACTACTGTGAAAATCCCTCTCTATACAGCTACAGTTGTAAAAGCAGATGAGCAGAGGTACAACAGTAGGTAGACAGATCTACATATGAAAGGAAAAACTGTTAAGCTTTGTACATTCAGATGTAAACAAGAAACATTATATTCATTCCACTGGCTAATTGTACTTGTGGTCATCCAAGACAGACCCAGATAGATAATAGGGGAATGTAATGCCAGAAAGCCTGGAAGGAATGAACTATTGTATTTGACTATTTTCCATGTACAAATTAGCGCAGCAAAAGAAAGAAATCCTGCAGAAAAACATATGAACTTTATTACAGTTCCTGGTGTTACTTCTGTAAGTACCACAATAGCAACAAAGAGATCTAAAAAGAGCTGCTGAAAAGATGCAAACAAACAAATGCAAATCTGATTAAGTGCCCTTCTGACATGAAGTGATTTGACTTCAAGTTCTGATGAACACATGGCTGGTTATGGTTTTGGCCACATTTCCTTTGATTTAGACAACTGTGATTTGCTTGTGTTAGGCTTTTATTTTTAAACCATAGAAAGGGAAATCTTTGGAACAGGATGCCTGCTTTCTTTTATTTCTCTTAAAAGTGGTGTGCTAATATATCTTTAGCATGCAAAAGTTCCCAGAGCAAAGAGCAAAATTGTCCAAATACCTGTTCTTAGTCTGGAAAGAGAGAAATTGTCTTTTCAAGTTACTTTCAGTCTGCTATTACTTTTCCAAGACACATGTGGTGTTATGGCTCAGATTCTCAAAAGTATCTATGGAAGTACCTCTATCCCATTTATTCCAGGGAAACTGGATGTCTGCATATGGAACAAGTTCTATGGCAGTTATCAAAAAACCAATTACCTCCCCCAGACCCTACTCAAGCACCACTCAAACAAGAATCAATACAATTTCTTCTGACAAAGGTGAAGACCCCTGATGGAGTAGTGAGCTACACTCCCTACAACACCACTACAGGCAGTCTGCCTTGATGTAGACTGTATCTGCTAGCTAACAAGGGGAATGGGAGATGTTATTGCTGATACTGCCTGTGGGGCAGTCCATCCCCATAGCATCACGTGCACATGGGCTGTGCATGTGTTTGGGTTATGCAACTTTCTTATGGAGTCAAGGATGCCGAACGAAGACTTTAGGTGCTACTTTACTTACCACAAATTTTCAGTATTTACTGAAAATATAGGAACATGTGATAAATTGTTGCAAGACTAATCCTGTAAACATTTGGTACCTAGCCTTAGCGCCTACAGCTGTGAACTTCTGCTGATATTGCTAGAGTGCTACATGACTAGAAACTGCTTGCATTACTCACTGTGGGCAAGACAGGGGCATTAGAGAGATACAAGGTAAAATACGTAAATCCAAGTGCTGATTGTCATAGTTTTTAATTCATTCCACCTACCTGACTAAAGGCTAATCATTATGAAGCTAATTCCGAGGTCACAGACCTGATACCATGCCACTGTTTTTTTCTCAGAAACATCCCTGAGCTTTCCACCATGGCCTGTGTGCTGCAATAAACTACAGCAGTAACAGGTACACCGAGGTAACCTATAATTATCTCTATCTCTATCCAAGCTATGTCCAATTCGTGCATGTTTATTTAATCTCCTGTTGAAAGCAATTGAGAATTTTTCCTCAGTATGGAAAGAGCAAAAGAATGGCCTGAATCTAAGAAGTAAGCTAAGTTTACTTCATGTCACTACTTTTAAGGGACAAAGAGATTTGGTGGGAGGCAGGTAGAAAACTCTTGAGGTAGAGTAAGTTAAACAGATACAAACTAGTATAGCATGGAATATAATGCGTAACAGTTGGCAGCAGAATGCATTATTTATTTTCATGAATTAGGGACTGAAAGCTTAATTCACAAGCAGCAGAGTGAAGTACAAATGTTATGAGTTTAACATGGGGCCAAACTATATAGTCATTATACAGTCGTGTTGAGTCACATGTCCTGTGGATTTTCCCCAAATTAGTACTGGAGGATTGGCTCATTTTCACAAACGAAACTTCTAATTTTCAAAAATGAAAGTGAATCTATGCTGATTTTTTTGACATTTTGTGTGACTTCAGTATTTTAAAACAGACCTTTAAACAAAATAAGACTTTTAGATCATCTGACTGCATTTTTATTTCAAGTCATTATTCAGTATTTAGTGATTTTATATCCAAAAAGTTTTTTTTTAAATCATACAATAATTTTTAATAAGCATTTTGAGGGTTATCCCAGTGTTAGGGTCCCCATGTGTCTAGTAAAAAAATTATTACCATTGATTGTTTTCTACAGATAAGTAAGAAGATGTAAGCTGCTATAAAGTTCCTATCTTTCTTTAAGATTCTTTGCTATTTGAATGACAACATGCAGTCAGATCTTCAGAAAAAGACTATATATATATATATGCCAAGATGACTATGGTATCAAAAGTGTGTGCATATGAATATTACTGCAGATTTTACCCTTAATCTTGATCAAACAGCAGAGCTACAGCACTCATCCATAAAGCATCCTATCAGGATAATCAGGGGAAGTATGCAACAAAATCATAGAGTAACTGTCAGCTTTACAGCCCTGAAGTATGCTGGATACCACGTATCTTCCAAAAGTTGGTATAAACTTGTCTCTGTAATGAGTTACAGAGATAATGAGAGCTCATTTAAGCTGTCTGCAGGAAAAAGTTCAGTACATGCTCCACCTGAATTTTTTTTAGGAAGGAAGAAAATTCCAGGAACTTTAGAGTGTGATATAGTTTGATTTAAAGAGGGGAGAAACAACACTTCTCTAAATCCCAAGCAGTTAATTCACCATTCACAGGTCATTGCTCTCCAAGTTTACAAAAGTGATGCCAACATCAACTTCTTGGTTCTACCTTCAGCAAACTCCAATATCAAGGTTCAAAGCCAGCAATACTTCAGAGAAGATAAGATTTACCTCATTTATTCAAAACAAACTCCACCTAACTGCAGTCTTAAAGAGTAAAAATCTACCCACCTGCATATATAAACATGGATACAATATCAGCAACTAATAGCACATATTGGCAGGAAAGAAATGGCATTTACCAGGATGAGGGAAGCCAGAAGCAGGGTGCCAGCAGTTGTCCAGCGGTAGCTCTCCATAGCTGCGTTCGTGACAGACCCAGGCTCGGACACTGTGCAAGATACAAAGCGCTCGGCTGCTTGCTGTCACTCCTAGCTCTGGTGCGAACCTTCAGCCCTGCTTCTCTGCCTCCATCAGCCCTGCTCACATTTCCCGAGCCAGGCGTGGGAGGGTTGGTTGGGGTGAGCTGCGAGGAAGCACTCCCTGAGCCGGCAAGTAGCCAATCCACCTCCTGCTAGTCAGACATGCAGCGCAACAAAGCCGAGGGGTCTGTGGAAAATGTAACAGTGAAAGACAGAGGGGGAGAGAGAGAGAGGAGTAGGAGGAGAAGGAGAAGGAGGAGGAGGAGGAGGAGGAGGAGGAGGAGGAGGAGGAGGAGGAGGAGGAGGAAGAGGACGAGGATGAGGAGGAGAGGCAGAATGGCACAGCTGAGGGGAGTGCTCTGCCTTCAGCTCCCCATCCTCGAGGAGCTCTGCTCCACCACTTTCCCTGAGCTGTTCACACTTATTGCTCGGTCAGTAGCTCTCCTCCTGAGTGTGCACTGTTCCAGACAGGAGGGAAACTTAATCTGTGTCAATACATAACGTATGCCATAAAAGGCACCAATCACAAAATGCTGAAATCCTCCAGGGAGAATGTATGTTTCACTAAAGCCTTGTATTCTCTACAGAACAATGCTCTCTGGAACACTTTTATACCATTTGTTCAGCAGTAAAGGAGACTGACTCTGCTCCCAAACTGTAAAGGAAGAATGTTCTAACAGGACTGGTAGAAAGTTTTTTCTTTTGTGGGAAATTTAAAGACTACTCTATTCTACAATAGAAAGTAAGCTTGTGGGAGAAAGGGTTTTGCACAGTGTCCTGGTTTGAGTGAGAACAGAAACATGACACATAGGAAGGCAAAGATCCACACATCTCAGGAAAGTCAGGAATTCTTGCCCTTTAAGTATTAATTTGACAGACAGGCGTTTTAAAGCACTGCTCTCACTCTGTTCAGGATTCACCCAGTTTGTATGCCTATGCCCCTACATTACCTGAAATCTCCATATCTTTTTGTTTGGTTGTTTGTTTGTAGGTTTTTTGGTTTGTTTGGTTTTTTTTTTTTTTTATCTGTCTATTTTCTGAAACAGAAACTTCAAGAACTCTTTTTCAGTGTAGTAGGAATTCTCCCACATGGGGCTGAGATGGGTGCTTCTTGCAGTCACAACATTATGGTGCTGCAGCTCATGCTATATCCAGATGGGCATGTAGAAAGTCCTGTCTTCCCTAAGCTGTTGACTGTCTTACCTTACTAAACTCCGACGGTGAGGAAGTAAGGTACCTGCATGTTAGGGGTAGAGAACAGTATGCTAGCAATGAGTGTGAAAAGTGACTGAAGTCAGAAGCTGGTAGACAAAAGGGAAACTCAGACAAGGGCATGAGTACTGAGGACAGAAAAAGGAGTAGACAACAGAGCATTTAAGAAAACTGCTCATCAATAGAAATAAAAAGCAGCCTGGAGGAAAACAGGGACAAGCAGATGGAGGGTGATAGATAGTTTGCAGGGGAGAAGGAACTGAGGGCGAAAAAGATTTACAGATGTTAAGAAGTCAGACAGGAGGATAGAAGAGGATCTGACTTGGCATAACAGGAACATAAACGCTGAAGACATCTGAAGGCCAAAATAGAAGAGATAAACTAGACAGAGCTGGGTTTCAGAAATTAAACTGAAGAAAGAACTTTGGAACAAGCAATGAAAGTAATTAGGAACAATGGGAGAAACAGATTTCAGCTTGCACAGGCCAGCAGTAGCTTGGTTGGGGATGTTCAGACTTGGCGGGCAGGGAAACAGAGCCAGAAAGATTGAAAAGGCTCAGTGGGAAGGGGCTACAATGGAAAACTAGCTAGTTGGACTGAATGTACCAGGGGTGAGAAAAAGTCTAAAATGAGTATTAAGATTCCACTACCACCAGTGAGTCCTTTATATGTCCAAATCTCCTCACAGAGCAACTTCATACACCACTTCCCAGAGGAAAGGGGAAGAATAGACCACTTTGCACAGCACTCTGTCTCAGAAGTCGGAAACCACTGTAGGATGACAACGTGATAGAATTTACAACTTCTCATATTGCCCTTGAAAAATCATGAAACTAAATGTATAAATTAACTAAAAGTCTAGTGTACCTTTTTTAAATAACAGGACTACTACCACCACAAAAAGCCCCCAAATCTTTTGCTTTACCTGCAGTGTCAACACATACCTGAGAACTGCAGAAAAGGATTTTTTCCATTCATCTCCTAGACACTGCTATCTGCTTTCTCCTGTACACTGTTCCTTTTTCCCAGAAAGACTGTTACCATAGGAGGAGTACTCTAGAGTGAGCTCCTGGAATTCCTGTACACAAAATTCTCACAGCCTAACTTTTAGACTAAGCAGCAAAGTTTGTAATACTGAGTAAATGACATGATGACAGCTTTATTTGTAAGAAACAAACTTCTGCAGTTATCATTATATGGCTTATAGTGAATGAAACAACTGAGAAAGACATTTTCATAACTATATGCTTGTCTTTTCTGGGGTTTTTTTTGGTGGTTGGTTGGTTTTTCTTTGGTTTGGTGTGGTTTTTTTTTTTTGTTTGTTATCTTGTTTGTTTGCTTGTTTGTTTTTTTTGGTGGGTTTTTTGTTTTTGTTTTTTGTTTCTCTTAGCCCAACTTTAAACTGAAGATGTTGCATTAACACTATAGAAGCTCATTTCAGAATTCCTGATTTTGGACATTTCTTTTTCAACTTTGGAAAAGGTAGAGTGTTTAAAAGGAAGTTTTGGAGATTCTTCTTATCAGTACAGGAGTCTCAATAGGTAAATAAATCAACTAAGCTTGAATACCTGAAATATATCCTGAGGAATATGGACCTCCCATTGCAGCTAATGGCAATTTTTCATGGAGAATGATGGCAAGTGAAGGAAGTTAATCATAGAATAGAATCATAGAATCATTTAGGTTTGAAAAGGCCCTTAAGGGCCTTTCAAGTTCAACTGTTAACCAATCACTGATGAGTCCACCACTAAACCACGTCCCTTGGTATCACATCTTCATGTCTTTTAAATACCTTCAGGGATGGTGACTTCACCACTTCCCTGGGCAGCCTGTTCCAGTGATGGACAACCCTTGAAGTGAAGAAATTTTTTCCTGATATACAATCTAAACCTCCCCTAGGACAACTTGAGGTGGTTTTCTCTGACTCTATCCCCCTGTATCATGACATAGCCTCCACATAACAACCATCTCTGCTAGGAAGAAAAGAGAGCTTACAGTTGTAGGCAAGGGGAGCCTATTGATGAAGTCTTCTTACTCCAGCTACAGGAGGCTTCCTGTTCACAGGCTCTTGTCCTGCTGATGGACTTCCAACTACCTTGACATCTGCTATAAAAGTAGCACAGTGAGCCATAGGCAATGCAGGAGACTCCTGGAATGCACTGGGGATAAATTTTTAAGCTAGGTAGTAGACAGCCCAACCAGAGGGGATACGGTACTGTACCTGATGGTCATCAGTTCAAGTGAGCAAGTGAGCTGATTGGTGACATCGAGATGGGAGGCAGCCTGGGATGCATTGGTCATGCACTGGTGGAATTCACAGTCCTGAGGGATATGGGTCAGGTGGAAAGTCAAGACCTTAATTTTAGGAAACCAAAATTCCAGCTGTTCAAGGAGTTAGTCAATAGGACCCCTGGGCAACAGCCCTCAGGGACAAGGGAATACACCAGAGCTGCAAGATCTTTAGGGACATTTTCTGTAGAGCAGAGAGAAATTAGGCAAGGAAGGCAAGATACTGGCACAGCTGAGTCAAGACGTACTGGTCAAACTAAGGGGTAAGAAGGAACTGCAGAGGCAGTGGAAGCTGGGACAGGTGTTCTGGGAAGAGTATAGGGATCCTGTCCAGTTATATAAGGGTGGGGTCAGGAAGGCCAAGGCACAGCCGGAACTGAACTTGGCCAGGGATGTGAAGAATAACAAGAAGGGCTTCTACAGGTATGCCGTCCAGAAAAGGAAGGTCAGAGAAAGTGTACCACCCTAATGAGCAAGATTGGCCAGCTGGTAACAACAGACAAGGAGAAGGCTGAGGAATTCAACAGCTGTTTTGCCTCAGTCTTCACTGGCAACCTCTCCTTACACCTCCTGAGTCGATGGAACACAAGACAGGGATAGGGGGAGCAAAGTCAGTCCCACTGTAGGAGAAGATCAAGTTCATGACCACCTGAGGAACCTGAACAGGTATAAGTCTATGGGACCTGATGAGATGCATCCCAGAGTCCCAAGGGAAGTGGCTGATATAGTTGCTATGCCACTCTCTGTGACATTTGAAAAGTGATGGCAGTCAGGTAAAATCCTTGGTGACTGCAAAATGAAACACATTACACCCATTTTTAAAAAGGATAGAAAGCAGGATCCTGAGAACTACTGACCTGTCAGCCTCACCACTGTGCCTGGAAATATCACAAAACAGGTTCTCCTAGAAGCTCTGCTAAGTCACATGGAGGACAGGGAGGTGATATGAGACAGCCACAATGGCATCACCAAGGACAAGTCCTGCCTGACCAACCTCGTGGCCTTCTATGGTGGAGTAACAACATCAGTGCACAAAGGAAGAACTACGGATGTCATCTATCTGCATTTCTGTAAGGCTTCTGACACCGTTTCCACAACATCATCTCTCTAAATTGAAGAGGTAGGGATTTGATGGGTTGACTTTTCAGTGGATAAGGATGGATGGTCAGATGGTCACATCCAAAGGATAGTGAACTACAACTCTATATCCATGTGGAAATCATTGACAAGTGGTGTCCCTCAGGGATTCATACTGGGACCAGTGATGTTTAACATCTTCATCAGTGACATAGACAGTGGGATCAAGTGCACACTCAGCAAGTCACCAAGCTGAGTGGTGCAGTTGACATGCCTGAGGAATGGGATACCATCCAGAAGGACCTGGACAAACATGAGAAATGGGCATGTGTGAACGTAATGAGATTCAACAGGCCAAATGAAAGGTCCTGCACTGGATTTGGGGTAACCCCTTGCATGAATAGAGGCTGGGTGATGAAGGAATTGCAAGCAGCCCTCTGGAGAAAGATATTTTCAGTACTGGTGGATGGAAAGCTGGACATGAGCTGTCAATGTGTGCTTCCAGCTCAGAAGGCCAGTTGTATCCTGGGCTGCATCAAAAGAATTGTGACTACAGGTCAAGGGAAATGATTCTCCTGATCTACTCCACTCTGGTGAAACCCCACCTGGAGTACTGCATCTATCTCTGAAGTCCCCAGCACAATAAAAACATACAGCTCTTGGAATAGGTCCAGAGGAGGGCCACAAAAATGATCAGAGGGCTGGAACATGTCTCCTGTGAAGAAAGGCTGAGAGAGTTGGTGTTCAGCCTGGAGAAGAGAAGGCTCCAGGGAGATGTAACTGCATCCTTTCAGTACTTAAAGGGTGGCTATAAGAAAGATGGGGACAATCTTTTTAGCAGGGCCTGTTGTGACAGGACAAGGGGTAATGGTTTTAAACTAAAAGAGGGTATATAGATATAAGGAAGAACTTTTTACAGTGAAGGTGATGAGGCACTGGAACAGGTTGCCCAGAGAGGTGGTAGATGCCACACCCCTAAAAGTGTCAGTCTCAGGTTGGACGGGTCTCTGAGTAACCTGATCTAGTTAAAGATATCCCTGCACACTGCAGGGACAGCTGGACTAGATGACCTTTAAAGGTCCCTTCCAACCCTAAATATTCTATGCTTCTATAAGTGTTACCTGGGAGAAGAGACTGACACCCACCTCATTACAACCTCTTTTCAGGTAGTTGTGGAGAGTGATAAGGTCTCCCCTCAAACTCTCTTTTTCCAGATTAAACAACTCAGTTTCCCTCAGCCACTCATCACAGGACTTGTTCTCTAGGCCCTTCACCGGCTTCACTGCTCTTCTTTGGATGTGCTCAAGCACCTCTATGCCTTTCTTGTAGTGAGTTGAAAATCTTGTAATAATGTGACCAAATTATGTGACCTGCAGTGTTCAGACATGTTGAAAAGGTGACTTAGCTATGAAGAACTTTGTTTATTCAAGATACATGTTTAATCAGTAACAGGGAAGCAAGATGTTCATAATAGCATTATAAGTTGTATGAAGTTCACCAGATCTGACATTTTGTTGTACATTTCAAATACAGACCAAATTCTAAAATGCAGCTTGAATTTTGTTTTCACAACAAACTCATACAAACCCCCATTTTATTTTTTTTTCCATGAAACCACATGAGTATCATACTTCCAACAGTTTGGCTTTCAGTTTTCTGCACATATTTTAACTTAGAAATTAAAGTGACATTCTAGAAATGGAAACTCACATGAATCAAGTCCAAAGGAAAGGTCTACTCAGATTCTTGCATACAGCTTTAATGAGGAGTCATGCCCAACATCTGCCAATTTCTACAGAGCAGTGTTGCTTCTACCTAAAGACTCTTTCGAATTATTCTTAACTGAAAGTAAAAAAACAATCAACCAACCAACCAACCAAAAAAAAAAAAAAAACAAACCAAACCAAAAACCAAACAATCTGAAAAAGGAGTGTAGATTTACTGCAAAATGACTTTAAGGCATGAAGTGCATGAAAGCAGTTTGGAACTGCACATCTCCATATTCAGGCCCAGGGTTATTGTTATACTGTATATGTGCATTTTGCATGGAGTTCATTTATTTATCTTGCTGAAAGGTCATTCTAGGTATGGAACATTAGTTTGAGGATGGAGGTATTTCTTTTTGGGTTGCATGTATACGCAAAAATAAAGCCTATAATAAGAAGGAAAATATGCCGTAAACAAGGTAACATTATCCGAAAGTTGTAGGATCTGTTAATCTCCTCAGTCTCTTTGTCATGAACCCCAAATGAATGCAAGATTTCAGAGCAATAAAAACCTGCTACCTGCAGCAGAAGTCATAGCTGAAACTTCAAGGGATGTGCTAGCCAGTGTGGATGGTGCCTACTGTGTCCAACATTTTGTTTTACCAGTAAGACACAGGTTCTTAGCAAAATCTTAATGGTACAGATGAAGTCCCGAGTCCTTTAAGATACTTTGCAAAATTGATACTGGAGATTGGTGAGTCTAGGATTGCATTCAGTCTCACTTCTTGAGTATACATATGCATGTCTATCACCTCCAGACACTGATATTACAAATAGAAACCCTTCACCATCTTAGGAAAGAGTGAATGCACAAATACGCAGTATTCTATGTCCTGAAAATTACCCCTTCCACTTCCTGAATTGGTCATTAGTTCCAGTCCTCAGTGACCTCTGTCAGATGTTTACATTAAATTAGTTTGCATCTGTTTGTGAGAAGCAGAACTGGTTATCAGCACTGTACTCTTATGGTAGATTATATGAAATGGAGGTAGAAGCAGAGGAGGGTGTCTGAAGCACTCTTTTAAGCTTTATAGGTTTAACAATACTTAATTCGAAAAACACACATCTAGGCAGAAGAAAATTGTTAACATCAAAATACTTTATAGCAGGAAAGAGTGAAACCAACTTTGGGGCTGATGTCCCTAAGGAGAATATGCTACCATTTTCACTCAGAAGCCACCTGTCTCTTCCTGGAGGTTGGACCTCTTTTTTTGACATCAGCTCTGTAGCAACCATGATTTTTCACTTCTTTTTACTTTTCCAGTTAATAGTTATTCTTAGATTTTTTTTTTTTTTTTTTTTTTCTCTCTTATAAGCCTGGATTTATTTCTGGGAACCTGGAAGCCTGCACAGTATGGAAAGTGAGAAGCAGGAGGGAGCCAGAGCTTTTTAATGTGCTTTAGATAGAATTTGCATTTACATGTGTGTGTGCCTGTGTGTGCCTTCAGTACATGTCAAAGAAACTGGGATGAAAGTTACAAGGAGTGCAGTATTCTGGACTGCCTAGGTGAAGCTCACTCAGTTCTACAGGGCTTGTGATTATGACAACACATTCCTCAAAGGTTAGGGTGTTTATGAATACACAGCGTCTAATTAACACCTCTGACTTGAGATAAAATTCAAATGTACAGTAGCAGGAGCAATATAACTCTGAGGACCATGAACATCCTCATTTACAACTATCAGGGCAATAGATTATTCAGCCTTCAGACTTGTCCAGTCTTTGACCTGTATGAGAGACTGGTTGCCACTGGGGTGCAATGAGGTCACCTTGCAACCAGTCTGCTATGACCTCGTTGTCTTTGGCATGAACCTTTTTTTGTCTCAAAAAAGAGACAACACATAACACCACTTAATCCATGTTGTCTAGCCAGACAGAAATCAAACTGATGAGATGCTTGCACATTAAACATTTTGAGCTTTCCACATTAAAGCTGAGCAGCTGCTGCTTCTGCAGAAATTGTGGGAACAGGTGGAGAGAATTCATATGTAAGGACTGTTTCTAGAAACCCCTTGAAGTGATGACCTACAAATAGCTTATCCCATTCCCATGTTAGACTATTACCATTTACATTATGAATTAAGGTACCTGTTTCACTTCAGTAACAGCCCTTAACCTTTGGCAGCTGAAAAACCTAAACTAAAATCTCAGCAAAATGTCTAAAAGTTTGCAGACTCTTGCAGTGTTTTTCACAACAAGTTAACACTGTATTCACATTTTTCCATTGGAAGGGTGTGGTAATGTAGAGGATGAGCCAAATATCTTGAACTGACATGCTTGAGATCTGAATTACAACAGCAATATAGGGGAATTCTGCAACAGAAGATGCAAAATTGCTTCCTCCTTCTATTTTGACAGAGAATACTAGGTAAGACAGATAAGCACATATCCATCATTCTTCCAAAACTGTTTCTCATTCAGGCTTGGTCTCTTCCCAGGGTACCAGTCACATACCCTTAATATCTGTCCTCAACTTTTGGACATGGTCCTTGTGGGCAGATTAAAATTAATTCATGTTTTTAGAGTCATCCCAGTGCCTGTCTGTGAGTAGGCTCACACACAAATCTGGGTCACTCACACTCTCCTTGTGGAAAGTGAGCCTCTACTTTCCAATATTTTTTTTTCCCCTCTTTTCCCCTCACACAAGACTGTTTCTGCTGTTGTTGCACTCCTGCATGCTCCTTTTCAAGTCAACTTTCAGAAGTCTGTGCAATTCATTTTTTTCCAGTCTTCCTGTGCCTCTTGCCTCCCAGCTAGCACAGTATCTCAACTTTTTCTAACAGTTGTTTACATGCCACAATCCCTGAACAGCCCACAAAATGCGGGAAATACTGGTTTTATATTTTAAAAACAGGGCACTGTAGGTGCAGGGAGATTAACTAACTTGCCCATGATTTTGCATGAAGTCGCTGACATTTGACATCTTCTACAGGATCTCTGAAGATGCAAACTAGCAACCTTGGCTACATGGACCAATATTTTGGTTAGTTCCATGAGAAATCCCATTGAAGTAAATCTCATGTAACTATACATGAGAGTAGTAGATAACAATATGATCAGTAAGTCAGTGAATTGACATTAACTGCTGAGTGTTTCCATTATCTTACAGAACGCATCCAGATCTTGCAATGAACTTCAAGCAAGTAAGAGACCTGTTCTATGATGACAACTCCTGCAAATCTACGACTAGTTTCATAGTCATTCCTGAGTTTTTAAGGCACAGCTTCAGATGCCATGTTAACATGTGAGCTTCACATTTTAAAGAAGTTTCTAGGCTCACTGTTGGCAAATAAATAACCAGAAAACATGATCTTTAAAGGCTCAGATATGACAACAGGTACAAACAGCTTTGTATGGCATTATTTGAAGTATCATCATTCAAGATATCAAGCTTGTAATTTTAGAGATATTACATAGCAACACTTGCGGTTGATGATATTGCTTTTGAATATTGCAGCAACAGAGCCTATATTTTTGTAAACCACCCCATCAGGAAGTCAGTTGGAGTTTTTTGAGTTATAAATTACTTCACTGAAGAAAAGAATACATAAAAACCTCACACACTTTTTAACCTCTTTTGATCTATCTACAAAGCTTTGGTCTTCTTTTCCTTCTATGGTAGTAAAGCACAGGTAAATTTTTACATGGCTTTTTGCTTTTGTAATGCAAATAGGATTTGATTCCACTCTTCTTATTATTAAAATTTAGACTCTACAGGCAGTCTTAGACCATTATGATCAAAACTAAACTTGATCAAGTGAAACTACTGAAATATCATCAGGGAAAGAATATGCAAGTTTTAATAAACTTACAAAGAAACAAAGACTAGGGAGTACATTTTGGATCAGGATTTGGAAAACCCCTAAGGTGGGGGGAGGTGGGACTGAGGTTTGGCCAATTTGCAGTACTAGTCTATGTGTCTGGATTCAGCTTTCCGAAGTTTCCAAAAGACGAGGGGTGTGGAGGAAGGAGAGGAATTGGATTCAAAGTTTTTGGCTTTTGGCCCATCTCTTATGTGAGCAATTAACGAGAATGCCTGGACAGCACAAAGCATACTTTGAAATGTTGAGCCAGCAAGATATTTAAGCAGTGGAGAAAACCTTCTTTATTAGCAAGAGAGTTTTGAATATCAAAACACTAGTGAAGATGCCACATGGATGGAACACCCACTGTCACAAGGGGGTTCTCTGTACAAGGGATACAGTGTACTCATCCCCAAGATGGCCAAGTTAATAAAGATTAACAGTGCAGACAAATAGCAAGGATTATAGTACAAGAATACCTAGAGATCTGTGTAAAAGCTGGAAGCAACATTATCCTTGTCACAATCACAGAGATAGAGAAGAACTGACAGTCAGTCTTGAGGGAAAAAATATTCCGTTCAGAGTATGAAGCACATTTAAAAATATAGAAAGATAAAGAATATATAATAAAACATGAGGGTAAGCGGTAGGATTTTGAAACAGCACAGGGCTCAAATGGCTGCAACACATGCACAGAAGTGGAAAAAGGTATTCAGTGAAATATTTGAAACATATGGAGTTTGTTTATGTTTCTTGCAAATACTTGAGAAAAGTGAACAACTCCTACCTGTATACAATCATGACCATGAATGCACTATTATGTTGTAACAAAAATGTACTTATAAGCAACCCGTAAAATACTGGAAGAAATTATAATGTTAATAACTAGGAGGCTATCATGTTCCATATTAAATTTCTCAGCACTGCAGCTCACTATGCATAGAGCAGCAGTTTCTACTTGATGGATTAAACAGTTTCAAAATGGTAGAAATACAGGAAGCAGTGAAACAAGACAGATAGTATTCTCCTTTTGAGTCAGAAAATATTCTCATTTATCAGAGAACAGGTGAAAAAATGGAATTATTTTTATTTCCTGTGTTTATATCTGGTGGGATCTACTGACCCTCTAGTTTGAATTCATGAAGGTTGGCAACTCAAAATTCAAATCCATATGTGGACTTAATCTTCACAGAAAGGCTCTTTTTAAAAACATTTAAAGAATGATTGTGGCTGGTAAATATGAGAGTAGCTTGCACTGAGCCAGGCGTGTGGTTAGATGATATAATCTTAAGGAGCCTAATCCTTCTCTCATTCATGGAATAAATGAGGAATAATGAAAGTGAACTCAGTAGGGTCTTTTACAAACTAAATCAGATGAAAATTGGAGCAAAATTTTAATTTGTGTGACATTTGGCCTGTATTATAATTTTTTTATTATGTAATTCAGTGTGTGTTTATATATTCTGAATTTCAAAAATAAGAGCCTTTCATGCTGCAGTCAAAGATTAAGATGACCATGGAACAAACTGTGACAAATATGCACTGAAGAACTGAAGAAAATATCTTGACTAAGTACATTAAACCTTCCCTTCAAATGAGAATTAAGTGATTCTCCAGTCAAATCAATTAGACAAATTTCTGAGCAATGGAAGATAAGCAGTATTCACAAATAAACCTCACCAACTTCAAACAGGAAAAAATAAACCCCTCATTCATAAAAGAACTTAGTATCTGCCTCTAAATCCCATGCACAGTCTGTTTTGATCAAGATGGTCAATATATATTATCAAAATGCACTAACGGACACATTGAGAGGAGAGCAGATAATGCTATCGGTAAGCACACAGGACTTGATTGGCTGGAGTTATTCGTAAGCCAAATAATTTGATTCTATTGGATTTCTGATTTCCAGTAACTTTGTCAGCAAGCAATGGAACAATTGTTCTCTAAATGAATTTCAAGAGTAGATTATTTGGAACCAGCATTTATTAACATACTCAATGGTTCAAAGTCTGCTGTGCCAACATTTTTTTCATGGGAAAAGCACATTAGACTGAGTCCTGCATCCTATTATAATTCAGAACTTTAACTTCAGAGGCCATTTACCAGATGAATTCTCTTGAAAATCTACTACAGGTATCTTGCTGCAACATGCATATCTTAATACTAAAGCAGAAAATAATTTTGAGAAATGTGAGAATGAAAGGACTTCCTTTATCTGTGCAAGAAAAGCTTATAGTCTCATCATTTTTGTATGTCACAAGAATGTATCATTGTTTTTTATAATGTCTTACTAGCTACTACATATGGCAGTCTATGACAGACTGGTCTTTATTTTTGCAACTTCTAGCATCTTGCCTGAAATCATAGATGCAACTAAAGTATCTTCATATATCTTTAAAAAGCCCTTTTGGAACCATCATTATAATTTGTCTGTCAGCAGGTACCATGTGCTTTATTTAAGCAGTTTATCCACCAAAATGGGTATCGTATTTCATGCATACTTGTTTCCACGAGCTACTTCTTCATGATGCACCGCATAATCTGTTCTATGTTTAATTTATGGAGACTTTTATGGAGCTAACTTAATGCAGTTTTTGGCTTCATCTTCTTTCTTTTATTTGAGTCCTGATGTATAAAATTTGACTCTTTTTTTCTCTGACATTAACAATTGTTCTAACCACTTAGGTTTGCAATTTTACTTGCCTGCACAACAGCATTGGAGTTGACAAGAAACATTCTTGTGCTGGAGGATGTCTTTGTTCAGTGAAGGAGTATAACAGGACTACTGGTTAAAAGTCATTCTTCTGCAAAAAGCTTTAATGTAGTAATAAAAACATGTATTTAAATCATGAAAGCCTACAGAGCAGATTACCTAGGCAATCCTAATTCCTTACTGTGGTTTTACAGCATTATTTATATGTAAAGATTTAGATTTCTCTGCTATGTGTTACTTCACAGAATGTGAGCAGTTAGAAGGGATCGCCAAAGATCATCGAGTCCACTTCTGCCTTCTCCCCTCCCCTCTCCTGGTTTGTGTGGGCTCCATATGTATGAACTTTTTTAAAGTTCAGAGTAAAAGATAAAGCAGGACAGACATGCTCATATTGTGGGTTTGCATTGTATCTTCTCTGTGAATTGTGTGTGTGTGTGCGTATGGGTTGGTTTCTTTTGTTGGTAATTCTTTAACATTTATGAGCACAGAGCTTCACTACACAGAAAGAGAAAATGACAAGTCACTGCATCCTAAAGTGCTGTCAACTTGTCAGTAAATTCCTACAATGCCATCATATATTGAAAAGCTAATGGAGGTAACCTGGAAGAAGCTAGAGATGAAATAACAGCTTTCACACTAACACAGTGATAGAGCATTATATGCCTAATAGAGTGTAGTATAATATTTCCTTAACCACATGAATTAAGTAAATCAAAGGCTCAACTTTTTAAAGCCTATATGTAGTTGGACACTCAGAAAGATATATGATATCTAAAAACCTGTGTCTGGTGGGGAGATGAAAACTGCTCAGAGATGCTGTGCAACAGCAGTAAGTAAGGTCTATGTATTGTGCATTTGTAGTATCACTTATCAGCAGAGGCTATGACACTGAGATTTTTATGTGTCTTTAATATATCTCCTACAGTGTCATCTATAATTATTAAGCTTTACATTTCTATAGTCTTTCTGTCCAATAGAGGTTTGTTTCCATTAACAGACAGGCAGTCTTTTATTTGCCTCTTTAAAATGCACGCTGGGAAGCAAGAGGTATGCCATTAATCCCACTGTCCCACTAATATTCATGGTTATGGGCAGCCCTTACAAAGAAATACCGACCTCTGTGGAAAAGATGCCATGTACAAATGAGGCTCACCTGATGAATATAATGAGCGTTTTAGTGTCACTGTGCTAAGAGTCTCACTAATTATAAAATAAGCCAGTTTCTTCATTGTGAGTATCATTAAACTGAGATTTTGTGATTTATAGGTATGCCTGTTCGTTATCATAGCTACCACCATATTATTCAGAAGTATCTTTTCTTTTCCACATTCAGTTGTGAGAATATGAGACACAGGCAATTGAGATGCTTGGTGCACGCTTAAAATCACATGTAGATTCTCTAGAAGTGTTAAGATCCTGGTCAATGATCACCAAACCACTCTGCCCAATTGACTTAGTAGCAAACAAAGAAAATTCCTTTAAGCATATGTCCAGATGTAATGTAATTTGTGTTTGAAGTAATGCTGTTCAAGGCTACTTTAATTAAACCGCAGCTTTGCTTATCTATTTTCTGATACACATGAAGGTAAAATTCACCATTCTACCCTCTGTAATGACTGGGTAGGGTAGGATAAAATTAATCAAATCAATTTTAAATGTGTGTAACATCAAGACAGATTTTTTGCAGTTGAAGGCGTACCCAGAGCTCACTGTAGGAACCTGGCACACCCATTCAGGGATAGCATTTGATAACACATTAGACAAGTTATTGGTTTGAATTTTCTCAGCCTTGGCTTCCCACTGAAGTTGTGGGAGACACAGAACTGATTTAAGGCTCCCTTCTTTGTACTTTAATGTTTTAAAAAAAGTTTAAAAGAAAAAAGAATTACTCTTTTTTACTGCATAATAAAAAATAGTGGCTCCATCTAGCCTGACAAATAGCCCAGTGATTCCAGTAAGAGTGGAGTGAGTGTTGGTCACAGCAGAGTCAAACTCCTCAGCTGAGATTCCGTACTTGAGGAAAAAGGACATCCTTTTCCACCTATAATTTTCTTCCACTCCTTATATGTTTTCTTATATTCTTTTGGGTAACACTGATTCTAAATATTTTACTACAGAATCACCATGTAACATGTAGACTGGACTGCCACTGTTCTTCAAAACACAGGGCTGGCCCTGCAGAGACAGAGAGCTTAGCATTTCCCTGGTTTATATACCTCTGCACCACACATGAAAAAAACCTCACACATTGTTCATGGATATTGCTAGAAGGGAAAGAAATTAAAGTGAATCTTCATTAAGGAAAACTAATAATGAGTTTAGTTAAACAGCATATATTTGGATTCCAAATAATATTTTACAGAAAGTTTTTATACTTTAATTGCCCATCTCTCAGGATTTCTGTTTCCATTAAAATGAGCATTTTCCGCACAGTGGTTCTCACTGTGTCTATGGTTCAGGTACATGGATAGTTGACTGCATTTCAGAGAATTTCTTGATCCTTAGTAAGAGCAAGAAATAACACTCCACATCAAGGATAATCAACAGAAAACAGCAGTTTAAGTAATGTTGACTGACTAGTTCTCGCTCTCACTAGGCTCATGAATGGCATGGGATGTAGAGCAGCATAAAGAGGATTCAGTTGCGTCTAACTGGCAACCATAACATGATGCATCTTAGAATAAATAGTGCCATATTTTCCAGCATTAGACACACAGTTACTGGCTTCTACATCACAAGATTTTTGAAGTGCCTTGTGTGACTGAAAATTTTCATGATTTTTTTGAAATAATATGAATACATGCTCCCTCAATGTGTGTGTGTGTTAGCATTTGCTGTGATTTATCCTGCTTCCTTCCTGTGTATCATGACTGGAGCAAGTAATACACTTGCAGGGAACACAATAAGCCATACTCCCCTAAAAGGTCCTGAGCTAAAGATATCAGGCACATACATAAGTAATTGCATGCATTGGTGCCTGACCCAGAGGATTTGCAAAGGTATGTTCATTGGCATTGGAGTGCCATAGGAGTGGAATTTTTAAGAGGCAGTGGCCTGTGTTTGCACAGTTCGTTCTTTGCATTGACCTGACATGTCTCCTTAATAATGTGTATATGAGATACTGAACTCTCTTGAAAACCCACTGAACAGCACAGGATCACTCTTTACCTCTGCTAAGTATTTCCAGTTCTAAGCTTCTTTGGAAAGAGTGGCTCATCTTCAAAATACAGCCCCAGAGATTAATGAAAAAGTAGCTGCTTTCAGAAACAGGATAAACTAGGCATTTGCATAACAATAGGTTTACAACCACAACAACTAGTAATTTGCAAACAAAATCATCAGTATTCTGAGTGCCATGAAGCCTGCGTATTAAATTCTGTGGGCAGAAATGTTTAAACACAGCCAGAATATTTAATGGCATGCCTGTAAGAAACAACATTCCTCTTTGACAGTGAGGGGCCCAGAGCATGGGGCAAAGTTGTAGCAATGGCAATTGCTTTCATACATTTTACAGCATTTTTTCCATTTGTTTGATAGGAAATACTGTTGGAGTCCCCTGTAATGTCAGTGCACCTTCTCTCAAACAGACTGCACACACTTCTAGGCGTGATCACTGCTTTACAAGGAGCAGTTTATCTGTGTAAATTTTGAATGACAAAGTCACTGTGCTTTGTCTTACATACCCTCATCCCGAAATGGTTCCAAAACAGGCCACTAGAATACAGCTAGGGATGAAAACTGCACCTGCAAACTGTGTGTGCAGGTGTACATGTGAAGTGTGCCCAAGAGGAAAGAGCAAGAGTCTAACAATGTTGATGGACTGGCTCAGTACCCAGATTGGCAGATGACCACTGCAGACAGGCCAGCAGTGTGGCAGCCCCCTCTAGGGTACGCCTTAAAAGTCAGGCAGAGAAAAGCAGTGAGAGAGGAGACAATCTGGAGAGCATGGCAAGGAGAAAAACTAAAGGACCAGGCAAGAATGAACCCCCAAAGTCCTACTGAACAGAAAGAAATACTCATCTCTGTGAAGCTGTGCTCCCTCAAGGCACGTTGGCAGTCAAGCTCCACCACCATCCTGAAACATCCCCTTGGTACCCCAGGAAGGGCCACCATTGTTACAGTTACATGTCTTCAATTGGATGACACTAGAGTTCAACTTGCATTCAAAAACTGAATAAGCAAGATGCTCACACAAAGTCTTACCAATACAAGTAACAGAACTTATTTAGAGCTTATTCAAAGTCTGTATAGGAGATTAAAACTCATTCTTTAGTCACATGCTATTTAAAGCTGTAATATACAATGGGCCAGATTTTGCCTTCAGATGAGGGTACATGTCAATATAGGCAACAGACATAGGGACCCTACACACAGCCTTTGTGAACACAAGTGCTTTTCCTGCTTAAATGCTTTCCTTTGTAGAAGACCTAGGAGTTTGAAAATACTTGCAGAAGCAGGAAAAGCCTTTCTCACAGTCAATTGGTCAACTCTGATGATTTACTTACAGTGATTCACTTGAGAGCTGAGGCAGTGTGTATGAAAAGCTGCCTAGAGCATACTGTGTTTTTCTCTCTGCCTGCAATGCCAATCACACAGATTGCAAACCCACAAGTTGTAGGCATTAACTGCAAGTAATAATTATACTGATATGGTTTTGTTTGAAAGTTCAACTAAAAAGTCTTTTTCTTTCTCTTAACACTTTTACTGTTCCTTGCTTAGAAGAGCAAAACCATAAAGTGAACCTAAAAAAGTTGTGAACAGAGAAGATTCAGTAAAACTATCAGCTCAAGGAAAAAAAAGACTTCACATCTAATTATGAAACAAAGCCAATCCACAGGAATATTGTTATAAAAATGGTACATTTCCTGCTGCTTGATTAATGTTGTAGGACAGAGATGTTTGCACAGCAGAATACAAAAGTCTTGTGATGGTGATCAATTAAAACGACACTGTTTCATCGTACAAGTGCAGATAAGCTATTGCCATCACACGTTGTTAGTGCTGATACTGCAGAGAGAGTAATTTTTACTGTGAGTGGTTTCTAAGGCCTTAGGGACCCTGCAGTACATGCACGGGTGACAGGCAGATGTGTAGAAGAAACTGGTGACACCAAAAGGAAGTTCACCCTTTGGTACACAGGGATGACACCAGCGAGGGGCAAGGGGACGTTTGCTAAAACCGTGGCTTTGGCTGGGCCTCTCTGTTTCCACCAGCATGATGATATTCCCCTCTGCCCCATTTTTCAGCCACAGAGGTCAGATGCCTTATCTAGATCTGCAAAATCCCTGTGTTTTGAGTTTTCTGTTGAGTACAACACTTGTTTTAATACCTAAGATATAAACATATTTTAGTGTTTGTATTAATAGTTGCTGAGACCAAACCAGATTTGAACTGTAAGTACCAGCTCAATTGCTTTATTAGCTGGACAGAAAATACATTTTACATCTCAGATTTTATAATATTTTATTTATAGTATTTTTAATAGTATTTTATTTATAGCATAATTTTTATAATTTGAACAAATGAAAATTTCATGGGGTACTATAAGGTCAATCAGACATAACAAAACTACAGAAATAAATACACTGAGAATTTAATTTGATAATATTTGTACAGAAAGTCTGCAAATAATGGAAAAAGTCTTTAAAAGTTACTGGAAATGGCCTTTTTTAACCATGAAAATTTTTTGCCTCTTGGCATCATTTCATCTTCCTTAGTTATTTGTTATGTTATTGTGCTTAAGACTTATAATTATTTTTTACTCACAAACCAGATAAGAAATGTTCTATTTCTGTCTGCTTTTTTGTGTGAAAGGAGGAGGAGCAGGACAGGAGAGTCACTCACATTTTAATTATCTAATGAAAAGTTAGAAAGAGAGAAAATGGTAGTAAGAAATAGAAAAATAACGCTGTGTATAGTCCTTTTCTAAAAGAAGTAAACCTTTTTATGTCTTTAGTCTCATATATTATTTAAAAATATAATCTCAGTTCAAATCAAAATGTCAGCAGGAAATTTTTTTTTTTTTAATTTAATGACTTTGGAACTCACAATACAGGCAGCTGATTCAAAACAGACTTTTGCTGTGTAAATAAGTGACTGACAATTGCTCAATATGTAGCTATGTGGTGAAAATCAGAAACTACTTAAAGAATTAGTAGTTTTAAAAAATCATTCATACAAGGTAGTAGTTCTGCAGAAATAAAACAGTTCCCATTTCATCAAAATACCTGAGAATCAACAGTCTAAACTCACAAGATTTTCTATTATAATAAATATTGTCAATGATACTGTCATTTCTCACTATCTCTAAAGGAAGAGGAACATCATGCCTTTTTGGGGGTGGAAAAGAATTTCCATACATCATCTTTTGTGGCGTTGCAAATGATATTCAATTACAACCGAAAGAGAACTAAGATAAAGTTCAAATTGCCATTTATTATTTCCCCTATTTCTATTTGCTAGCTTTCAGAAGAAAACATGGGCATGTTTTATAGGTTTTACTGTTTATTTGCATCAGTTTGCCACGTCTTATAAATATTGCATTGCACAATATTCCCATAACACCAGTGCTGGAAATTTCACATTTTATGGTTTTTTTTCATAAGTACAAGAAAGCTTGGTTCAGCATCCCAGCACAACTCCATCTCCTGTCATCACCTTGGACTACCTCTGTGGTGGAATCATTTCAATACAACATGGCAAGCTGAACTTTTTCAACGGCCCTAAACAGAAACAAGATCTTCATCAGTGTCAGAGACCAAAGAAGTTATAATTGGTCTTTAGCTATTGAAAACAGAGATCTGTGTCAGCTTTGGGAGCTACACTGGAGTCTTTGTCTGAAAAAGCTGACTAAAAGAATTTCAGCTATCAAGGTGCTGAAATATACACATATAGGAGATTGTCATGCCTCTCTGTAATATTGTGTTCAGCAAAATGGCTATGTCACTGCTTGCACTGCTTTTTTGAAGTGTAAAATCAGAAGAGAGTGCCTGTCAAAGACACTGAAGAACTGTCATGGTGGCTGTCATGGTCCCAGTGTCTTTACAAGATGAATCTATTATGACAAACTAGCATGTTAGCAACTGCTTAATTCTTTTACTGGTAGGAGGAAAGTCTTGCACTCTTTGAAGTGTCATATCCCTTTTCTCCATCCCTAAATATGCTTTCCTATGCTTTTCTTTTTCTTTGAGTCTTTTGTTGCATACTTCAACATATTCACAGTTTCTTACAATTCTCCTTTTCTGTTTTTTTTTCCTTCTTTTCCTTCACAGTGACACAGAACAGGAGAAAGCCAGGGGTACAAGTGTGCTGGTTTTGTCTGGGATATAGTTAATTTTCTTCATGGTAGCTAGTATAGGGCTATATCTTGGATTTTTGCTGAACACATTGTTGATACTACAGGGATGTTTTCATTACGGCTGAGCAGCGCTTACACACAGTCAAGGCCTTTTCCATTTCTCTTATCACCTCACCAGTGAGTAGGCCAGGGGTGTACAAGAAGTTGGGAGGGAACACAGCTAGGACAGCTGACCCCAGTTGACCAAAGGGATATTCCATTTTATATGATGTCATGCTCAGCGTATAAAGCTGGGCAAAGAAGAAGGAAGGGGGAGACATTCAGAGTTAAGACCTTTTGTCTTCCTAAGTAAATATCATACATGATGGAGCCCTGTGTTCATGGATATGGCTGAACACCTGCCTGCTGATGAGAAGTAGTAAATGAATTCCTCATTTTGCTTTGCTTGCATGTGCAGCTTTTGCTTTACCTGTTAAACTGCCTGTATTTAAACCCATGAGTTTTCTTACTGTTACATTTCTGGTTGTCATCTTCACCCTACCAGGGGGGAGGGAGTGAGCAGCTGGGTGGGTCTTAGTTGCCAGATGGTATTAAACCAGAACAACAAGACAAAAACAAGAGCATGGCATTGGATCATCTGAGACAGCAAAACAGAATCTGACATAATAGTTGGAGACCTTTCTGGTTCAAACCACAAAGATTTACCATACATGCTTCCAAATAACACAAGCAATAAAGTAAAAACAAACCCAAAAAACTCCAGAACTCAGAATGAGAGGTCAAAGGCGTTGTTAGTATCATAACTCTTTTCAGCTGTAGGTCATCTGTTGGGAAGCAAATGATGTTGTTAAATTTCAGAAGATACAATTTTGCCTAGTCTGGCTGTTTAAACAAATTGATAGCACTTGAACTGTACCTTCACTTCTCCTCCCTGCCCTCTATACAGATAGGCAAAGTGAAAGTGATGGAGCAAGGAGGCCCTGTGAACCCTCATCTGGATGGACGGGACTAGGAAGAGGGCTCTGCTGCATGACCTCTCCACAGAAGACAAAACAGCCTGCAATGAAGAAGGCTTGCCTCTCACAATCAAAGAAAATACATCCAATAAACTTTGTAAGCCAGAGACTGAGCAGAAGGCAAAATGGTGGAATCACATCAGAAAGCAGGAGACTTTAGGCTCCAGTCTAAAGGTATAGTTTAGAATGATTTTTGTGAGCACCAACCAGAGACAAATTCTCCTGCCTAGTTTCTAATGGTTTCTGACGCTCATGCTGCTATAGGCAAACCCCGCTGGAGTCCCAGAGAAAACAGTAATTGGCAATGGAAAATTAATGACTAAAAAAATCACCACAAAAGTATGGGAGACTGACAGGAGATCCACAGCTTTTAATAACTGGATAGCTTAGGTAGATACAGATGTTTTGCCTCCTGCTGCTGATAGGGTCAAAACAGAGATTTTCTAAAAAAGAAGTAAGTAGTGTTGCAATAATATTACAAATATTATTCTACCTTCCTACATACTTTTTATTCTCATTAGACCCTCAAAGAAAGAGCCTGATTCTCCTCTTGGCTGACACTGACATAAATTCATCAGCTCCTATGGAATTGGATGGGATCCTGGGGTACCAGTGCTGCTCACAGGCTGGCAGAATGAAGGTTCCTGAGTATGCTCTTAGGAAATGAGATACTGTTCACAGTATGCGACAGGTTTGAGTAGAAATTAGATGCTTACTGCTCACAGGATCTGCAGTTCCTAGGTGTATTCTTCATTTTAAAGTCTGCAAAGTACTTTTTTATGAGATGTGCCTCTTTGTCATTCTTTCAGTGTATACACACAACATTGTGTGTCCAAACCTACTTATTGTATAAAGTAACCTATGAGGTTCTTCTGCTCTTTACAACTATGACAAAAGTGCAAAAATTAAACTAACCATCTGTCATGATGGATAACTGTTAACCCTACCAGAGTGGCTGGTAACAGGTAGGGACAACAGGGTATCCTTATGCCTCTATTAGATGAACATGAATTTAATAGTTTAGATACTATAATTAGTGTTCACTGGTTCCAAGTTAGCTGAAAATTTTTTACAGATCACTACTCAGGTGATAACCAAGGCAGCAGGTGTCTCTAAAGCAATTGTCATATTTCTCCAGTCTGTTTTTGGTTTTGTGTTTGTGCAGAGACCAAGGAAGGAAATAAGAAAAGGAACAAGGAGGAAAAGGTTTAAAACTCAGACTGAAACACAGACAGGCTATTTTTGTCATTCTTTTCATGCTTGTGGTAATCTTCCCAGAAGTCTCAAAATGTCAGTTACAGAGGCATTATTGCAAAACATGTCTCTTAACAAAAACAAAAAGGGGACATCTATACTGATTGTCTAAACAAATTGGCATTAAACAGTGTGAGAAAAATACGGAAGTATCATCCAGATAAAATATTAAAAAGTAAAGGCATGACTTCAGTGATGTGCAAATCATCAATAGTATCTATTTATGACTGCTACACACCAGTGCTATGAAATCATAACTGCAATATGTATGTTTAAATACAGATTTTAATGTGAACATCCTTCCACAACGCCCACAGGTTTTCCCCTGTTATGACCATTCAAAAGAAATGTCCAAAGCTAGATTCTCTGCATATTTTACCCTTTGTCACTGTTCCACACATTCCCTCACTTATCTGAAGAGAAAAACAAACAAAAAATACCTAATACATGTATATATTTATCATTAGATGACTTTGCTTATGACTTTCCTTTCCTTTCACCTTTTACAGTGTCTCAAGTTACAGAGATTTCCAGTCAATTTTTTTCAAATACAGTAAAATCAAGGGATTTGAGAAAGGAAGAGTGTTGCAGCTGGGGGAGAGTGTAAGGAGGTGAAAGAAAAAGGGAGACATGAAGGCATGACTGGACCCACTGACCCTTCACAACCTCTTACCCCCTGACTAACACTGGCTGCCTCTCTTCCTCCTGCTCTTCTTTACTTTTCCAGAAACCATTCAGTTGCCATGAGATAATAAAATTTTGCTGACCTAAGAATGAGAATAAAGTAATTCTGCCTTTATACGTCAGGGATAGGGGGGTGATGGGGATAGGATTTTGCTTTCACTACTGAGAAGTCTGGAGCGGCTCTCAAAATAGTCATAAAATTTATAAAACACCAGTACAATGCACACATTTCTGCATATTTGAAAGAGAGGGAAAAATGTGAAAAGCAAGGAGTTTGACTCACCAGGCCCTCCATATGTGGAATTTCCACCCACATCACTTGTAGTTCAGTATATGAAAGGCTCACAGAAGCAGGTCCAAAAAGATATGTAAAACCAGTAAAGACTTTTTTCTTTTCATGTGAAACCTGAGGCATTTTGCTTACTTCACAGAACAGAGAGCTACCCTGAAGGCTTCTGTAAGTGTGATTCAACTTTAATCAAAATAGTGGCTAGAGAACTTGAAAAACAAAAATGTCATCTAATTTAAATAGAGCACCCCCACATGCAACACTCATTTTTCCTACCCCGACCATAAAAAATTCCTCCCAAGGAGGACTATAAAGTGCTTTTTTGAAGATGGTAGAGATTTCCATTATACCACAATGCAGCCATTTAGTAAGCAAGGAAAACAACGTTCTTGCAAAAAGTAATACAATACATGGTGGAAGCTGCAAAAGACATTAAGTCAAATTTAGAAAGTCTAAACTTGTGAATTCCAAGCACGGTTGTGTAATATTGCCCAAAATAGTTCCAGCACTCTAGCAGGAATGGACACAAAATTTATTTACTTACATGCACACAGGAAGTTTCTTTCAGAAAACTTCTATGCAATTTTGCAAGATTAAAACTCAATGTGCAACATAAACCAGGGAAGAAGTATTTGTAAACCACTAAAATCAGTACATTGCTTTTGATTTACTGAGACAGAGTTTTAATACTCAGAGAAATACATTTTGTAGAGGTAACAGAGAAAAGCAGTAACTGAACTATGAATTCTTTGAACTACTGTAGCTATGTTTTCAGTTGTATTTGGGTGATTAACAGCAGGACCGATGAGATTTCATATATTATATGCAAATACTGTGTCCAAGAAAATTGATCTAAATATAATTCAGTGTAACTTCTACAAAATAACATGCTATTATAAAGGACCCTACAATGCTGGAGTGCAGAGAAATGCATATACCCATATATGGAAATATATCAATAAAAACCACACAGGAATACAACAGTGAAATGTATCTTCGTCAGACATGTGCACAGTCATTTCAGTAAGAACCAGATGAAAGCTTCCAGCTTATCTCATGGACTCCTACAATTTTGACTTACAGAGTTCTGGCATCCAGATCTGAGCACTGAAGAGTCTAGGTTTGTTAAAACCTGATGTCCCTTGCATGCTGTCCTGAAATGGAGACTTCTTGCCTGCCCCAGAATGGCCTGCAGGCTTCTACCAGCAGACCAGGGTAATAAAAAAGTTAGGTAAAAAAGTTAAGAGTTTCCTAAGGATGTTCTAATTACCTCATCATGTAATTCTGAACAGCAGTGAATTCAAATATGTGGTGCTGAGGGAATAGATTAGTGTGTAATAATTTTGGAAAATTATTCTTTCTTAATGTACAATTTTGTGGATGCCACTTACTTCATTGTGATGTATCATCTCTAATATGGAAGTTACGTTCAAGACATGCTATAACATTTGGGAAATTCATCTCGTGCTTTCAATAAGTAAATCCCTTCTACATTTTTTGCCCATGCATGGTGCTGTAAAACAATAAATAGAATATGGCACTCATTCTGCTCTTCATGAAAGCTTTAAAAGATTGTGACAGATTAAGCATCATGAATATTTCTTAGTTTATGTGTGCTTTGAAGTGCCTTTTATCACTTGATATATATAGAACTGTTTGTCCTTTAAGAGAAATGAGTATGGTTTTCTTTGACGTAATAAGACCAAATTAAATTTGTCACAGAGGAAAATGCTGCATTCATGTCTCCAGGTAATCCTTCCATATTGATAGGTCTAAGGTCCTCCAAGGAGTGTAACAAATCCAGAAAATGCTTCTGCATGCTGTGTTATATGTTTGAGCCTATCATTCAGCTCACATATATGAAAAGATAAATAACTGTCTCTCATGCACATATATAAAAAAAATCGCCTAATTCAGGTTATTTTTTCACATTTATATTAGTTCAGCCATTATTTTGAGATCATATTTTCTTTTGTAAATACTACAATGGAGTTTGGTATGCTTTCTTCAATACTGGTGCCATCTATTTTCATAATCCTTGTCTATCCTGATCTGAAGCTCCACTGCTATGAATAAAAACCCCTGAGAGGATAGTGGGAAACCATGTAAGAACATGATATTGTATATCAAGTCATCTACAGGGATAAAAAAGAAGCAAATATTGTCCTGACAAAATACTGCTATCCACTTACTTTTGAAGAAATTGAATTAATTTGATTTCTCTGCATTTTAATGTTGGTGTTGCTTTCGGGTTTTTTTGTGTTTCTCTGAAGTCTACTGTGACTACCTGGTTCTGTAGCAGTTACAATGTTTGCTTTAAAATGTCAGTATTATTATGTACCTGAACATTTTTTTTTTTAAAGATAGATTTATTCACTGCATATTTAAAAATAACTCAGCTACACAAGCAAAACAACTTTAAAATGAGTATACTGTACCTGAGAAGCACAGTATGTTTCTGCTCATGTATTATAGGTGTATATGGTTTCCACAGCCCCAAATGCTAAAAAGCAACTCACAGAAAAGTATTGTGTGATTCTGAGATTCACTTATCATCAGTTAAACATGATCCTGCTGAAAACTTCTGAGCTGGGCCCAAAATTTCTGAAACAGCCAGGCTGATTAGATTTGTTACCCTTTATTTCTCACCAATTTTAGAGGAAAAAGTTAGAAAACAAAAAATTATCTATTCAGAGGAGTCCAAAATGCTACACAGAGAGTGAGGGAGACTTAATAAAACAGTGCAACAAGAATTAGTCCTTTACAGCCAGGGTTTTAGTAAAATTACAAAATTTTAACTAATCTTTTATCTGTAAGAAAATAGAATCATAGAATCATAAAATCATTTAAATTGGAGAAGACCCTTCATGGAGTTGGGCCCCATCAAGTCCAATCATTAACCTAACACTGCCAAGTCCACCACTAAGCCATGTCCCTTTTTGTCACATCTACAAGTCTTTAAAATGTCTTCAGGGATGGTGACTCCACCACTTCCCTGGACAGCCTCTTCCAATGCTTGACAACCCTCTTAGTGAAGAAATTTTTCTAATATCCAAACTAAACCTCCCCAGGTGCAACCCGAGGCTATTTCCTCTTGTTCTATCCCTTGCTGATTGGGAGAATAGACCAACACCCATGTCATTTATAGCTGTAGAGAGCAATATTGTCTTTAATCAGTTTCCTTTACTTCAGACTAAACAACCCACCTAAGACTTGCTCTCTAGACACTTCATTGCTCTTCTTTGGATGCTCTCCAGCAACTCAATGCATTTTTTGTAGTGGGGGACCCAAAACTGAACACAGCATTTGAGGTGTAGCCTTACCAGTGTCAAGTGCAGGCGGACAATCACTTAGTCACTAGTCCTGCTGGCCACACTATTTCTGATAGAAGCCAGGATACTGTTGGCCACCTGGGCACACTGCTGGCTCATATTCAGCCAACATCCCCAGGTCCTTTGCTGCCAGGCAGCTTTCCATCCACTCTTCTCCAGAAAGATGCTATAGGAGTGTCCTAAATCCTGAGTTATAACAATTTTATTAAATCACTAGGTAGGGTAGAAGTAAACTGTGTAAAGTTGCAAGGCACAAATTATATGATGACTGTACAGGCATGCAACAATTACACAGATAGAACACTGCAGTGGTGCATTGAGTTGACTCAGAGATCTCAAATTTTGTTCCTCTCAAAGGCTGTGTAGCCTTTCCACATGAAGCTGGCCTTTCCCATGGGTGCCTACTGGTAAATTGGATGCTAAGGCAATGCTTTGCTACTCCTCTTCTGTCGTTTTTCCTCATCTCTCCACACTGTTCACTGCTTTTGCCATTGTTGCTCTGTCATGAGTTCCCAAGCTGTTCTCCAGACATATCTGCATTCTTGCTCTTGCAGGAGGCTGCCCTTAAATCCCTGCCATCTTTCCTGATCTCCCCTCCCCTTCAGAGCTGCTTTCCATGGACACCCACTTTGCTTCCATATCTGCACCCACTGAGTGCAGGATCCATATCCTTTTACTTGCTTTCCTTACCAGTCATGGGATCTGCTCCATAGCTACTGCAACCAAAGCGATATCACACCCCTTCACATCTTCAGCTGTGTTTCTGGGCAGCAAATTGTAGTCACACCGACGGGCTCACTTTGCCCACAGTATGTGACCTGCAGACTTCGTCAGGCTACTTCAAGAAGATTTTGCTTCCTCCTTCTCCTTTTCTCTTTCTCCTTTTCTCCTTCTCCCCTCCCCTCCCCTCCCCTCCTAATAGGGGGTACCCCTCCTAGGGTAATAGAGGACTGGAACAGGCTGCCCAGGGATGTGCTGGAATCTCCCTCTCTGGAGACTTTCAAAAGCCACCTGGACTTGTTCAGCTGTGATCTATTCTAGGTGGTCCTGCTCTGGCAAGGGGGCTGGACTAGATAGTCTTTAGACGTGCCTTCCAACCCCTACCATTCTGTGGTTCTGTGATAACTTCTACCTATCCTTCAGCACAATTTTCTTCTTCTAAAATGCTTCCTGTCTTTTCTCAGAGAAGACATTGACAACAATAAAAAAATGGAGCCACTGTATTTTCTGTGAGTCAGAGTGTAATAAGAAATTATTCAGTACTACTGGATTCTGCTAGGCCTTCTTTCCCTTTCTGTGGGCAATATTTCAAAACATTTAAGGGACAAAATATTTTTCCAATACAAAGGGTACTTAATGCAAACTGGTTATTATATGTACATTTTATCTACAACAGTATTATGTAGTGATATTATTTATTTCCTGTAACTGATTATTTTATGCAGAGAACAGTCTCACTCTAGTTACTGTAACGAGAGTAGCAGTGGGGTCTGTCAAAACAGATCTCTTCCCCAAGTAAAAAGAAGTGCATCAACACATAGAAGCTTTGAGCAGTTGTGCTTTAGTTAAGCTATAATAACAAAACATGTCTTACAGTATGTTAAAGACGAACCTAGTAGAGTTACAATCTATAAGCTGCAATTCATGGTATATTTTCTGAAACAATCCAGGACTCCTGAGGTTATTTTTTTTCTGAAAGTACATTTAATCATGAAGAATAGCAAGTCATCAGCCCATTTGCAATACATGCACAGGTGCATGGACATTTATCTGACTGTATTTACCTTCAAAATATGATGGCCATATTTAAAAAGAAACAAACAAACAATCTACTTAGACATACAATATTTTCTCATTAGATTTCTTTCTATAGGTACATATTAAAATATGTTCTGGGTCAGAACAAAGGTCTTCTCTATCCTTTCTCCAAAAAGGGCCAATAGCTGATGTCTAGGAAGGGAGATGAACACAGGAACAAAAGCACAGGAACCAAAGCATAATATCAGTATAAACCGTACTCAGTATTAACACCAATTTCAATTTTTCATCAAGAATTTAATTTTCCTTATTGTCTTCAGCATCACAAAATTATAACACATACAAAATTTATTTAAGCAGTCACTTTTCCAGACCAGATCTGATCTAGAGACCAGACACAGTGCTTGGTGGAAGACTCCAATTTGTGACTTTTTGAAGACAGAAAAAGCTAGAACATTTTCTGGTTTGAACAAATACATCTACTATAAACATCACCAATTCATTTAGTTCAGTTTTTGAATCAGAATTTCCTGACATTTTGCATTTGATATTCTGCTCTCTGCTTCTCTATATTTTTAATTTATTTCTTCAGATGTTATAACCCAGAAGACTTCTCAAAGTGACTATGCAAATGCTGGTAATCATTTACAAATTCAAAAGCTGAAATTAACACAAAAAAATCCTTTATATATTTTAAATCAGACATTTAATAAGATGTTTGACAGTGTCATCCCATTTTAACATAGTTTCCATGGATGTGGTTTATGAAAGACATGCAGATTTTGTTTCTCAGCATAAAGCAAAGAGTTGAAAGCTTCTAATCACCATGTATTCATTCAATCACTCATATTGGGACGCACTTCCTAAATGGCAGCTGCAAACCTGTCTACCTAAGAGGTGAGTTATAGATAAGTTTTGGAGGAAAACTAGTCAGTTTTAGTTTAAGTGGATTAGGGATCAAACAATGTAACTGTAACCTCAAGGCCCAACGCTCAGCTGAGGTAAATCAGTCTAGTAGTTCTCCAAACAGATGCAGGATTACACTAGTTGAATTTTGGCTCTTGTTCTTGATCCTTAATTAACGTCTGCCCCAAAAGACAAAATTACACTTGAAGCAGGCTTGTTAGGAGACAAACTGGAGCATTTTTCTTAACCACAAGAGTACACAAATCAACTGGTCTTTGCTTACACAGACATGAGCACATCATTACACAGTGAAAGCAAGAAGTTTAATACTTAGCCAAGTCACACCATGACAATATTAAATCCAACTTTCTCCAACATATAAATCTCCCTTTCAGAACATGGTTAATTAAGTTTCATTGGTTCTGAGTGGGATAAGCTGTCAAGCATCAAAGTGACTTCAGACTTTTGCATATCCCAGAGTATGCAGCAGCATTGTTCAATTTACAGTAACAACAACTTTATGCTCCCTTTTCTGAACTCTTTTCTGCCTTTGTATGACATACTTATCTACAATGTGCTTCAATATAGCTGGTTATCATTGAGTCCTACCGACCAATGAAACCCCTGAGGATTTAGTCTGTTGAGAAGCTCATACCTATCCCAGTTTGCATGCCAAAACCAAACACCTCCAAAATTCAGAGGGCAAGCAGCATTTCCAGAAGCTCTCATATTTTCATCTTCAATCTGCATATTTAAAGCATGAAACATATTGTCTAGAAAATGAGTATCAACCAGTTTCCAAGACAGATAGAAGGTGGAAGGGTTTCTGTTATTTCCTCCAGTTAAAAGTTTGTTAGCAATTACGAACATAGACTCATGGAATAGTTTAGATTGGAAGGAACTTAAAGATCATCTAGTTCCAACCCTGCTGCCATAGGCAAGGACACCTTCCACTAGATCAGGTTGATCAAAGCCCCATCCAATCCGGCCCTGAACCCTTCCAATGTGGGGGCATCCCCAGCCTCTCTGGGCAACCCTCAATACCCTCATTGTAAGAAGTTCATCCTTATATTTAACCTAAATCTATCATTTTTCATTTAAAAACTGTTACCCTTCCTCCTATCACTATTCTCCCTGTTAAAGAGTCACTCCCCATCTTTCCTGTAGTCCTCCTTAAAGTACTGGAAAGCTGTTATGAGGTGTCCCTGGAGCCTTCTCTTCTACAGGCTGAACAACCCCAACCCTCTCAGCTTGTCCTCATATGGGATGCGTTCCAGCACCCAGTCATCCTTGTGGCCCTTTTCTGGGCCCACTCAAGCAGGTCCATGTCTTTCTTACACTGGAAGCCTCAGAGCTGAACATCGTACTCCAGGTGAGTTCTCACAAGAGCTGAGTAGAGGGGCAGAATCAACTCCTTCGACCAGCTGGCCACGTTTCTTTTGATGCAGCCAAGGATACAGCTGGCTTTCTGGGCTGCAAATGCATATTGTCGGGTCAGATTTAGTTTTTCACCCACCAGTACCCCCAACTCCTTTCCCACAGGGCTGCTTTCTATCCCTTCACACCCCCAGCCAGTATTTGTGTTCAGGATTGCCTCAGCCTAGGTAAACGATCTTGCACTTGGCCTTGTTGAACCTCATGAGGTTTACACAGGCCCACCTCTCAAGCCTGTCAAGGTACCTCTGGATGGCATCCTTACACTCCAGTGTGTTGACCACACGGCATAGCTTGGTGTCATTGGCAAATCTGCTAAAGGTGCACTTTATCCCACTGTTCATCTTACCAGCAAGTATGTTAAACAGCAGCAGTCCCAACACTGACACCTGAGGAATGTTACTCGTTACTGGTCTCCACTCAGACATCAAGCCATTGACTGCAGCATACATCTCAATAACCAGATTTTGTTTCTTGAAGTATCATTGCTTGTCTCTCAAAACCTGTGTATTGCAGAGCTTCCATGCCCATTTTAAAAGAAAATTTAGTATTACTGAAGAGATGAAAACATTCAGAACTCAGGGCACCAAAGTTTTCAGAATATAAACCAAATGTGGCACAAGTATAAAGATATTCTTCTCTACCATATAGATTTCACTTAAGAAGGGGGTGGATTAAGTCTTGACTTCTTTATCTTAAACAAAAAGTACCACACTATTGTCTGTAGGATTTCACTGCATGTTAGGCCGCAGTGAAACTTGTTTGTTGTTGGTCTCTTTGTGTAGACTACTCTTAAGGATGTTGACTCATTTAAAAAGTCATTTTACTTCACTAAGAACTGCTTGCATATATGGAAGAAAAATCTATATGTGACAGAAAATGCTTTGGTTTTTTTCCTGTCTTTTACAAAAAATTCTATTCTGCATTTAAGGAAGAAAACTAGATGAAAATTCAGTCAAATTACAGATTGAATTAATTCCTTATTGAATAATTCAGATACTTAATATAAATTCTGTTGAAACCCAGTAGCGTAATGCCTTTCATTTTATATTTTCCATTTTCTTCTTGTCATTTTGTAATACAAGGCTATCATCAGCTTGTTTCTTATGAGACACTGAACTTCTAAATATGATAATCACTTTTAATTACTATGAGTCAATAATTTTTTGTGTAAGGCTTTATTCTTCTGTAAATTATTGCATTTAATTATGCAGGATCATTATGATATACTCTAGTGAGTCCAAGGAACCACAATCAGTTTTCACCCTGCGTTTTAGAGGTAAAGTACTACACTCAGTAACTCAGGAATAATCCTTACATTTTCTTACTAATTCTGTATTTAGAATGAAGGGCGCAACAGGATTTTGGGGAACATATATAAGGAGCAGATAGCCAACTAACCAGATGAATGCAAATCATAATGTCATTTTCAGTATTTTTCAATAATTTTCAGTCAGATGCTGTATGCATTTTTGAGGCTCTAGCACACATCACATTGAGTTTGTTTTATTAGTCAGGAATATGTCAGTTTTGGAATATATGCAAAATGAATTCTGTGTGTAGGAGAAGTAACATAAGATTCTCTGGTTTGATTTATACAGGATCTGAATAATTGTGGCCATTGTCTAAATTTGGGGAAAATGAAGGAAACCTAGGTAAAAGTAACAGGAGCTTATAGATGCTAACATGTCCAAAAAAGGCCACCACTGAAAGGAATCAAGACAATTCTAACTTGTTCAAAAATCATCCTGTATTACATGAAAGTTGCTAGCCAAATGGAATACAAATGCATCCTTCAGTCTTAGGAACAGGGAACAATAGCTGTTACATAAAATGCAGGGAGTTTTATGAGAAACAGAGATGTGCCAACAGCCAGCTTTTGGATGATAACATTAAAGAACATGATCAAAATCAGTGGTAACTACTCCAGTGCAAGGTCAGGAGACTCATGCTGGATGAAATTTGATGATGAGTGATGTCACTAGTAGTTAATCTGTAATGATACCTCCAACCATCAGCAAGACTAAGGACTAAAAAGTCAGGACTGAACACACAATTACCCTCTTAAATCTTACAAATAAAACATGAGTGCTCTTGTTTGCCTTTTTATGGTCTTTGACTTTTATCAAACTATGAAAATATATTTTCCTCAAGAATCATCAGAAACATAGATCAAATTTAGTATTACATAAAATATCACATGCTGACTAGTATAACCATTGTGAAAGGTATTAAGACTCTATTCTGAAGAAATTAATAGCATTCCTGTCTTTTTCAGATGATATATTACATCAAACCATTTAATCTCCTCATCAAATAATCTCTCTCCAATTTTCTCTTTTTTTTTTTTTTTTTTTTTGTTATTAGTTGTTCATCTTTTTTTGTGAAAAGTTTAAATATATGCTTATCAATTCACGTGTTCTGAGGAACAAATACATATAAACTTGAATTATCATACAGAATGGACCCACTTCATAAGCTGGACACTCACAGGTCTATGGGGCCAGATGGATTACACCCTAGAGTGCTGAGGGAGTTAGCGGATGTGGTTGCCAAGCCACTCTCCATCATATTTCAGCAGTCCTGTCTAACCGGGGATGTCTCAGTGGACTGCAGGCTGGCAAATGGGATGCCCATCTTCAAGAAGGGCCAGAAAGAGGATCCCAGTAGCTACAGACCTGTCAGTCTGACCTTGGTGCCAGGGAAGGTTACGGAACAGATAATCTTGAGAGCCATCATGGATCAATTAAAGGTCAGCCAGGAGATCAGGCCCAGTCAGCACGGGTTCATGAAAAGCAGATCCTGCTTGACAAGCCTGATCTCATTCTATGCAAGGTGACCTGCTTAGTGGATGAGGGAAGGGCTGTCCATGTAGTCTACCTGCACTTCAGTAAAGCCTTTGACACTGTCCCCCACAACATCCTCATGGATAAGCTGTCTGCCCGTGGCTTGGATGTGCATACACTCTGTCTGACACACTGGCTGGATCGCCAGCCCCAAAGAGCTGCGGTCAGTGGAGTTAAATCCTGTTGGCAGCCAGGCACAAGGAGTGTCTCCCAGGGCTCAGTACTGGGGCTGCTCCTGTTTAACATCTTTATCAACGATCTTGATGAGGGGATTGAATGTACCCTCAGTAAGCTCACAGATGACACTAAGTTGTGAGGGAGTGTTGATCTGCTGGAGGGTAGTAAGGCTCTACAGAGGGACCTGGACAGACTGGACCGATGGGCTGAGGCTAACGGTATGAGTTTCAACAGGGCCAAGTGCCAGGCCCTGCGTTTTGGTCACAACAACCCCAGGCAACGCTAGAGTCTTGGGGAAGAGTGGCTGGAAAACTGCCTGGCAGAAAAGGACCTTGGTGTATTGGTTGACAGTTGAATGTGAGCCACCAGTGTGCCCAGGTGGCCAAGAATGCCGATGGCATCCTGGCTTGTATGAGAAACTGTGTGACCAGGGAAGTAATCCTGCCCCTGTACTCAGCACTGGTGAGGCCTGACCTTGAGTACTGTGTTCAGCTTTGGGCACCTCAATACAAGAAGGACATTGAGGTGCTGGAGCAGCTCCAAAGGAGGGCTACAAGGCTGCTGAAGGGTTTGCAGAATATACCCTGTGAGGAGTGACTGAGGGAGGTGGGGCTGTTTAGTCTGGGGAAGAGGAGACTGAGGGGACACCTTATTGCTCTCTACAAATGCTCAAGAGGAGGTTGTATCAAGAGCAGGGTTGGTCTCTTCTCACTGGTGACAGGTGACAGGACAAGGGGAAATGGCCTCAAGTTGTGCCAGGGAAGGTTTAGGTTGGATATCAGGAAAAACTTCTTTAGTGTGATTGATTTTATCCTGGTAAAGGTGTGCCTGCAGTGTACCCATAAATACACTAATATCTTGCATATGTGAGGAATAACATTGGTTTCTTGAATTCCTGTTGTAAAGGGAGGTGAAGACTGTATTTTACACCTGCAGACTATTGCTGTACAACTTCCTTTGGTGCCAGACGCTAACATGTTGTTTCACAGAATGCCTAAAAGGTATCACCTGAAAATCAGTAAATATTAAAAATATACATTTATTTGAAAGATTAGACATAAATACAACAGGTATGATTCTTTTACCTGTACTCAAATGATATGATATCACTGCCTCAGCAAAACCAATTTCTTTAGCTATTTCAAAGTTTGTGTTTAAGGTTCTGCTCACCTGTTACAGCATGCCCTCCTAGTATGACCATACACCCTCTGATCTACGTAAAAGCATTTATTATTTTAGCAAATTCACTCCAAGTTCTTGTGCTCCAAGGCTGCAACAAACTTCACAGATGTGTTTTTAAGTAGGTGATTCTCCTCTTAAAAGATGATTTATAAAATGGAGAGACACTAAGCAAAGAAGTCAGAAATAGGTAAGTCTTCACAGTTTTGGGCATTTGTTTTTGATCTTATCTTTGTCTAGACATCTCCTCATGGCCTGAATGTTTTCTCTGTAGTGCATGAAGTCTCTAGCAAGGCGGCAAAGGTCAGATCCTCAGCTGCATTAAATAAGTAGCAAGTTCCACTAATTTATAAAAATTATGCGAGTTAATACTGCTGTTCTATCTTACTATGATTTGATTGCCACAGAAAATCAAGCACACTTTTTCTCAATATATCTAAATAATCCAGTAGAAGCACTTTTGTGTATAACAAAGGATAACATGCAGTACTTCCTTATCCGTGTGAGTTTCTGAAGGCAAATGTTGGCTCTAACCAGACATATATAGTTTTCCCACTCATTCAGATTCCTTGGAGCAAAGCAGACTTGGGAAGGTCAAACAAACTTGTATGGTCAGATCTAGAACAGGTTTATATTAATCCTCTGTCAGCCCATGCAGACTTAATGTGACCTATCTTGTGAAATCAGCTTCACAGGACAGTATTTCTTATTTTCCATGATGTAATTTGTTTTAGATGAAATAATAGTAAACCCAGAAAAAACTCAGAAAAAGAGTAAGGGAGAAAGATGACTCAAACCCATTCAGGGAATCACTTGAGTTGTTTACAAAATCTGAAACTCAAACCTCCCAGAACACACAGATTTAGATAAACCTAAATTTTATAATAATAGCATTCAGTCAGAACTTTGTACCTTAGCATGCAGAAGAACCATGGAGAGGATATTCAGCATTACAACACTTCAGTTTCCCTTTATGTTTTTCTTCTATAGTAGTGTTTATAACAGTTATAATGGAAAGCTTTCTTTTGTCAAAGAAGCTGAGTAAGTGTTCCATGTAATATGATGCAAGAATGCTTTCTTCAGACAAGGACCCTGTTCCTTTTGTGTCTAAATGGAGTTCAGCCAACTATTTTGTTTGTACATGTACAACCTGTATTGAATCAAATTCAATAATATAATTACACTACACTGAGGTAAACCTTTCAGTCATTAATATTTTAAGAGGCAAATATATTACCTACTGTCTTCTTCCAGGTTTACCATCCCCTATTTCCCACAATCACTGACACAGTAATCAAACCATTTTAAATTCAATTTTATTATTTTTTTTAAACCCATGTCTGCTCTCATGGAATGTACCCAAGGTAACAAAGACTAAGACTGAGAGCCTGAAATACCTGAATCAACATCCAGATGCTATGCATATTTTCATCCTCATATGATGCAGTATGGGTACAGCTAGTGTCAGAGCATGTAGACCCATTTGAACACTGAACTTTGTTGTAGAAACACAAAAAAAGCAAAATCATAAAAACAGAGAAGAAAGATCTAAATTTAGGTACAGGGTCCGTATATTGGTATTGTAACTGAAAACTCTTTGCATTATTCCAAAGACATAGTTGTCTCTCAGAGTGTTGTAACAGAGTTAGCTAGTTACGTGGTGATGCTGGTGATGTTGTTAGAAACAGACATCTAATCAGGACAAATTTAATCCTTGGGAGCTAATAAGCTTTCTTCAGCAGGAAAACTATGGAAACAGGAAACTCCTGTTCTGTGCAGCTAAAGATGGGTCTGCCCAAGTGTGCTAACCTAGCACATCAAACACTGTACATAATTTGGAAAATGCATATAAATTATCTGGAAGTGCAGAGAAATAACTTCTGAGAAACTTGTGCATTGACACGAGCTCTGTCATGTTATGGGCAACTGAGTTTTCTTCACTAGATCTTCACCAGGCACCACCTGAATAGAATGAAGTTACTGAGCCAGTAATCCTATAAAAAGAGGCACAGAAATCAAAGTGACATGCTGGAAAATGCTGGAAATGTGGAGCCAGTAACACCACAGCAGTCTAGTCTCTAACATAGAGCCAGGTAACTTGGACAGTAATCCTGCCCCCAACACACACCCCCCCCTAAAGAGAAAGGAAGGGAGGAAGGGAGGAAGGGAGGAAGGGAGGAAGGGAGGAAGGGAGGAAGGAAGGAAGGAAGGAAGGAAGGAAGGAAGGAAGGAAGGAAGGAAGGAAGGAAGGAAGGAAGGAAGGAAGGAAGAAAGAAAGGAAGAAAGAAAGAAAGAAAGAAAGAAAGAAAGAAAGAAAGAAAGAAAGAAAGAAAGAAAGAAAGAAAGAAAGAAAAGAATTATGGACAGCAACTCCTTAACTCATTGTGAAGCCCTCAACAT
>JANVCC010010406.1:19753902-19913311 GCA_025345505.1 Todiramphus chloris collaris | reverse complement strand
TACTCATTGTAAAAATGAAAAAAAAAGAAACCAAGGCAAAAAAATGAAGTTTGAGAATTGTTAATGGCATTGAGAACATAACTTTAAAAGTGACCTGGTGGTCTTCATTCTTATGATGCTACCTGTCTCAGTGTCCGGTTTAAAAAAATCGGTTAAGTAGAAATAATTGGTACGTTACATGTTTTGATCACCTCGATACTGCTCTTTCTTTGCATCTAGTTTGTGGCAGATGGAATTAATATTTAGTACCAACCCATCCTACAGTAATTAACTCCATATCTCAGAACACGTGTATTGTCTTAAATGGAAAATGTTCTTTAATACTCCCAGACCTCTTCTGACTTAACTGATACCACATCAGGTACCACCCAGTCAAGGTTCCTGAGAACAACTGCAGTTCAACACAGGTCTCTTAGGGAAATACAGTAGAACGCTTTTGGGCGTTTACTGCAAAAATACTTTTCTGTAGACAGTGAAAGGCTAACATACTCCAGAAAGAGATTTTTCATCTTGCAAAAGATCCTGTCTGAAGGATGGGAACATGATGAATGCCTCCTTTAGCCAAAGTAATGCACAGTAATTGCCTACTCATCTCCTGTATAACATTTAGACACCCCAAATTTGTGCATTGTCCTCCAGCACAGCTATGAAAAATGATGTCTATGAATAACTGTGTGGTATATTTATAATATTTCAATGTCTTCTATCAAACCTTAGAAAAGGGTGGAACTACAGGAAGGAGGTGGCAGTCATAGTGAAATGACAATAAAACTGCTTTTTTTTAAGCAAAGGCACATCCAGACTGAATCTGTAGATTTAGTGATATTTTCCTCAGTATGATATTTCAGGCCTTCATTCCGGGTTCATTCTTATTAGTCCCAGAACTGCAGATTGATTCATATCCACCATGTCTATATGAGGTGGTGTTTCATATAGGTATCAGTTCTCCCCTGGTCCAGGAAGCAGATCATTTACCTTATTAAGAACTGGGGACTATATTAATGGTATTTTATGCAAGTACATTGACTTGTAACTCATCAGAAAATGTGAGTGCCTTAGTTTCAGCACAGGAGTATGCACGTTCATGAGAGAGAGGAATATGTGGGAGAACTAACAGAAAATGTTAGGGTCAAAGATAAGTGAAGTGACAGACATTCCCAAATCATTAAGACAAAAGCCCTGCCATAGTTTTCTTAGGTGTCCTCTCTCATGCCATGTGTTGCTAGCTAGCAGCTCCGAAGGTGGCAAGCATCAAAAAAAACAAAGTGTCTGCCAAGTTCTGGCAAGTGGTTAAGTCAAAACAAGAGCCAAAATGCCTCTAAGAAGCAGGAACTTTTTGATTGTTTATTTACTTAAAATGTAATTAATATTTTTCTGCTTACTGTAAGAACTACAGCTAGTGATTAAAGAAGTTATGCTTCCTTAAAAGGACTGACAACCCTAGACCCATTTTCATTACATTTTCATTTTGTTATCAATTCATCTTTGCTTCTGAAGTATCCTGAGGTGATTCAGTAATGAAGCTATTATACATACAGGATGATATTATGTCTCTTTCTCTTTTATTATACTAAAAATGGAGCACAGTCTATAAGGAGTAATCTTCTGGCTTTTATTCAGGGAAAATTGCTCCTGCCACCCATTAGATACTTATTTTCTGGACGTGGCTATACAACACCTATTAATTTCAATAAGACAATCATGAGTCTCATCTTGGGTTCAGAGAATTGAATTCCATTAAAACCTGAACTGAGGAAATATGATGTTCTTTACATAACACAAGATCAAAGTCTCCAAATGAACTTAAAAGCCTCTAAAAATTGCACCTGATATTTTCTGTGATATTTAAAATCTGATATACTATTCATGAAATATAGTATGAGAAACTTAGGTGATAAAAAAATTCTGTCTAAGATGCAAACAAGCTTGAACATTGACAAGTACGGGGTAAAACAACAATGATAATTGCAAACATTGAATAAATGCAGAAATATGTATTGTGCTTTACAAATACAGGTCGTCATGAAAGTTACTGAAAACACCACTTCAAAATACCACTTGAAATTGTGATCCAAACAAACAGAAATAGAAAACAATTAAGAAATTTCCTTATGGTACTCATTAAAAAGTCAGTTTCAATAATCCCATTCAATCAATGAACTTATGCTTTTGCCTAATATAATATGATACTGTTGCATAATCAGAACCATAGAACAAGATGTGCTCTGTAGGCTGTAAGGTCCTTCCTTCTGAGTACTGGTTCACATCCTCTTTCCCACATTACTACCAAGATGATGTCAGGCACTGATTTTTTTAAGAGATTCTATGTTACCCACGCTAAAACAAAAAGGTCAGTTAAAAAAAATGGCAGAAGAGCAAGAACTAAATCAAGAAGAAAAATGATTTTAAATTTTCAGGTTTCTTAATTTTCTTTTGTTTTATTGAAATTGTCTGTGGTTCATCTGTCTAAGTTTGAATTTGATATAAGGATACTAATTTTTTTAAATTTCTGTTTTAAACTGATCCTCTTGATCTTAACTCCATAACAGATACACACAATACAAGAATTTTTGGACTCAAACATTTTCATAATATGAACTAAAACTATTCTCATTGGAACATTGTCTCACAAGTGCCATAAATTACCCTTTTATTTTACAAAGAAAATTACTGCTAACATAAAGAAGGGTCAATTGCTCTGGGATTTCATCTTTGATCTGTTGAAATTCATGAAACTGTGGTCATTGATTACATGTGCTCTAGATCAGGTGTTATTTTTATATGTATTCTGATTAATTTTTTTTTCTTTGTGAGTTGAAAGTCAGGCTTGCATACATAAATTAGCCTTCTACTCCTAAAACCAAACCACAACAAAATAAAAAAACACAGAAACATCTATCTTTTTTGTTTCTGTTGACTATTAGGAGGGAAAAAAAAAAAAATCCCAAATAGAGATATGTTGAATATGTTTTTGTCAAGGGACAATGGAGCTGTAAATGCCCAGGGTTAAATAAATATGGAGTAATTTAGATCTGGTGTGAAGTCTGGGGGCAGATCTCATTCCATCTCTATCCCCAGGCTGGAATTTAGATTTCCAAATTGATGTTAATCTTGAAAATAATTGGGGGGGAGTGTGTGTTCAGTGCAGTGTGTAGCAATGGATTTTGCAAATAGAAATGTTAAGAACTGATAGCTCAGGACAATTGTTTTCTTTACTCAGCCTTTAAGCATTTATGCCTGTAGTCACTGTTCATTCTTGCATCCATGATAACCCAGAAAATATTCCCATACCCACAATAGTTCCTGAGGTTTTTAAAAGTAGCACTGATCAGCTCTTAATTCTTGGCAGCCAACAGAATTGTTGAACGATGGACTTTTCAATAACCCTCCCTCACTCCTGTGGTGAAGAACTAAGTCTTCAACACCTGCTAACAGTGAAAAAAGCTGGGAGCTCACTGTCATCAATTACATAAATTATAATTTAAAGAAAAGGGTGGAGAAAGCAGGTGTACATGCTGCCAAAAATAGTAAAATAAGCTTAATTAGCATATATAGCATATAACACAGCTGAGGGAGGAAAGCCTATAATGACAGCATTATTCCAATTTGCAAGTGCATCATGAAGTTCTCAGAAAGCTAAGAGATCAGCTCCAAAGAGAACAAATGAGTTAAAATCAGCCAGAAAGCTTATTCTTGTACTGGTTCAAAAAGCAACAATGCTTCAAAGAACAGGACAACGTATGGACAATACTTGAGCACTCCCAGCTGTCAGAGTGACATGAAACCTTTGCTGTTTCAGTCACTACCAGATTTATAGAAGTGGAGTGAAAAACTATTTATCTTCTATCGCCTTATTTTTGTTACAAAACTTCACCTGTATCCCTGTTGCAAAGTCAAATAGAATCATCTTCCAGAGTCATCTCTAGGGAAGTTAACCTATCAAGCTGGAAGTACTAGAGCAACAACCATAAGCAGCTGACATACACAATGGCTAGATATACAATACTCTCCCAGCCCATAAAAGACCAGTGAACAGTAATACTAAATAATCAGGTTATAAGTACCATTGATGTCTTGACAGCAAAGTAGCAATGTCACAGTGGAGAGAGAGATTGAGCCATCATCTCTGAATAATGTTATGACTCATCCCCAAAACAGAGATGTCTAAAAGATAAAGTGCTCTACAATGTGCCCCATATAGGTTTTTGTAGCTGTTTATAATACAGGATCTTCAACACATAGTAGGCTTTAAAACAGATGGAAAATACTAAATCTAGTAGGTGATAATGGAAATGATAATAGAAAAAATAGTATGCATGGAATCCTATCTTCACCTACTGTAAAATTCAGTGTTCTACAGATTGATCCCCACTGCTTTAAAAATCTGATCAGGCAACTTTTATTAATCCCAAAGGATGGCAGAGCAGGACTTAATGCATTAAAAACTGCTTTAAATAGAAAGTAAATTTTTATACAACTTCCAACAGAGCACAAAACATTGCCTTTAACTATATACACATAGACAGTCGGGAAGAAACAATTAGTAATTCCCATTACACCCCTGTGCCACATGCTTTGTGTCATTGATTTGATACTCTATTCTTGGGTTTACTTTCTTTTGCTTCTTTTATGGAACAGAGGACAAATGAGGTAGTGACCTGGAAACTGTGCCCCAAGCAAACCTACTGAAAAGCAGCAGCTGAATAATAAATATTGTAAGAAGTATAATTTCTTCTGTGCAGACCCTGGTACAACAGAACTGTAATGAGTGTGATTCCATGCATGGGAGTTTGCAGATGTTTTGACTAAACCCATGTTATACTTCCAGCTTAGGGAACTGGTTGAGCAGTAAATTCTCATCTCATATTTTCCCTACACTTACTTCATCCTAAAGTCACGTGAAAAATAGAACAATTTAGTTACGTGGAATTTCCAGAACAAAATGAAATGGAAAGGTAATATTCTGAAACATATGATCCAGGTATAAGCTCAGGTGTGGTAGCTCTCAGAAATCTTTGCATGTGAAGCCATCAGTGATTACTCAGCAGAAAGGAAAACATGGGTGCACCTGGAGCTGATAGTAGGAGTATCAGGAAAGAACAAGACATGCATCACATGCCTTAAGGATCAGCAACAGCAAAATCCATGGTAAGGAGAGCTATCCCCTCATCTACCCTCTAAAACTTCCCCTGCTCTTTTTCTTGTCTCTCCCGTCATGTCCTTCCAGATTCTCCAGGCTGTTCCCTTGATCCCTCTGCCACACTACAACTCTGATATACTGCTTTCAAAGAAATAAAAAGTATGACACCTCCTACAGCTGGCTCAGTTCTAAGAAGCCCCTTCTGAAAACAGGATAGCTTTTCTGAGATCAAGTCATAGGGTGACATCTTGAGCAAGCCTATAGGTTGACGTATTTTGTATTCTAAAAACCTCTCTTTCTTCTGCTGTCAAAAATTATGAAGCTGAACCATTCTTTTCTCTTCTATAAAACACATCTTTATTTTTCAAGCTCAGGATAAAACTAGGATTACTCCATTACCTCAGGAGAAAGTTACTTTTGGCACATAATGTTTTAACATACAATTGCTAGCACCTTAAGGGTACTATATTCATGGGGTTTTTTATGCAAAAAGGGTATTTGGGTTCTAACAGAGACTGGACTCATATGTCAGTTTTCAGTAGACCTTGGAGCAGTTTCCAAAGCTAAGTTTGTTCAGGCTGTAGTTTCTGTTAATTAGCCAGGGAATTAGGATATAAACTTTACTGAGACCAATTTGATGCAAAATGTAAGTGAAGTTTTAAAGAAATGCAGGAGATTTTCTTTGCATATCAAATCCTTACAGGGAAAACACTATATATTTAGGAGTGAAGTCTGTGTTTGCAGATCAGACTGAAAGCTAATGAACATTCAGTCTTCCTAACTAGAGCAACAAAAACTGTTTCAACTCTCAGTAGAAAGTTTCAACTTAAGAAACTGTCATCCAAATTCCTACAAGTTATCTCCATATCTAGTTTATTTTAAAAAGCAGTGTTGCTTTCACAGCTGTTTTGAAACAGAAGCAGGATTGTAGCTAAAAACTAACTATGCTTAAACATATCAGAAGCAATTTTGGCTTTAAATAGTGAAGTGTTTGTCAGGTCCTCATGGAAAAAAAGGAACCAAGAACACTCAGTTAAACTCTTTTTAAAGTGCAGGAGTGATATGATTGCTATTCTCAGTATTTAGATTTCATCCATGTATTCTAACACTAAACAATCGATGAACATTTACCTGAAGTTGAGCATATACATTATTTTTATCCTGACAAATTCAATCTTGATGCTAAGCAAACCCATGTCAACAAATATATCTCAAACACAAAAGGATGGTTTTTTTCACCTGGGATAAACAAATTTTCATCACAAATTGGCATGGACATCTGTAATCTTGAATCTGTAATCTTGAATCTGACATATACTAAAGAAGAATGAATTTCAGATTGTGGATCTTAACCATGATGTTTAAAAGCTTCTGTTTAAAAAGCATTCTGTTCTTTATTGTTTTGTATCCAGGCACATAATTTGCAGATTTTTTTTGTAACACTCATGTCAAGAATGCTTTAACAAGGGTATATTAATAAACAAAAATACAAGCCTAAGATCACATGAACAGCTAAAATATCCATCTCTGTTATAAAATAAATTGTCTAGTAACTGTAGCTTGCATTTAATGTTTAATGCAGTAAGTTCTTTGCAATATGAGATAAATTACAGATGCACGCCACCCTTGTTAAAACACTAGCTTCAGGAAAAAAGGCATTTTTGAGCTATATTTTTCTAGTGATGGTATGTATGATAAGTGCACTGGAGCTTTACACCAAACGGCAAACTCCAACGGAGACTGCTTCACAAGGAAAGATGTGCAGGTGTGAGAGATTTTACAACTCAGTAGCTTGTAAATAAGCTTTATTTGAAAACTGAAAAAAAATCAAGTACAAAATGATGGGAAAGTTATTTTTCAAAAAACTAAGAACCCCCAAACCTTCCAGGTTGTAGATTTTCCATCTTTATAGAAATTTTTAACAAAAATATCAAATCCTTCTATGTCCTTAGTTTTAGTAATAAAAATAAAAATCATGGTTTCTCACAATAGACATGAATTTCTGAAAATTACAACACACTCAGCTACAGAGCCAGTCTTGTCTTACTTTGTTTCAGGCCTGTTTCAGCCTCTCTTCCTCCTGATTCTGTAATAAGGTATCTCAGAGAATAAATAAGTATTGCATAAATAGCCAGAGAAAGCTAAATTCATGTACCAAAGTGATGCAACACAGAAGGGGAAAAATGTGAGTACTACTAACTTACTCTATTTCTGAATTTGTCTAGCTGCAGAAACAAACCAGAAACTATTAAAATTGTAGGAAGTATCCAAATAACCCATAAAATAAACCATACCAGATGAAGCAAGAAGAAAGGCAGTGCGTGGTCTTACACTCCTAAGTAGCATACATTAGTAAAGAATTCCCTGGGCTGTGAAGCAGGCGAATATGTAATCTGTTTTGAAACTTGTGAGGCAGAGAATGACATACTATTATATCTAAACTGTTCTCAGTTGATATATTTTGGGTAACAAAATCACATTATGATGATTTTAAAGACAAGTTAAACTACCTTATGTGAAGGAGAGGACTTGGTAGAGAAGTCTAACACTAATCTGAGTTTTGGCAGACGTCATGCATACTGTGGCTTCATGTGGTAGAAGACACGTGATTTTGTCTTTTTTTTTTGTGCAAAAAGACAACAGGTTTTTCTGGGAAACTGCTGTGTTTCACTTGCTATGGTTTCTTGTTGTATTCACAACACAACTGAAGCTTATGTTGATGGGATTACAGTGTGTGAGGGAATCCACAAAGGTGATATCCTACAAGGTCCTCCCACACTTACTATTTGTGAAAAGATTTCAAACTAGATATATTATCAGCCACCAAAGAAAATAATTCAATTTTTTACAGCAATAGCATGTGATCATCTTTCTCTGGCAGACACAGGCATATTTTATCTATCCAGACCAGCCAGAAGCAATGCAGTTTGAATCCACTCAGAAACCAAATTCTGTAAGTAACAGAGCAGATTAGCATGCACAGCGAAGGAATTTATGGCTGTTCTGTTTTCTTATGATTTTATCATTTGCAAATAGTATTGTTAATTGATAACTGGGAATAACAATAATTAATGAAACTAATTACAATAGTCAGAACCCAGACTGAATACAGAAGAAGTGCAGTTAAACTTGGTATTTTGATCCTGCCCTTGGCCCTGATTGATCTGCAGTGTTTCTCTGTTCACTTTGACACTGAGTCTTTGGAACAAAGCTGTTACTTATTAAGAAAACAACATCTAAAACATTTAATTTAATTTCAGGTGCCAAGATTGTCTCTGCTTGTACAAATTTAAAGGGTAGGAAATAAAGCACCAGAAGATTCTTTTCTTCATCCCTAAAAGCATCCATTTCAAAGGAAGTAGGAAAGCATCACTGCTCACATTGAGCCTGGTCATGAGTCAAAAAAGCAACACTATTCACCCTCAAAATGCAACCATCTCTTAAAATATGTTTAAGTCAACAACAAACTACACTACTTAAATGAGGAGCTTATTTTCACACTTCGTTTTTACTAAGGTAAGAGCCAAGTGTATAAGTCAAATCAAAAACTATGTGAATAAAAAGAAATACTTTTCTGCTTTTAGTACATAAGCAACATATTAAAGCACAAACCCTACTTTTTTTATTGTGTAATATCAAACTTTGCTATGAGATGGCAAAGTGATATCAAACCCCAGCTCCATTAAATATGCAAGAGCAAAGGGCCATTTATTACTTCTTCATTACAGAAGACAGCACAGGATACTAGTTGGAATTCCTAAGGAGATAATGAGATTCAGCATCCTGGTTACAATACAGTTTTTCAACATTATATATTATGTATACTAATGAAGTCTTCTCTTTTTACCAATGTTTAACATAGGATAGAGCCAGATATAGGGCATGTAGAAGCTCTGGGTATGCTGGGGAAGACAACCCCCAGTTTAAAAATCAGGAATAGCCTAAAAGGTTTTCGTTAACAGTGACACAGGAAGTGTGCCACATAAATGGGAGGAGATGATCCTGGGAGAGTTAGTATAGGACCGGCAAAGCTAACAAAGTTTCAACACTCCACACAAGATCCAAAGTCAGGAGGCACAAAATCATTAAAATCATCCTTAGCTTCCCTGACACTGGGCCATGATTCCAGTTTCAGTAATTCAGGAGAGACTTTCTTCTGCATTTGATGGAAGGTCACCAGCTCACATTCTAGTGGCTGCACAAATAACCAATACCAACATCATATGGAGGAACTGACAATGGCTGTAGTACAACACCAGATCTTCTGTCTTTCCTTACTCATCCAGTGCTTTAAGCATGAGCAATGAAGATAGATACAATGTAAATGTCAAAGTCAAAAATAAAACAGAACCTAACAATCTGCCACACTGCTTTAAAAGTCTAATTGGGCATGGGAACCAGGACAAGAATTTTGAGAATTTTGCCTTGTTATTCAATAGGAAGCAAGACTGAACAGAAAAGTTATGCATGGCATAGTAGTAACTGCACACACAAAAGCAGGAGAAAAAAATAAACCCCAGAATAAAAATTATCTAAAAACAAAATTTATTTTAATAGGATGCTGGTGTGTTGTGCTGTATCCCCAAAACTGGACACTTGGCCAAACTGTGCCATTATAGCTCAGCCAATGGAACACCAAGCAGCGAATAGGCTACTCACAAAATGTTTAGTCACATTCATCTTACTGGTCATTGCACAACTTTCTGTTATCTTGTGGTTATTTGAACTCCCTGGCTTTAACAATCTTGAAGTGAAGGATAATTGGTTAAATTTCATCTCATATCCTGTCAATTCTCATCTACCTTTTAATGTTCTTTCTGTATTTAAAAATAGATAATTCTCATTGCAGACTGCATCCTTAGAAATTTCACTAGAAGCTTTGTCAGGCAGACCTACTGTGCAGGGCTAAGCTTGGCTTTTGCAAAGTTGTAAAGGGTATGATTTAATGGGAAGTGCATATTTAATGAAGTTCAATTGTTAAGCTTAGAATTACAAGCACATCCCCTATATATAATAAAGAATATTAAATCCTCATACTAAGAAAAGACTCTAAGGTGATTTAATGAGCATTTGTTTGATAGAATATTAAATTTACATTGCTCAGCTTTCCACCTCACTTCACCATTTTTCATTAAATAATTACCACTGTGATTTAAAATAAAACCCAAACAGTACCTACAAAATAAGAGATAATTGTTTGAAATGATATTCAGTATTAGTTCCATGAAAATATATGACAGGAGCTTAGTTTGCCTCTCTCTTATGCTTGATGTTACCAAATAGTTCTGTCTTGAACGTCCAGTTTTGGGTCAGAGTAGAAACATGGTAGAGGCATGTTACTGGCTTTTACTGCACTTAGCTGGTTAGATTCCCTGTTGGAATACATTTCTTTTTCTACTGCAATTTTTTTATTTATAATGACAATGGCAAATTAACATTAATCATGTATAAAGAATGTCACCATCACTTTTTATGTATGTGCAAACATCTGTGACAGTCTCAAAAGCAGTGTCAATGCTTCATGGAAATGGAGCTGGCAGAAGCAGGATGCTGTGAAACCCTTGCACTGACCTGATGGTTCTCAACACACCAAAAATTTTGTAGCTTCTCTGCAAGCCACTTGTGAATGCTAGGAGACTAGAGCCCTACTTGTCGGAGTCCTCCTTCCTTCTGCCACCGCTTCCATTGATTCTTCCAGCTATACTTGAAGTAACATTGTATTGTTAATTTGATCTCGTTTCACCACAAGCTAGTGTACAGTACCTCTTGCCTTTTGTTGGCTTGATGTTTGAAGCTTCTGCATCCTGTATTTTACATCAGGCACATTATGGATTGTCTTGTTCCAACAGCTATCCAAATGGATTCTTTGGTGGCTCAGCTTTTACAGCTGACATGACATCAAGCTTTAGGGAGCTCAAGTAGAGCAATGAAATAAGGTCATTTGTGTTTCTCAAACTACAAAATGGCAACGCAGAAGTTACTACAGCACAGATGTGTTACATACATCAGAATAAGACTCAGAAATCCTCACATGACAAATCCCTCACCCACTGACACCTGCAAGTCTATCACAAGCTGTCATAAGGTCTCCCACTACCTGTCAGAAGTTGAACTTAGCAGTATAGCAGCATCAAAGCTGCTATTTAAGACTTGAGCTATAACATATCTAGGAGCCTTTGGCTGTACTCAGGCCTTGATTCATCCCCTTTCCATATGTGGGATGTTGATGGACCTTGTTATGAGCACCCAGCTGCCCACTGTGGTCAGTCCTCTCAAGACTGTGCTTGTCAGTGTAAGCATAGCCTGTGGCGGTGTCACCATCAGCTCCCAGCTCAAATTTCCTCATGGGAGCACCGCTTGCTGCTTTCTGACAGTGTCTATTCATATTTATGCCTTTTTACAGCACAATTCTGTTATTAATTACACACCATAGGAAAGAAGTATTTATTAGAGCCTTGAAACACGTTTACAAGTAATAGAGTTTTATTTGAAAGCCTAATAAAAAAATAGTAAATTAACCTAATCTACTCTCTTCAGCATATTTTTATGGTGGCCACTTTACAGCCTTTTTCCACTTCCTTTGTAAATTTTCTGACACAACATTAAACAGTTCAAATTTCTTTGGTCTCATTATATAAGTCTTGCTATTCCTCTGTGATTTGTCATTATGTGTTTCTGATAGTCTTATGTTTATCTGCTTTCAGACCTCCTAATACTGTTGGGAAGAGCAGCACACTTTTTAAATACTAAGCAGACCTAAAACATTTGGGAGAGAAGAATGACTGGACTGCATAAAAGAAGATAAATCAATACAGGTCATGTGACATACAGCACAGAGAGAAAACAAAAAATTTACACAAGCATTCCATATCAAAAACCCTATTTGGGGACAGAAAATAACCAGCTTCTGAGACATCTTAATGTTTTGTGAAACTGGAATTCCTAGGTTTTTTTGATGAACACATCTACTAGGGCACTAAAACTATATACATTCATTTAAGTAACAGAGAGGTGGACAATAGCTTAAAGCTGCAGAAAAGAGAGAGGTAAGATAGAAAGGAAATCCTGGTGCAGTGATCTGGCTTGTTATTTCATATCGTGAAGACAGTTTTTATTGTTGCAGAGAAAGATACTGTGGTGAGCCTGGAGAAGCATTTTGTCATCCAGGAAGCAACAGCATATTTGGGTTGACAGAACTGTCAGCTCAGGGCACATTAAACATGCATTTTGTCTTTCTCAGTACAAATCTGTCTCATCCTTAAAAGTGTTGCAATAAAGAACAAAGTAGAAACAGAAGGAATGAGGCAGTCTGGCTCCCAAAGTATGCATAATTTTTTAGTGATTTTGTAAGTTAATAAGTACACTTACGGTTAATAATATATTTCAACACATTTTTCCCATACTTACATGTATCATAAATTCCAAAGAGGATCTTGTCAATGTTTATATTTGTGTTTTGCATGCCTACAACAGACTGGCACTTCTTGAAACGTACAGTAGCTTGAAGATCTCGTTGCAAGTTTACTAACTTCTCTCTTTGTGGGCATAGAGGTAAATGTGTAAACAGAGTATAGTTTTCCAAGCCTACTGCTATCTGAATGTCTGCAGGTAACTAGACAAGAGTACCCTGGATTTCAAAAACTGGTAATGAAAAGATTGAACAAAATACAATGATTCTGTATGGAATAAGCAATCCAGCAAAAAAGGCACAGAAAATGGCTTAGCAGGAAGCTACACATAAAACTCTTAATTTGTGGCCTTATCTTCTCTAAAAGGATTTGAAATTCAATGGACTTACTTCACTTGGAATTGTAGAATTGTTTTGTGTGGAAGACATCTTTAGTATGATCAAGTCCAACTGCTAACCTGGCACTGCCACATCAACAAATCATTTTCCTAAGTGTCACATCTACATGTCTTTTAAATACCTTCAGGGATGGTGACTCCACCACATCTCTGGACAGCCTGTTCCAGTGCTTGTCAACCCTTTTTGTTGAAGAAATTTTTCCTAATATTCAACCTAAACCTCCCATGGTGCAACCTGAGGCCATTTCATCTTGTCCTATCAATTGTTAGATAGAACAGACTGACTGCCATCTCACTACAGCCTTCCAGGTAATTATAGAAAGTGATAATGTCTCCCCAGAGCCTCCTTTTCTCCAGGCTAAACAACCCAACTTCCCTCAGATGCTTCTTGTAAGACTTCTTTTCTAGACCCTTCACCAGCTTTATTGTCTTTCTTTGGACACACTCTAGAATCTAAATGTCCTTCCTGAAGTGAAGGGTCCAAAACAGAACACAGTATTTGAAGTGTGGCCTCACCATTGCTGAGTATAGGGGGACCATCACTTCCCTAGTCCTGCTGGCCACACTATTTCTGATCCAGGCCAGGATGCTGCTGCCCTTCTTGGCCACCTGGGCACACTGCTGGATCATATTCAGGCAACCCTCGAAAAACACCCCCAGGTCCTTTTCCACTGGGCAGCTTTCCAGCCACTCTTCCCCAAGCCTGTAGTGTTGCGCGGGGTTGTTGTGACCCAAGTGCAAGACTTGGCATTTGTTCAACCTCATACCTTGGCCCATTGATCCAGACTATTCCAATCCCTCTGTAGAGCCTTCCTGCCTTCAAGCAGATCGACACAGCCACACAACTTGGTATCATCAGCCAACTTACTAAGGGTGCCCTCAATCCACTCATTCAGATCACTGATAAAGACATTAAACAGAACAGGCCCTCATATGGAGCCCTTGGGAACACCACTCATGACTGGCTGCCAACTGGATTTAACATCATTCATCACCACTATTTGGGCCCGGCCACCCACATAATTTTTTTATCCAGCAGAGTGTAGGCTATCGTTATTGTTGTTTTTATCCAGTGGAGTGTTCCCTAAGAAGTGGGTCTGGTCTGTGTACTGGGCCTTGTGTTCCCTTCAGAACAGAGTCACCTATGACAATGGCCCAGCTTTTTTTCTTTATAAAAGTAGTTTTAATGCAGGGAGTAAGCCCACTTAATTTCAGCAACACTTCCAAGCTGGAGGAATCATCATCCTCATTATTATCAGGTTGCACTTGCAGGACCTTGTACCTGTTATGCAAGGGCACCTGGGAAGGTAGGGTTGTTGCTGATGGGATGTTCCTGTTGTGCTGGGAAGGAACTTAGTCTGTTGCCTTATCTCTTAAAGGCTATCATGTTTATATGGCTTTAAAGGACCTCAGGGGACAGACTTCATAAGACATCTCCATAACATAAGAACTTAATGTTCAAGGAAGTAAAGTTAAAATTCTGTTACAGCTGGGTAGACCCATATTCCTGAGATAATACTACATTTACATTGAAGAAACAATGATATATTTAGATCTTTCCAAAGCCTTAAAGTTCCCTTAAACTTTAAGCTGACTTTATCGTGGCTGCTACATTGGTAGTTTTAAACATAAAGGCTAAGAGCCTAATGGATCTTCGCTGACATTTAGACACCTCATTTCCCTTTACTTCTCTGAAAACTTCAATCTAGACTATCAAAGATATGAAGGACAATGTGCATGTACACATAATCGTAAACATAAGCTCTTAGGAGTACATTTGGACATTATGGTCAGCCATCAAAGCCAAGAAAATGTGCCTGCTGTGGGTAACCTACTCTCATTTTTTAGTATCAGTGCAGACTTTCTGCCCACAGTCCAGCATAAGGGTTGGTGTTTGCTCAGTGAGGATTTGACAGCAGTGCTTGTATACACGATACACCCTTGAGCAAAGAGTAATGCTCCCATTAGGTATAGGAAATAATTCAGTCCCTTCTGTAGCTCAGCAGAAAGGGCCTCTAAGCAGGAGCTGGCAGTTGTACCAAATTATGTATAATTGTTCATGATGAATTTGCAGTGCAGGCTAGATTTTGCTAGGAACTCAGCTGAGACAATCATACTTATTCAAGTTTGGTTTGGATTGTATCCAGTACTTTACTCACTAAACTACAAACACTTTCAGCATTTTTATTTGTTTCTTTTTTTTGCTCTTAGAATATCCCAAACCAGAACTTTCCACAAAATGAATGGAATGAGTTTTATGCTTCTTGCTTTGTCTCTCCCATTTGGGACACACAGTCAGGCAGCCTTCATGATATGCTGTAGAATCACATCATCACCTGTCTGGCTAACATGAATTGCTACATGCATCTTAAAAATTGTTTTGAAGAAAAAATAAAAACAAAAAAATCAATTACTTAATTCAACAATAATTACAAACCCGTATTTCTTTTTCTCATTATCTTCATGCCATGGTAGCAATTATTAAGTAATTGATACATTTTTGTTTAGGAAAGAAACCTAGGAGGAAAAAATTGCAAATTTATTTTAAATTCTCTTTTTATTTTTGCTTCATTTATACTAAAAACTACATCACAGAAAACAGAAGTACAGGATGTTTCAACAAGGTTGCTATCAGAAAAGAAGCAACAAGAGCTTGAACTGCAAGGCGCTTGTAAAATACTAATTTCCAATACCCATTTGGCCACCTTATGGTATGTTTCTCTTTCTCTGATCGTTTTGCCGGGCACTGCCTAAGTCTGCAAGGTCTTCCGTTCTTTGATACCACTGTCACATTTGAATTCTGGAACATTAGCAGTCTCAGTAAGTTTCTCTGGAGAAATTAGGTGTAGCACGCATCAGATTATTGAAGGCTCATAGCTCTGTCTGAGATCCTGCAATAGCAATGACTAACACAAAAACAAGGAGAGTGTGAAAAGGGTTGCAAGGACTATAAGGGTAGGTGAGGAATTGTAGTCAGATGTTCAACAGAAGTATCAGTCTTTTAAGAAAGGACTAACACACCCTCTATTCTGAGGGACTGATTGGTGATGAGGGGGTAGGAGGAGGGTTACAACTGGTGTAGAGATGTAAAAAATCTAGATTAACACATAGAACTTCCTCACACCTCCTGGGATTTATAGCTGCTGAAAGCCTTTACGCTGCTTTGGCACAGACAAATGTGTCAATGCCAGAGCATGATGCTTGTCATGGTCTGATGGCACAGCCAGATAAAAAGGCTCCATCTATGCCCTGGTGCCAGCTGTTTCCTTCTCTGTCCATTGGGCCACAGGCCATGCACTTCAGAGAGCACAAGCACGGGAAAAAGCATGTCAGATCCACCAGGACTGAGAAATTAGACCTCAGCTTGTGCAAGACTCTGTAGAACACAGCAAAAACCTTGTATTGCACTGAGTGCCTATACACCAGTCCTGGGAGAAAAGCAGCAGCTCTTACTGAGAGAGTCAGCATGCTGTCCACTTCTTGCACAAGTCCCAGGCCTTTCTTCACTCTGCATGGGTGCAAAGCTCCAGTCATATATTATCTCAGGATAATGCTTAAATCAAACTCCAAAACTGGATCCTTTTACTGCATAAACTCTGGGGCATGTACCTTCCTCTGTGACCAGTTCACTGCTAGGAATAGCAGTGATACTAAATCAGAAGCAACTCTGGTAAGATTTTTCCTAACATTTTTTTTTTACCAGACAAATTCTAAAAACAAGAACTAGAAATTCCAACACTATCAGTCTCCATATTCTAATTCTTATTTTTAAACAAAAAGGTAGCTAATACTTCTCAGTGCAGAAAAGGCTAAATCTGAACACTAAGTTTACTCTTCAAAGAACAGACACACAAATGTCTGATCCTAACCTGCATCCACACTCTGATCCACAAAGGACTGATTCTGATAGCAGTGAACTGATCACCTGAAAATGAATCAGTAGCTGTCTGGGAAAAAAAAAAAAAAAAACCAACAAAAACAAAACAAAACAAAAAAACCCAACCAAAACCCCAAACAAAAAAAAAAAAAGATTATGGTTTAAAAAAACAAACCAGAAAGTTATAACAAACTAAAGCTTCCTAATTTTCCTTTGTGGGTTAAATAATAGACAGAGAAAGTAGAATACAATATGGAAAAGGAGAAAAAAGTCCTTTCAGAAATCATATATAACTGCAGTGTAACCTGCTAGAACCTTGAATCATATATGTTATGTTTGTGCCATTTACTGAGGAGTTTCTCCTATATCTGTTAAAAGGACAATGCAAAATATCGATTTATATGAACTTCTAGGGTTCTAGGCTTCCTCGCTCCATCTGATTCAACAGCATAAGCAATTAAAAACTACAAGGACAGTCAACTAAAAACTGAAATGACAGAAAATACTGGATTCTTTCATATGGGACAATACACAGTCATGCTGATGACAACAAACAGCCTGAGAAGACTGTTCCCTTTCTTCTCCCTCTGTTAGCTCCCCTGTCCCCTCAGCTTCCTTAAAGTAAAAACTGGCAAACCTTGTTCCTAAGTCACTTCAAGGGACAGATTCCAGCCACATTTGCTCCACAAAACACGAGAGCCAGTTTCACTGGCCACCTTATTTCATATTCTAACATATCCGTCTTGGAGTCCAAGGAGTATATGAGATGAACGCAAATAGTGCTGTGTCGTTGACTGATCTTCTCTCCAGCAAGGCTTTTTGTAGTCAGATGAAACTTGTGAATTGGATAACATCCAGAGAATTGCAGTCATCCCAGATATATTACAATCAACAGTTCTAATGCTGATTTAGGTCCTTCATTTAAATTTTATTAATACTTCCTTTTGTCCTCCATCCTCCCAAGCATATTTAATAAAAGTATTTCACAATGATAAAAGTTTGGCAACCTCAAGACATAAAAATTAATGGCATGAAGCAAAATACAGGTTCAGTGAGGAAGTCAGTTTTCTTGGGGTGAGGATTTTTGTTTTGGATTGCTTTGTTTTTTCACTTAGAAGAACTGTAATGGAAGATCTTTTTTTTCTGGTTGTTTCAGGTTAGCTGCTTTGCAGACATGGAATGGTAACTTAACTGGCCTATGCCAAAATAATACTTCATCTTTTTTGGAAAGTGATTTGTGATCTGCAGAAGAAAAACAGTTGATAATGTTGACTAGACCTTCTGTTATATTACCAAGGCAAATACCAGCCTACACATGGAAAACTACTACAGCTTTCAGTAGGTGAGTCTGTAGATTGTCAAGACAGTTCCAAAGGGTGACATTCTGGCCCTGTTGAGGTCAGTAAAAGTTTTCCCAGCAGCTTCACACAGGTCAGAGTTTTGCTTCTGATGTTTGGTGCTCAGTGAGTATGTACAAAGCGTGCACTGTCCCTAGGCTTTTAATTGATTTCAAATCTGAATCCTTGTTTTGACATTTCCACTACACATGTTCTGCTTGCATGACTAGTAACTAAAGACCTGAATGAGAACAGTGGCTTCTTAAAGTGACTTCCCACTTTCTGTGCCCTTTTATATGTAAGAAACAATAGCAGAAAATGAAAAAAAGAACAAATGACCTTTTTCATTTTTATAACACACATTAAAACCAAGATGAAAATGTCTACAAGTAACATCATGTGGCACAAGATAGTGCCCATGAAAGTCTGCTAAGTGTGTCTAGAGAAGTCCATCCACACAGAAAAGAAGTGATTTCTATTAACAGCCACTCTGATACCATGAAGAAATGTACACTGTTCTTTTTACAGCATGACAGTGAACTCCAACAACATCCACCCCTTTAGGAGTTTATCAGCACACCTTGTCTTTTAATTTTTACCCCAAATCATTCTGAGAGATGGAAGTTCCTTACACAAAATGGGGGGGGGGGGGGAGTAAAAGCTGATGCAAGCAACTACTCTGCTAAAAACAAAGCACTTGCTAGTCACAAGATGCTGAATGATAATATATGACTTTTTCACACAGTAAGTCACTCTGCCACCAACAGTTCTTGGTTCTGTATGCAAGCTGAGTTTATTGGTCTGCAAACCGCAAATATGAACGTAGAGCGCATAAGCTGCTCCCACACACTGGTTTGCCCATTTTTAAAGAAGGGTGCACTGCCTTGTAATCAGCACCTGCCAGTGTTCAGAAATAGAACAGTACCATTACTTTAGCAACAGAAGTTAGGAATTAAGTTTTCAATACAGCTAAAGTTTTTCTTTTCTATAAGGAAGACAGATTGACAGTCCGGAGCTCACATGCCCATCTGCACAGAGAGGGGCTTGTGTTCAGTTATATAAATGAGCAATATGACTGCTAAATAAAACTGTTTATAATAGTCTTGGCAAACAGAACAAAACAGAAAGAATTTCTGCAATGGGTCTTGTCAAAGAAACATGCGAAAAGCCAAAAATATATGAAAAACTCCTCAAAGACGTAAAAGAAAAGTGCGTAAAATACCAAAAACCACTCCGTGACAACAGAATATTATGGTACTATTTCAAGCACACATTCCAATAAAGTATGTATTCATTAATAATAAAACCAATTTTCTTACTTAAACTGCTATTCATAGTCATAATTTAAAAGTTCAGGTTTTGAGATTTTAAGGCATATTTTACCTTTTCCACCTCAAATAAAAGTATTTAACAGGCTACAGTGAAAGAAAAAAAATGTCTTTAATAAAAATATCAGAAGGCATTGATATGTCAAGTGTCTTGTTTATGTTCAGTCATAATGTCTGAATAAGATGCACAAAGAAAACATTTCATTTTGTTTGGGTTTGGTTTTCTTTTTTTTTTTTTTTTTTCCCTTTACATAGGTAGTAGCATGAGAGAATTGCAAAGAATAGTTAATTTACTCATCAGTCACAGAGGTTCTTTTTGGTAGAATTTATGAAGTACCTGAATGGTTAACTCTTATTTGAGGTGAAGTGCTTCCATGTTGAGAAGAACTGTGCAGGGCTTCTGGGGCATGTCATTAGCGTCAGAGTACCCAGATAATGGTTACCTGGCTCCAGTAGAAGACACGTATTGCACAATGGTAAAAAAAGTGACTTTCATTATAAAAAAAAGGGAATTCTGGAGTACTTCTCCAGTACACAATTTTATTGTTTTTTATTACCTATCACAGTTTTGTAGTATTTAATTTATTTTTCTAAAGCATTTTATCCTAGAACTGTGTAAAAGGACAGAGAAAAATATAAGAAAGGATTGCTTCATATATGAGTCTGGGAAGATTCCTTCAAGTCCTATACTGGAAAAGCAGCTAGGAAAGATTTTGTGGAAAATCATAAAAAGGCAACATCACTTCTAGAGTCATGCATTAATGTTCCTCTGAATAAATTCACCAACTACGTTAATATTCATCCATATTTGGAAGAAAGTAAGCACAAGCATCTCTTAATTTCATTAATAAACACAGACTAATTCTGCTTCTCATCATGCTCTTGTGTTTATAACTTTTAATTGAGGGATCAACACAAATGCTGGTTAATGAATCTTTCAAATTGCATGGGGAATTCCTTCATCTGAACTTTGCAGTGTAGTCCTCAGCTTTGAGAAAGATCATACTTGGATCCAGCCCTTGTGTTCAGCTCTTGATCTGGCTAAAGTATTGTAAAAAGACTACTTTAACATACTTCTTCACTTAAATACCAGATGTCAACAGCAGTGTGTCAAATTCAAGGGCTAAAGCCTGGTATTACTTCTGGTATCAGGACTATATGTTGTTGCACTTGTGCTGTTGCAGGCTCCTCAGATTGCAGAGCAGCCAGACTGGCCTTTTGGGTAGAATTATATTAATTAATACATATTCTATGATATTTAATTATTATATTGTATTATATAATATTTATGTTATGATATATTATAATATTAAATAACATTATATATTATGTTATATTATATTATATTATATTATGTGATATTATATTACTATGTTGTGTTATGCTATTAGCTACATAGGGTTATATTAGTATATAGCATTGTATAAAATATAAATATAATTGTTGTATATGATTACAATAGAGTTTATATAAAAGGGAACATTTTTCAAAATGACAGTTCATTCTTCCTTGCGGAGAGAACACTGGCCTGGATGAACGCTAGTTTTGCCAATACCTGAAGTATTTTCTCATTGGTTATTTAGTAAACAGCATCTTCTTCCCAGAGCAAAACAACTCCTGCATACAAAGCATAAATGCTTTGAGCCAAGTTGCCATGTCATATCCATCACAGATTATTACTCTGTATAAAATAAAAACTAGGGTCAGAGACATCCACAGCCTGGATGGTATTGTTTTCCTACTGCTGTACATGACTACAATCCAAGCTTTCATCTTTACTTCTTTTTCCCTCCTTTTTGTAATGGTAATGGAGAAAACCTTGGGGGAAAATAAACAGTTGAAATTCAAACACATGCATTGAAAATGACAAAAATATTATCTGGAAGTAATCAGTCAGGATTATATATTTCCCTGTTTTGCCAAGGGAGGTTGAATTGAAGCCAAATGGGTTCCTGTTGGGCTACAACTTAACAATTAATACTCACTTCATTTATCACTACTCAAGCTGGGGCCTACAACAATGAAATATCCTTTCAAGTAACGTAATTGGGAGCAGAGGAGAGAGTTAACTAAGGATAGTAAGAGAAGAATGGTTCCTATATCTACAAAAATAACTTAGGGAAAGCAGATTGGAGAAGAATAAGACTGTGGATCATGCTGGATATTAAGATGAACCTAAGCCCTCTGAAGCAGTTTGCAGTTCCAACCTGTTACTTGCTCAGTATACAAACTAAAAGACTTTGAATAACGTCAAACTACAGTCTTGGTTCTATATCATCTAATTTGAATATTCCTGTCTCTGTGCTTATTTCTGTCTTATACCACTTAGAATTTATTTCTCAATTAAATCAAATAGTCCTGCTTTTCACCTTTCTTCATCAACAGCAAGGCTGCTTTTTAATAAAACAGGAAGTTATTTGTGCCTATTAATTACTTTTTCTTAAAAAGAGTATCTAATTCCAGCATCAGATTAACATTTCTAGGGTTAATATGAACAATTGGAAAAAAAAAGTTAATAACTACCAAAATTCAAAGTATAATGTTAATGTATTCACTTCTGTCTTTGGCTTAATATTTGGCATCATCTTTCTGTAGCTAACAGATCTTTAGATCATACATGTTTCTTCATGATTTCTTTGACAAGACTTTTTTGATAACCTGTCCCCTGCAATTCTTTGAAAACTTCACTTTGGGCTTTTTTGCAACATTTGGATTTGATTTCCTGAAACAAAGAAGTCTGAATCTAATAGTACTTTGTAGCATCTCAGTTGTTATCCATTCAGATCACTTGACACCTAAACTCTGAGCTTATCACTGATTCATGGAAGACCTGAATTCCTTTCATAATTCTATTTCCTCAGTTGCTACTTTCTGTAGCAGAACAAGCTTTATATTTCTGTGCTAAAGATTCATGTACCAATATGCTTTTGTTTCCATTTCCTAATGCACTTCAAGACAACAAAAAAGTCTTTCACTTTGTAATTTCTAGGATGTGATAGATGTCATCTTCATTGTCAATGAACCAGCTCATAAAATTTCCATGGCAAGTGCAACTTCCTGAAGATATTCAACACAGCGACAATTTTTTCATAACATTTTCCTTCTTTTAAGATCATGGTCAGCTTGGCTTTTATTTCACCCTTTCTGTCTTCTCTGAAGATCTTGCAAATTAAGAATAATCATATTAATTAAAATTATCAGATTCTCTTTCATATTTTGATGTGTTTTTCTGTAACTATCAGACTCTGTGAGAGATTTGATGATACAAACAATCTAGTGAAATACTTCCAATCAAACAAAACTGGATATAAAATGGAAAATCAGTTTAAAAGATTCTTACTGCAACCACATCCGAGACATAGATACTTGAATACATAGATACTTGAATCAGTTAAAGTCATACTCATGTCATTGAAGTCAATAAATAGCTCTGCATATGAAACTTGTTAAATTGTTGGGACATAAGAAGGGCAATCAGAAGAGAGAACATGGAAAATCTCACACCATTTCATATGAAAAGAAAAACAATACTCAGATTTACATTTAGTGAGCGAATGAACTGCTTCTACATGGGCTTGCTAATGGAACAGTGAACAGTTTCTATAGTCTAATTGCTTACCCCTATCAAATAACAGTTGACCCTGTAATTTATTGCAATAGTATATATTACTGTATGAGCTAAGCACCATAAATTCATCTACAGGATGTGAATATAGATATGAAAAGGATGCACTTGAAGTAAGGGATGTATGGAAATTGTTATCTGACTCCTAATTCAACAGCTCCATACATTTAATATAAATTAAAATATGGAGAAATAAATAAAAATTAAAAAGTACAACAAAGAAAGCAATCCTTTTGCTTTTAGTCTGCAAAGATTTCCAGTCTAGTCACGGTTTCACCAACTGTAAGCCTACAATCCCACTAAGCACATGGCAATTAGACATTAGTAGTTTCCCTCCTATATTATGGTAATTGAAATTTTAACTGATTGATTCTTCAGGAATCAAAGCAGAGTTTTAGTGCAAACCCTATTTACATAAAGGACTGATAAACCCTTAAAGTAACAGATCATTTTATCTGAATACTAGCCCCCAAAATGGGTCAGACTAAATGAAGTTAATACTTGTATCTAGCAAGTGCAGCTAGCACTAGGTAAGTTTCTATAAAGGTAAGTATCTATCCAGGTGGTATCACAAAACAAAACTTTTTCAGGTGGCTGGAGGAATACACGATAATTGGTATCTTGTCAATGCCTAGGAAAACAGTGTTCTTGCTTTCCATAAGGAAAAGATTGCTAAGCTTTTACTCTGAGCACGGATAGTATTATCATGTGTTGCCCCACCTCAAATCTCCGTTTACACTAGAAAAGGGTATAGAGTGGTTGTGCTGGACTTCACTCAGGTCTACTAGGTTCTTGTGTTTAGTATGTTATGTAGGCAATGATTAACACCATTGGAGTGTACAGATGCTATCTGCTTTCAGGTAGGACGGACTGTCTTTAATAGAATCAGGTGACTTTTTTTACCTGTTCAGTAATCTCTTCAAGTGCTTACAGAAGACTGAACTTCTATATGCAATTTTTTATTTAGGGTCCTTTTTAAATAAATGCAGTGTTCAATGCTCTTGCAACCTCTGTCTTATGATAAGAGTGGCTTTTGTGGACAACACACTAAACACTTCTGAAGGCTAAGCAGTGACTTCAGGAATTGAGGCTATAAGCTTTACAACTTCAGAAGTTGTACATTTTAAAAACTCTTTGCTTCAGAAGTCATTCTTCCACATGACAACAGAATAGTTTATATCAGATGAACCACATCAACTAAATGTCCCTTTTGCTGAAAAGGAAGCTGTTTGCAGAGTACTGCAGAGATGCATCCTGTGCTTTCTAAGTTATGTAGTGATTTGCTAGAGCCTGAAGATGTTAATGACTACAACATATGGTAAATCTCTCTGTGCTTCTGCACTTCAAGAGAAGTGGTGAATAATTGGATTTAACAGTACAATTTGTTTCTTACTGGATTTGGTTTTCATTTTGGGATATTAAATGTCATCACTGCAAAGTCTTATTAAAAATTAATAAAGAAAGGTGAATTTTAATGACTTAAGGTAGCAAACTAAAATGAATGTGTGTTAACAGTGAGGAAAAGATACTGGTAAAGCCATATAATATATTAACTTCTGGTTTTCTGTGGTGAAATTGTTCCTTGCCTCCAGCTCCTGAATTTACAACAGCTGCCAAACACTTTCAAACCTCCCATCTCTATTCCAACACAGAAGAATTTCCACAGTGCTGGCAGATAGGGTTTCACATCAATATTTTGTTAGGCTGCTTGCCAATGTCTTATAAAAAATTTAATTACAGATGAGACTATTGCAAGTTGATGCTACTATATACTCCCATTCTGTCTAGGCAACTAATATAATAAAAATGTTAGGAGATATGAAATCTTTAATCTTGTTTTCATTTCAGTGCAACTGGTAAATTCCTGAAGGCTCCAGGTGATGCTGGGGGTATTAACAATATCTTTATCACAAAGCCATCTGATTTAGTACTAGTTAGCTGCCTATTTTATACATCTAATGAACTATAATGTCATGTAAAGGAAGCTTGTTTTGTCATAAACCTGTTATGTAGGACGACTACAGAGGCTCTGCAGTTAATTTTGCCTCTGCATTTCTTTCTTCCTTCACCTATTTGTGTTGCAAAGTGCTGTAGAGATCAAGTCAAAATGCATCTATAAAAATATGTTCTATTTCTCATGAAAGCCATAACTGATCATAAACAATTTCACAGTATGGTTAATGTTCCAAAGGACCTCTGGAGAACATCTTGTCCAGGTTTCCTGTTCAAGCAAGGTCACCTAGACCTGGTTGCTCCAAGGATGGAGACCCTACAATCTACCTGGGCAAAGTGTAAGCTCAATCACCCTCACAGTGAAAATGTTTGTCATGCTCTTCAGACAGAACCTCCTGTGTTTCAGTTTGTGTCCATTGCCTTTGGTTCTGTCACTGGGCACCACTGGAAAAAAAGTCTGTTTTCATCTTCTTTGCACACTCCCTTCAGGTATTGATATGCTTTAATAAGATGTCTTTGAAGTTGCTTTTTTTCCAGGCTGAACAGTCTCTGCTCTCTCGGCCTTTCTTCATAGGAGAGATACATTGTACTTCTCATGCTTTATATTATATATTACCTTTAGTATGCACACAGAAAGGGGCATTACCTCTTGACATATTTTGGTAGCTGGAGTCTATTGTCTTTTATTACCAGACTCGTAGATGAAGCCCAATACTCTTATTAAATAGCCCTATCAATAGCTCTAATGTAAGAAAACACATAGCAGCTACTGTGATTTAACTATTCTTTTGGTCCTGCTATAGCACTGGTAAAATTATTTTAGGTGCAACCATGTGCAAAGGTCCAATTCTAACTGCTGAAGGTGTATGGGGGTGAACTATGAACTGCAGTGGAGAGAAATGCACTTAAACCAGGTCCCATGGCTACTTGAAGGCTTGATGAAAGAGAGTTTTATATGGATCTTGTTCTAAGCACGAAGAAAAAATAACTTTCTTCTAGCTGCAAGGTACTGTGAAGAATTATAGTAGTCAAAAAAGCCTATAGTATTTTTTAAAGCCCTTCTTTGTGTGTATGAAGCAGATGGTCTAGACAATTACATTACTGCTAGTCTTGTAATACTGTGTAGAGCAAGAATATTTCCCTATTTCCCTCCCTGGTTTTGCTGTTCAACAATTGCAGACATGTACATATCTCTGTATTTCTTAAAACATTAATCAGTGATTCTGGATGTGAAGTGCTCAGAGATACATGATTTCTACAGAGGGGAAAACTAGGCACTTTTCTTGTAAATAATGTCAGAACTGAATGCATCTCTCTGTGTGCACTTGCTTGTAGCTATTTAAACTGGTGTCATCATTTGCCAAGGGCTATCCAAGGAGTGCATAAATATCATAGTCCTTTAACATAACAGTTCCTTCCTTCCATCCCACTATTTCTAAATGCAAGGAGAGGCCTTTGTCTGTTCACATTCAAATAGGAGAAGGAAATATTTCACCTCTATTAAAGATGCACAGTGTTGCCATAAACACATTTGTACATTCCTGAATCTGTAATGTGCAAAGAAAATATTTACTAAAAGTTTTAAGGAACTTGTAGAAATAATTGCTCTGTTGTAGGTAATGGTGCTCCATCCTTACATCAACAAAGGCATCTCTCATTACTTGTAATGGGAATTGTAAGCATGGAGTAAAGAGGGAATAAATCTCAATAGTACTGTTTCCATTACCATGGCCGAGTTTTCTCACTGGTTTGCTACCAGAACTGAATATCTGACATCATTCACAGTTGCATTATAGTTACTGTGTTATGTTAGAACTCATCTGTGTTGATGTTAAGTATATATACAGCTTTTCTTGCTTTGCATGTAAAGCTGGTCATAGTCATGCTAGTATTAGAAGATTTTGAAGTAGTTTTCATTTGCAATCATTCAATGTCCAATGCAGTAGAAGAAATCACACCACCAAATTATTCAGTTTAAGTAAAAGAAATAAATTCACATAATGCCCAAATGTTTCACAAGTATTTTCCTTTCCAACAGCATATATGTGCAAATTTGATGGGTGAAAAGGATACTTTTTCATTTTCACAGTTATGAAGCTCCCCTAAGTTCCAGAAGTCAAATCATTTAGCTGTGTAATAAACTTGGCAACAGGGAGTAGAGTATGGTGTATAGTGTGAGCATGACCAGAAACTGACTTTACCGAGCAGGTTTTTTACCTAACATTGCCACTACAGCCTTGTGGTAGCCATGTGTTGTTGTTGTCAGCTGAGAATGAGAGCTCCATTCTGAATTTCTCTGTTGGAGACATTTTCAACCCAGGGACAAAGGACCAAACTGCAGAATTATCAAGTCCATTCTTAAACCCGTCGGACAATGCTGTTCTATTTTCCTCTCTCATCCAGAATCTAATTTTGTGCTCTTCATGATAATTCAAGCCCACAATATTCTGATTTAAAATCTTAAAAGATCTTTGCATGATACTTATGTCATCTGTTATTTCACTTGTCTTTCCTCTATGATAAAAGAAGCAGTGGCAAGGAGAAAGCATAACAGGAAGTAAATTTTCTTCTACCTCTCCTTTTGTACCGTGTTTCTATTGTTTTCTCCAGTGTCAGAAAATCCTAGGAATCTCACATTTCCTTCTAGTCAACAGTTTGTCCTTCAGGGCTAACTTCAGACTAGCAGTGCTATGCCATATATTCAGCACAGTGGTGTTTGCTCATTGGAGCAGAAAAACATAATATTTAATAAAAGCTGCAAAAAAAAAAATCATATTTTGTTTGCAGAGTGACAGGCATTTTGTAAATACTATGTGAAAGTTCATTATTTGGAAAGTGAAGAAGGGAAAACTTGAAAGAATTTGTCATAGAAAAGATTTTTTATCATAGAAATAACAATGTTCCATATCGTGGAGTGCAACTACTGATAAAATTCAAATTTCAGATTAAAATATGGGAAAAAAATAAAGAAAATGGCAAGCTGCTTTGCAAAGTTTTCTTTTTAATTTACTGTATATTCAATATTACTTGACTACTTAAAAATTCATTGAAAATTTTTGGGGCCTGCTCAGCCATCCAGAACAGCTAAGGAGCTGTGGGAAAGCAAGTCTTTCCCCTGCATGTATGCTCTACAAGATGAGGAAACACTGAACAGATGAATTGTGGAAAGGAGACTATTTTGATGATGGCAATTATTAATGACACCTATGACTTTGTCAGGCACTCAAATACCACTGTGATGGCCAATAAGTGGTTTAGAACAGCAAAAGTGTGAGGGGACCACATTGGGCTGCTCTTGGGATTTCTCAGGAAGGGTTCATGGGTTACAAATTAAGAGCAATCGGAAGAGAACAGAAAACAAAACTTTGGAGGCTTAGGAAAATGGGACTTTCTTCAAAGATATAGCAATATTTTCCAAAAAGCTTGTCCAGATTTGATTTCCCTTTTAGATTTTCATAATAACATCCCTATATTTACTCCATCCCTACAGGAACAATAATTTCCTGTTCTCTTTTCTTGCTTTCAGTATTACAATCTGACCTTTTCTCAGTTACCAAGGGGACAATAAAACACAAAAGAAGGAAAAGACAGGGAGAAAAATCAAGGGCTCAGATAAAGGGTACCAGATTCAAGCCATTTATCTTACCCTATAAGAGAAAAATATTCAAAGGAAAGAATTAGTTAAGACATTCTGGATTTCTTCTTCCACTGATGTTGTGAAACATTTCTAGCACCTTATACGGTACACTTGGGCTGAACATGGCTATTAAAATACGCGGTCAGGAAATTTAAATTTGTTATGAAATTTAATGGTAAAATGAGTCCCATGAAATTAATGCACAGGCTATACTATTGTGAATAAACATGAAACTAAACATGTACTCTAATCATCTCACCTTTTCTGTGATAGTAGGGGGTACATTGCCAAAAAGTGCCTCACAGCATGAGCAAGTAATTACTTCTTATGCAGTAAATACACTCACATTGCAAACATAATATAGCTTTCTACCCAGAGATTGCTGCTTAATACCAAGAGCTAACAAAGAAAATAATTTTTGTAAAAAATAGTTACATTAATTTCTAGTTGTTCCCTTTAATGATTAATTCTACAGTAGGTCCTAGTTGCTAGTTTGCTACAGATGTCTTGGTTGGAATAAATCAGCATTTCTTCTTAATTTCAAAAATGATACAGGTTTCATTTCCATTATAAGAAACACCTTGCTGAGTACAAATCCACTGTGTTCAGCCATGAGGCTCTAGTACTGTAGCCTCAGTTTAGACTTCTCATAAACATTTGTCTCATAAACAAATCAGCATAATAATCCAGATGTATGTTAATTTGAGTTGAAGTGCACTGTCTAGGGCTCTTTAGAATAGCTTACTCTGAAATCAGATTCTTAAATAACAAAGATGCAGGGCCTAATAGAGTTCTTTGTACATGTTGTGATATCTTTTAATTCTTACCCTGCTTGAGATTTAGAGCCATACTGATATTATTTTGAGTCTGTTTATAACTTCAACAATGACTGCTTCATGGATAGAAAGTATGACAGAATTATGTTTTATTATAATTCACTTAGCTGTTACTTGATTCCACAGTCTTCAAAAGGACACTTATTTATACTATTATGTGGTAAATTGTCAAGAAAATCTGAAGATGCTAACTCCTACAAAAAAGTTATTCGAAGCCTTTTAATTTCTTAGTTAAGATGACAAAAAGCAGAATAAAAAGTGTATGAAAATTGAGGTGTGGATGACTATTGGTAACCAACTGCCATTAAACATTTAAGAACAACATACAAAAAGTCTTTTTTTGAAAACGTGGTTTATGAGGAAAATTGCATACACAGGATGGATATCCTTACCACAGTTGATATATTCTTACTCAGAAAAGAGCTGATCATTACTTATAACCCTAATCAAAAAGTATTGCATTTTTCAAATTCTTGACATCAGCTTCCATCTTCCAGCAGTCTCTCTTCTTTTCTCCTTCAGCCAAACTGAAGCACAGAGGATTCCTTGTTACCATGTTAGGCATAGATCATTTACAGGATTAGTATGGGTCTATGCTTAAAGAACAGGGCTGAAAATCCTGACATCGGAGTTCTGTGCCCTCTTCCTGTCCATGTAACCTTTGGTAAATCACTTATTTCACTTTGTCTCAGTATTCATCTTTGTCTCAGTATTCATCTCTATGTAAAGTCAGCAGTAGTGCTGAACTACTCTGAACAGGGCACTGCAGAGCATCACATCCTTTGTCAGTGAATACCCCAGAAATGTCAATGAAAAAAACTCTTATGAAGCATTTGGCCAAACTTGTTAAGTCAGGAATATGTACAGGTAGCTTTTAAAAACCAGAAAGATTGTATCTAATTGAACATTACAAATATTTGACTCAAAATATATAAAAGGGCTTCATACTGGAGTTAACATTTAAAATATGATGAAACAAAAAACAAAACAAAACAAAACAAAACACCCTCAATGCAGCTTATTTTGACCTATAGTTTGCATTGTTCAAATAAGAACTTAGAGCCAACTTTTGTGAGCTTCACATGGAAACCCCAAATCCCTCACACAACTTGGTTTAGTACATGAACACTATTAACAAATGTAGGAGTTTATTAACAGAAGAGTCATAGAGAGTAGCTGACAGAATCAGATGGCTCTGCGTGGATGATTATAAATGAATAGGGCTGTGAAAATAAACTAGAATAGGTATTTTGATATTTATTTAATTAATTAATGATCATAGATTTGTAGCAATGTTGAGTCATATCACTACCCACTGTTACTGACTGATTTCTGAGTTATTACAATTTTCAACCAAACACCTTAAAAAGGCAAGTAATTCTTTGCTGACTGTGTTTGTGAATAAGCACAAAATAATGGATGTTGTGAATTGGGGGGAGGGAGGCAGAGGTTAAATGATTTACTGGGAAGATATGTGTTAAGGGCAATGCACACAGCTAGCTCAACATTTGTTATGTCTACGAAAGCAGAACAAGAGAGTAAGGAATTACTGATAATGGGAAGAGCCTCAAACCGGGTCCTTGTTCTCGAACCTAAAAGCAACATAAACCAGTCTAAACCAGCCTTGAGGTTTGTACTCGGGCCAGGGACATAAAGAGCATGTGCAGAAAAACGAAGTGAAAAGTTTAGAATGAGGAAGACTCTTTACTTCATCTGAGGAAGACTCTTACTTCATCCTGGAGACTGCTACACATGACCACCAGATGACACTGCGCAAGTGCAACACAGATGCAAATGACTTTTGGGTTCATTATAATATGAAGAGAGGCTAGGCAGGACTAGGTAATGCATATGTATAGGCCTATTGTGAAATGTAATGATTATGGAACATGTAACCCAATATATACTAAGCTGAAAGCAGCTGGAGGCACACATGACTTTGGAGGAATTATCCCCCATATGTCCCAGCGCTGGAATAAACATACCTACTTTACTACTTATTCTAGTAGTGGAGTTTTTCCGTGAATCAGTTGTGTGTGTGTATATACAGTGTAGCATTGAGTGCTATAGGCAGAATACTGTACAGAACTTTATTAGATTATTTTTTAAAATTGCTTTCTTTACTTCCTGTTTTGATATTAAGTCATTAGCTGGAAATAAATATTTTTAAGTGAAATGATCTGAGCATACAGAACCTTGCATAACAATTGACATCATGCAGCTCTTGAAATAACACCACTTTCCCTAAATAATGGAAGTATTTTAAGTAGAATTTTACATCCCCTCTTTTAAAAATTTAAAAGGTTTCTACTGCTTTCTGTATTTCAAACAACTCAGCAGGAACTGAGTTTGGTACCTCATACAAGTAAGTGCAAACATAACATAGGTCTAGGTAATGTAAGTTACTGGCAAGAAAATATTCAGATGCCTTTTAACTTATCTATTAATTTTCAATGTAAAATTTTGTAACTACCGAAGTAACAAAATCATGGTCCTTCTGATGGTTTCTTTTCAGATTTTTAGTTTTGTGAAGTGCCTTTAAAGTTCTTCAAAGAATAACATCTTTCAACTGAGATAAAACTCCAATTTTTCTTCCTGTGTGACAGATGTCTCATGTACTCTCAGTGAAATGATCAAATCCAGCCTCTGTGCACATCAGTAGAACTGGGGATTACATTTCATTATAAAAGAAAAATTTAGTTGTTTAGTTAATTATCCAGTAAATTCAACATTACTGAGTATAAAATAAAAGGCCAAAGAATAAACATATTGAGAAATTACATTCTTTGCAATAAACAAATACAGTTTCATTTATATGCAATGCAAGTAAGGGCAAAATTCCTACTATCAGTAAAAACTTTGACCAACTTTTACTTGTACATAGCACTGAATTTGCACTAATGTTTTTCTAAAATGTTTAACATGATGTCAAGACCACAGAACAACACAACACACAGACCTTTTTTTATTCTCTATAGTTACAGCAGTTTAACTTTCTAGTCCAAACACGGTATTTCTTGTCTATACCTAAAAATACATCTGTGTAATATCTGAAAACTATTATTTTGTTATAATACACTTGAATGGAAAAAAGTTATAATTTTACTGTGATGCTATAGCATATACAATGGTCCAGCCCTAAGAGAAAGCCACAATGTTTCAGATACATTAGTATAGTTTTTCCAGTAGTAGTCTTGGAATAGGTAACATTGTTTGTCCTTGTTAGTACATTTCATATAAGGAGTCACATTATTAAAAAAAAACCCAACAAACAAACACTGCACATGAAATTTAAAAATTATGATCTCAATTAATTCTACCAGATGATAGAATGCCTCTGTTTTAAAATCTTCCTCCAGCATTCAGCGGGGTTTGCACAGATCATTGAAAGAAACTTTCCTTGTTGACAGAAGTTATCTGCAAAGAACTAGAAACTCCTTTTAATCTTTTCCCCTTATTTTAAAAATATTCCATTTACTAAACATCTAGCTTCCATTTCTAAGATAACTTTTCTGGAGTTTCTCAGGATTAATGTGAAAGAAATCGGAATGCAGATAAACAGCTCAAATCCCTATCAATGGGATGGATATAAATATATATATATATACACATACATACATACATGCATATATAAAAACCTAATCACTTAGCTTCTCTCAGTGTTGGAGAAAACCTGACCCCAGTTTCTCTTGCACTAATTTTACATCACTTTTTTGACATTTTAATTCACAGTTCAATCCCACAGGAGCAAAATCACATTTGAGGCCTTATGTTTGTACAGTGCTGCTTACTTCAGAACATATATTTGAGTAAGACATACATATTATTTTTTGTTCATTATAAGGATGAGCTCACTAACAGAACTGAAATAGAAGATTTTTATTACTAGTACTTACTAACTCCAGGGCTTAAATACTCTCATGTATTTAACAGAAAAGCCCTGTTAGAGGGAGGGAAAATTTCTTGGGTTTTAGTTTTTATGATACACTGACTTGTACACTGTGGAAATGAGTTCATCAAACAGGACTGAAAATGAAATCTTGACATGCAGATCAGTTAATTGGCAAAATTATCTTAATTTCATCTTTTCAAGCACAGACACTCAACATCTTGGTGCTTTTTAGAAAGAAATGCTTTATGGGAGTGTTGCCACATTTTTCTTCTTACTTTTGGATTAAAATTGCTCTGTGATCCTAGACAAACCGCTGTCCCCTCTGTCTCCCTTCCTTGCTTACTCCTCCATTTCTACCTCTTGCAATGCCTACATTTCTGTAGACCAGCATCACTAATGTCCTGGGTTTTGTGAGGATAGTGTTAATTTTCACCAGTCAGGGGTCACAGTCAGGATAGACAACCGAACCTGACAAGGGGTTAATCCAATACCATACTGCCATCATACCTGCTACAGAAGGGAGGGGCTAAGCCGAGCAAAGTGCATGTGTTGGGGCCGCTGTTCTGTATTACTCCTTTTGTTTGTTGTTTCCTTACTATTACTGTTGTTTTTCTTACTTCTTTTGTGTTGTTGTATCAAACTCTCCTTATCTCAGCCCATGGGGTTTTGTATTTTATTTCCTCTTCTGGTTGCCATTCTGGAGTGTGGGGGGGCAGGCAGGAGGTTGGCAATGAGTGAGCACTGCATGGTGCTCAGCTCCCAGGTGGGTCTAAACCACAACCAACGGTATTGTTAAAGAACAAAAGGAAAAGAGGCATCAAGAAGGGCAAAATACCTCATATTGGAGAATCGGGCTGTGTCCATTTAAAAGAAATTTGAAAAAACAATGGGTTGGTATGAATGTCATCAAATCTATTTCAAAGGGAGGGATGAAAATCACCTGTCTGTGCTCTGTATCTTCTCCTCCTTAAAATGAAAACTAACAGAAGTAATGAGAAGAGAAGGTTGTCTGAAGTCAATATGATTAACTTTACTGCTGCATTAGGACCATATTTGTATCAGCAGACATCCCCACACTGGAGAGATGGTATGGGTCTGAAGCAAACTGTGTGTGCGGACAGAAATTTCTGCTAGAAGGACAGGAACTAAGTACACCATACGGCACCACAACCTTGTGACTTAGGAGCTCAGTGACTCCTCTTAAACTATCCAGACTTTTAGATTCTAAAGTCATTATAGAAAAAAAAAAAAAAAAGTGTTCCATGGATGAAGACTCCAGACTCCATCTGTTAAATTAGTGTGAAGGACTTCTATTTCCATTTTCTGCCCTGAAGCACATCAGCAGTTGAAAGTGTTTCCACTATGAATAGGATGACACTTGGATATTTGTTAATGTTCATTCATGTGGCAGGCAACAGAGGCTCAGATTCTTTTTAATTTCCTAGTTAGAAAAAAACCCATGGGTTTTCCGCAGCTTCTTAAAAGAAGGCAGCAGGCACTTGTCTTTAGGAATGGGATATACAAAAAGGGTGGAGTTTCTCATAACAGTCTGTCATGGAGGCAAGACTGAAGATGTACCCTTTTTGTCATTGCATGTGGTTAGTAACAGATACGGCAAACATATTAATTTTAAGCCTTTAGCCGAGAGAGATGTCTATCCCCTTGGTTGGTAAACTTTTTGCTCCCAGATGGATCTTTCATGTAGAGGGTAGACAGTGCAGCTCTGTAATTTAAGATCCTGTTTAAGGCAAGAAAATTCCATGTCCTTTGTTGGATCTGGTTTAGAGTGCCTCTGTGCCTTTTAGGTATCTGCAAAATAGGATGTCTCACATAGACTGAGGTGAGAATGCTTTGAATAAATAGTGGCAAATACTTCAGATACTGCAATTTAAATGTTAGCATTCAGAGTCCTATACAATACCGAAATAGCTAGAGGCATTCTATAGGAAAGATAGCTCTGCGGTTAGAACTAGAATATGTTTCAGGTGGTTTTAATTCTGATGTAATTTCCACCACAGCACCATGTAGACACCTTGAACTTACACAAACAAATACATTGCAGACATCTTCTCTGCTTAGTATCATTTGTAATGGGTGAGCAAACACCTCTGTACATCTATCTCAGTACATGCAGACCCTTCCAGTATGGTGTTTTGGTTTGTAAAAATCATGTAATATTTTAATGTTTGCTCTACTATGATTTCTATGCAGTAATAATAACTAACATTTTATATGCAGAAGTGTAAGATCCATTACTGCACAGTTAAATGACTGAAGGCTTTTGTATTTCATGTTGCAATATATCGGTCAAGCTTACGGTTAAAAACTCTGTCCAATGCAGTGCATGCAGGCCTTGTGACAGGTCTGTGGCCACCATGGTATCAGACAGGATCCCCAGGGCATTTTCTGACGTACTGTTTAGTAGCCATCCTGTCAGCTTGCAGAATGTGCTGGTGCATGCGTTTATTCCTCCCCAGGAGAATGGCTTGCAACTTCCCTTTTGTTGAACTTCTTGAAATTCCTGTTGGCCCATTTCTCTACCCTATCCATCTCCCTCTGGATGGGTGCAAATCTACCTGGTGTATTAACCACTTCTTCCAACTTTGTATCCCCTGCAAACTTGCAGAGAGTACACTCTGGCCCATCATCTGTGTCATTCAGGAAGATATTAACTACTGTTTGCTCCAGTATCCAACCCTGGGATACTGCACACTGTCCTCTAGCTGGACTTTGTGGTGCTGATCACATCCGTTTGAACTAGGTGGTTCAACCATTTCTCAGTCTGCCTCACCAGTTATCTAGGGTGTACTTCATCAACTTGTAAGTGAGAGACAATGTAGAAATTCTTACTAAAGTGGACCTAACAACATCCATTGTACTTTCCTCATCTACTGAATCAGTTGTTTCATTGTAGAAGACTATTATATCAAGCATGACTTACCCCTTTGTAAATCCATGTCTATCCCTAGTTATCTTTTTACGCTGGTTTCCATGATTATTTACTCACCTTTTCAGGGACTGAGATGAGGCTCACCCGCACCTAGTTTTCCAGATCCTCCTTTTTGCACTTGCTATGTCCATTTGCATGACATTCCACTCAAAGATAACCAAAAGTAGCTTCACAATAATGTGGGCCATCTCCTTCAGCACTTAGGGGTGCATCCCAGCAGACCCAATGGACCTGGTTGTGTCCAGTTTGTTTAAATATTTCCTAACCTGGTAGTCCTTCACTGATTGTAAATATCCCTTCCTCTGGAAGCTGCTGTAAAGTAAAGATTGATGTAAAGAAGACATTGAGTACCATGCCCTTCTCATGGGCCTACCAGGTCCCCTGCCCTATTCAGCACCATGTCCAATTTTTCTTAGTCTTCTTTTTACAGCTGATGTACCTGTAGAAACCTTTCTTACTGTCCTTCACTTCCCTCACTACATCCAACTCTATGTGGGATTTGGCTATTATAGCCCTATCCTTGAATGCCCAGAAAGTGTCACTGTATTCCTCCTGATTCACCTGTCCCTGCTTCTTCCATTTTCTTTCCTTTTTATAAGGAACATATTTAAGCAAATGAATGATGTCACTGCTAGTGTGTATCACAAATGTGGCACTCATGCTTCATTTCTCTAAGGAAACACATTTAGATTTACACCAATTAAGTTTTATGCTGTTGTTATTCATGTGCTTGCTATGTCACTAAAAAAAGATTCTAGTATTCTTCATATAATTCACTACAACTCACATAATTTTTTGATCTTCAGAAATACCATTTCAGTTATTTGTAGCTGCTGATTTAAAAATAGGGAATATGTGCACTTTAATAGGCTTTCTTATTAGCATTTATTTTCTCAGGCAAGTTTTCTATGTCCAGCAAAAGATTCAGTTCAAGAATGGGCATATTTATTTTTTTTAATCCACAATTACCAAAGCATTTGAACACCTATTTTTGGTGATAACTGCTTAAACACTTTGTTGAACCACTCTCACAAAATTCTGAGGAAAACATGGCTATAGCTTTTAATAACTCCATTAACTTTCTTGGTTTGCAAAACTGGGAAGTCGCATGTAGAAGAGACATAACTAAACAATAAGGCATAGTTTGCTATGTCTCTGCCACTTGCAGAAGAGTTTCCCAAGTCACAAGATAGGGATGTAGCACAGAGCATGTGAAAATAGAACGAGGTAAATACATAGTTCAGTTGCATAATGAAAGACTAAGAAAAAGAGTAAATTATTTCTCAGTGGAGTTTCCTACTTTGGTTTGTGGTAACAATTCAGCTTATTTCAACTTCTGGGAAAAGTTTAGAGGCCCTGGGTTTTGAAAGAAGACCAACGCAAATTTTCAGAGCCTTGTCTACACCCTTATTCATAGAGATGGTGTTTATACAGCTTACTACTCTTTGGAGCTCATTGGTTGTAAACTGAAATAGGTTTTTTTCATGGGTACAACTGGCTGAAGATTAAAATTGCACTCCCATTGTTCAATATTCATATACATTGAAACAAAGTATTGTAACACTCCCAGAATTTATCAGCCAGTCACAAGTCTTAATTTTGAAACTGGCTACCATTCTAATTAATTAATGCCAGTCTACTCACAGTACCATTTCTCATGCCCTATTTCATCATGAAATGATTACCTTTACCTGTACCCATTAGAGTTGAGCAAGCTAACACAGGCCTGGGAAAACAGCCAAGTCTTACCCCTATAGCATGCTATGATATTATTTAGCTTGTTCCATTTGACTGCTGTTTCCTTCATAGAATGGGCAGCTAGATGATCCTGTTTTATGCACACTTTCCCAATAAATCAAATGTTATATATCCTCATAAACTCACTGCCCTCTCTCCATATGAAAATGTAGGTATCAGAAGCAAGCAAGCTGTGAGGCTTGCCAATTCCTGCGTGGGCTACATCGAGGCAAGGACAATTTCCAGAGGATAGACTGCATGCTGAATACTTTAAAAAGGTAATGCATCCTTGGGCTTTCTCTTCTAATATAGTTAATGAACATTGCCAGTCATTCACTCTGATAGCTGCAGAAATCATGGCTTAGGGAAGCGCATGTTACCATACTTTCTTTCTGTTTCTGGTCAGGCCATTCTCTCAAAGGAAGGAAAATTCCCAACAGTGCTGAGGCATGAATAGCGGTATTGTTCTCACAGAGGCCTGAATACCTCTGAAATATATCAGTGAATTAGCTTGTCATTTTTTTTTCCTGCTTCCTCCTTAAAGTGTTTTGAAATTACTAATACATTACCAAGAAACAGCTTCTTACATCCCATGCAGACTAATTCCCCAAGGGCTCCCATTATGTTGGCAACCTAAAATGATCAGTTAACAGAGCACATTAACAGTAGTGAGGGGGTGTATAAGGTACTGAGAGAAGGGAAAGTAGTCTTATGAGGCTTGCCTCCCTCCTCTTTTAGTAGCATGTCAAACATAATTATGCTCCTGTCATCTGCACCGACAAGACAGGGTTTTAGTTATGATATCTTGCCTGGCATGTAGCTGCTGTTGACAGGCCCCTGTGACCCTGTTCCATGCAGTCTGACTCTACAGATGACAGGACTCTGGCCTAGATGCAAGAATTAACCTTCCTAGGCAGAAAAGACTTTACCAAGAGAAGATACAAAATGTTAGAGAAAGACAGGTCACCTTGTGGCCTGGTTGGGTCTTCCTAGGCAGTTGCAAGAGACTTAACTTCACACATTGCATGTGAACTGCCTAGAAAACAGCTGCTCCCACGGACTGGGACAGGGCTTGAGGCATCAGGCTAGACAACTTTGTGTTACCCACACCCTCCTACCCAAGTTACCCATTCTGTAAAACACACATAAGATTCCAGGTGACTAACAGGCCTTCCCAGGAGCATGAGAAGGTCATAGTGATAAAGCTGCAGATATGAGTTATGTTACTCAGGAAGGGTGCAAGAAAGAATAAGTTAACAGGAACACGTCATTATTCAAAGAAAAAAATCCATCCTCCCACCCTTTCTCAGCTTTTAGGTATAAAACTGACTGAAAATTCACCAAAATTTAAAGATGTTTTATGCCTTCTGGAAAAGGAAAAAAAATTCCACATCTACACTGAAACAATGCCATCTGTGTCATAACATTTCCCCAGTGCCCTCCTCCAGTTACTATTGTTTTTTTTTTTAATTACTCAAAACATTAATTGAGATAGGATAGGGACCTTATATGCCTTGAGAAAAGTATTTTCATCATTTAGTGTTTGGTTTTGGGGTTGAAGAGCAAATTTCTGTCCTAAGCAGGAACCCCTCTGGGTTTAAAGAGACTGAGATTTTGCAAGTCACGCAATTAGACCTTGTTTTTAAATTCCTTGCTATTTGCCTTGCTTTCACTGATGGCATGTGCCTTTCTAATAAAAAACGGTCAGTACAGCAATACAGATTTTATTCACTCGCTTTATAAACCTGTCTTCTGAGCATTTGAGGCCTCAAAGGATCAATGACAAAGAAGAGCTGCCTTCCAGAGCACAGGCATGAAACTGTGTTCAGTGATCTGCCAGTTTACTTACTGCACAACACAAGCTGAGGAAAAGCAAAGTCCCACAGGAATGCGTCCGACCTAGAATTGCTCACAACATCATGAAAACACACCTGATGGAAGGCTTGCATGAGAACTACACTCAAAATCCTTACAGCTGAGCTCAGGTCAGTGTGCAAGAGACTGAGGAGCAGCTAGGACATCAGATAACAGAAAGTTCACACTGAATGAGGTCAGAAGCATGTTCTGAGCTAACGTTTCAAGTTCATCAGAGTTAGCTCTCCCCGGAGAAGCTATTGACACTAATTCATGGCAGTTAGGAAACCACATAAAGGAGTGGGTCATATTTTCTTTGGCAGGTTCATTATGCAAGAGTATAAAATACCAAAAATAAATATTACAGAGGGGCACATGATGGCACAGCATGAGTTGGAAAAGCTCATAAGAACTCCCAAGAGTCAAGCCATGAGCTGACTGTGCAGGTGATCCCAAAGAAGTAACAATAAAATCTTTATGCCCTTCTATCATTTATTCTTTACAAGACATGTAATACAGGAAAATAATTCAGGCATAGTTTAGAATTTATTAAATAAAAACGAGTGAGATTATCTTGTGTATTGGTCTGTTTATAATATCAAAAGACTTTAAGAATTTCAACCCTTCTTTAACAGACTTTTAAAGAGCATTTTAATATGCAAATATTCCAGTTCCAAAGGTAATTTAGGTTAACTCAATCCACATATTATTATAATTGCAAGGGTAAATATCACATTGCAGTTTAAAAGGAAAAAAACCCCATTTCTGTGGTCATTTTGGAATATTATAAATATTATAGAGCCTTTGACAATGGGAACCTGATACCCTTAGCATTCTCATGAAAAAGATTTAAAGAAAAAAAAAAAAAAAGATTAGAGCAGTCAGGGAGATTGATTAACATGCTTATTACAGATTTAGTAGCCAAACACATACAACTGAAGGAAAAACTTTATGTGAAGGGCAAAGACTCATTAGAAGTCTCATTATCCTGTGTCTTTGAAATTACCTTGTATAGAAGCATGGAAAACCTTAAAGCCAGAAAATGACATGAGCTGAGTCTTGGAAGACAGAGAACAGAGCTTCCAGTTTATTTGAAGGAAATGGTAAATGACAGAAGTAAACTCAAAGTCAGAGGAGGACAGGGTTAGTAGGGTGGCTAAAATTATAGAGGTTCTAAAAATTGTACACAGATGGCCAATGGGGTCCATCCACAAAATAAAATTACAGTAGTTTGGAAGATACTGATGGCTGACATCAAAAAGTCTTTCTGTTTACAGAGAAAATTAGCCTTCATTATGGACAGATGTGTTTCCCTTCTTTCTCCCTGGCTACATAAATGAGCGAATACAGGCTCTTTGTGGAATAAGGCACCTAGCGATCCATGGGCCTTGTATAATACAACTAACCATAACTAAGTTCTTACCAAGCTCTATAGGACAGTGGACAGTAAACGTGGAGGGACTGTTTGATAAATGAAGCACACATGTGTTCATGTACCTCTTTTGTCATTACAGACTGGAACACTTACTCTGGTTTTAACAATCTTTACTATAATCCACACACTGGCCTCATAGAGGCATCAGTGTCCTCTGTTAATTTTCCGTCTGCTCTCCACACCCTGGAGGATCCAACATTCTTAAATACACCTTATTAGCACTGAAATTTCATCCCCCTAGTGCCAGAGCATTTATTCCTTAGAATTCTATTAATCTTACCCAAACTGCTTATGAAAGACTATGCAAAAGAACCCAAAATGTGTCTGTGGTTGCCCTTTGATATGAATGCAATAAAGAAGACATTTGGCATTGATGTTCTTGCAAGTCATGTATCTAACAGAGCATCACCACATGGATAAGATGAGAAACATGTTCAAATAGGATATTAAATAGTCCCAGAAAAAAAATTCTTAGACACAAGGATGTTAACCATTTGACTAGGGCATTTAATATACCATATATTATTTTTGTTATTGAAGTACTTTCATAACCTTCAGTAAGGTTTTTCATTGAACATTACAAAGTAAGTGCTTAACATCCAGTTGGGACTGATACATGCACAACTGCCTTCTAGTAAGTATATAAAGTAATGTAAATTTCCATGTATAAGCAAGTGTCCTTAAGCTGAACATACTTTCATAAGAGTGTAAGACAGCAAAGATGACTCCTTAAATTTGTGATGGGCACAAATACTCCACTGGTTATAAGGCTACATCGAGCTTCACAATAGTGTCCTTGCCTTTTCAGGGGTATACCAGGTCACCTAAGCACAAGAACATACATTACTTTTCCCTATTTCCCATACACACATTAAAAGTTTAATGCAAATTAATACAGATTACAATTAATGCAAACACTCTGCACATGCTTGATAATCAGAGGCTCAGAGTTGCCCATTATTAGAAAAAAAAATTGCTTTTGAAGTTGTGTAATACATCTCTGCAGCGATCTTCTTCTCTATTTTCTTGTACAAAAGTGAAAAACAGTTCTGAAACTAAGAGAAGGACAACAAAACAGGAGGATAGTATAAAGATTCACTGAATGTAAGGCCTTCATACCAGATGTCAGGAGGATAAAAATCAATAAAGTTGAAAAGACTTGTTAGCTTTATTCCAGGCTGTAAAGAGAAAATATTTTTTTCTTTTAAAATACCAATTCAACAATATGAAAAATAGAAAAAAATAAGAGTAAATCAATAAATCTTTCGATTTGATTGTTCAAATAGACAGTGTAGAAGATGGACTGAAGTGTTACACGCTTCCTCCAAAAGGAATGCAACTGATATAACTAAGCCCTTTAGCTCTTTGAAACAGGATTTCCTTGATAAAAGTAAATATAATGTTAAATCCTTTATCTTATAGTCTGTCAGTTCAAGTATTTTTTTACTCTTTGAGAATAAGAAAATGTTATGTGACACCATTAATCAGTGACATCTGTATGTTTAAAACAAGCTTTCTCCTACATTTTTAACAGTTCATCTTAAAATAAATTTATGCTGAAATAGCATTAATAATTTTTCCTGATCTCAACATTCTTAACTTCATATCTTAATGATTTCAAAGTGCTGTTAGCATTAGTAGCAGTATCTATCCTAAACCAAGTCATTTACAAGCTTCCTAGCTTAGGTCATAGGTACAGAAAAAACATTTAGCTTAGAATAAACCAACCAGCCCTTGCTCAAAATGAAAGGTAGGATGAATAATGACTTTTTATGCATACATGTAAAATTAATTTGATGGCAAGGTCCAACTCACACAATTCATAATGGTTGTTCTCTAGAGATTTGCTGGGTTAAAATTACTAAGAAGTAAGGCTACACATTACATTTCTTTACTGTGTTTTAAAGAGTTACTGGTAGGCAAACTTTATCCCAGGTTTGTACCTCTCTCATGTTGCTGCCTAAAAGCAGTAGAAAGTAATTTGTCAGAGGAATTAATCTTCACTGATTTGGATGTTTAGCTGTGGAAAGAACAAATTTGAGGAAATATGAAATGATCAGAAAGTCATACTTCATACATCAGCTGTTTTAACTTGATTTCCTTCATTGGTTCACACTCACAACTGGATGCTGGAACTGTCTTGCTTTTATTTTCATTCTTGTATACATAATCTATAAGTCTGTAAAACGTGAATGGCCTCAAGCATCCTTTACCAGAATGTTAGTTTTTTAATCGTCTAACGGGCACTTTTTCTTAGCTGTGTTTCTCTTAAAGTTCCTATCACCTACTTGTTGCTGTCATCTTTTAAAACTGTGGCCATCACAGATAAATTTGGCATACCACTTAGCAAGTATTTAGTTCACAGTGGGTGCCATTATCACATGAAATGCAGCAAAATTTTCCACCACAGCAAATTTTATCACAAACCTGACAGCTTACTACTTTTTCTAGGTTAAAAAACATCATTTTAGTTTGCAGCTTATTACTGTTTTGCTTCCCCTTGCTCTCAGTGTAATTCTGAAACAACTGGAGGGGCCAATCTCTCACAAACTCATTGATTTAGAGGACTTCATGATATAAAAAACAGCCTGTAACTCTTACACAATTTCCAGATCTCTCAAGTTTCTGAACTGGAGAAAGGTGAGGGTCAAAAACCTAGTGAGGTTAAAAATTACATACTTGAGGTTGTAATGCTTTCAACTAAAACCTTTGTTGAACAATAACAAAATACTTTGAAACAAATAGTTTACTATTTTTATTTTGCTATGAAAGTGAAAAACTTAATATATGTCCAGTAGAAATCAAGGCTTGAAGTAAAAATAAACTCCTTATAACGTAATACTATTCTGGAATTTTCGAGTGACATAATTCTAGTAGTCAGGAAAATAGTAATCTTTTAAAACGTCCATGCTTTTTGTCTTTGTCTAGATTTGAAAACAAGAGATGCAATTCCAAACTACATTCTGAAAAGATTCAAGAAGCTAACTTCTCCTTAAGCAGAAATTTATCAATCATTAAATATAAAGTAGAATGATTAAACTACATCTAAGTCCTGAGTTATATAACACTGATGACTTTCTGCACACCAGATTTGTCCACCATTATTTGTTCAATAACAATCGAGGTGAATTTAGTACTTTCTTTTCTTCTTTTCTGCTCACCACTAGTTTAACAGCAGTCCTACTCACAGACTACTTTTCATCCATTTCTCTCATTCTGAATTAGTCAATGCTGATAGAAGTGCAGGATTGGCGACCTTGCTATCTTGATATCAAACTACTGCATATCCTTCAATGCCGAAACATAAATCCCATATAATGGATTCTATCAATACACTATGCTAACTTTTTCTTGATCCTTCAATAGTCTTTGCTTCTGTGTCTACTGAGTATCTCAAGTAGTTTCATTTATCATTGTAGTTCACGTAAGCGTACACAGTATATATGGGAATATCTAGATACTGTATGTAATTATTTTTTTATTTGTTAGAATAAGAAAGGCATTGATAATTAAAAAAGTTATGCTAGGCCCAAATGTTATGAAATATCCAAGAGTCTTGCTGGTACACAGAGTTTTCCCCCCAAGTTCGTTATGACCAACAAAGTCAGATATTGAATCATGGCACACTTTGGTATTACCTAACGTGTCACACTCAGCACAGCATCAGAAAAACCTGTACTCTTTTATTCAACATGTGAATATGTGAGAAAAAAAAAAAAAGAAAAAAAAGACAAAAGTATCCATTACCTATGCATTCAAAAGATAAACAAATTATTCTTACTATTGTGTAAATATGATAAATTATTTGCTTATCACAGATTTCTATGATAGATAACTAGAAGATTGCAGGAGATTTAATTTCTTTTCCTAAAACCAGACTTACTGAAATAAAGTAATTTCACAGTATTATAAGAAGCAATATTGATTTGTTTTAATTTAAGGCACCCTTTTTGCTATAGCTATTTCAATATTTCAGTCTTGAAAATCAAGATTAGTTTAATAACCATATTTGGAGTTAAATTGAAGTAGTCTATTTCTGCTTGATATCTAGTGTACTATATAAGACCGGTATAAATCTGTCTTTCTGTGGATTGCTGTCAACAGAGAACTCTCACCACAGTCTGACTGACAATTTATTGCAAGGTGAGCAAAGACTGAAAAGAAAATGGGGACACACTCTGAGTTGTCCTCACCTGACCATAAGTATTTTATACCTAATTGTGTGAGATGACTTGGTGTTTATGACTGTTACTCTTGAATAGCAAGAACAAGAACTGACTAGGCATTTAATAATGTCTGAGTATCTCTTGATAGAGCAAGCCATGTAAATGAGTATCTAGCACTTTGGCGGGATTTAGGGCATGGGTGCTTAGGGTCAGAACTCTAGTCTCACATGACCAGTTTTGATGCTGGGGAAGCCATGCTTTCCCTGATCACCCTTTGTTGAGATGTGTACCTTATTAGGGAGACACTGTATGCAAACTAGCATCAAAATTTTTAAAGGAATGTTAATTTAACGTATGAAAAAAATATCTTAACCAACACTGTTTTGCTCTCATTGTCCACTATGGTACATAGTCACTTGCTAGAGACAGAATGTTAAAAATTAGTTTCACTACCCTGGTTTTAGTTGACTTAAGACAACTCCTAAATATCATTTAGACAGCATTTCACATTTTGTAAGAAACACATTCTACTTCCTTAGGACACAAAAATAATAAAAATTAAAAGGTTTTAAGTAGAACAGCAGAATCTCTCCATTTTGTCTATGCACAGCTTGCTAAACAGAGAGTTGAAAATAGCTAGAGCTGAAAGGGAAAATACTGAAGAGTACTTTAACAGTGAAGTAAAACCACAACTAATGGCTTTAGGAGACAGGAGCTAGGTGGACAAGCAAAGCATTACAGTTTTAAATATATGATACTTGGCTTCACTTCCCAAATAAGAGAGCTGGCACTGATTCAAAAAGGCTGGTCTCACATGCTTGTGCCTCTGAGAGGGACCACACTGCCTGATGGAAACAACCACAAAAGCCGCAGAAAAAGCACAACCTTCCAAAGGCAACAAGAAAGCAACCAGACTGGCAATTAGACCATGCCAGCACTTGGCCTTGGTGCAGAGACAGCAGGCATCTGAAATGGCTCATCTGTCCACAGGAGAGACAGGCCTAGAGAACACCAGATGGTTCCAAGTAAAGCCATCAGATAACAGAGGGGACCATTTTGAGCATAGATGACCTTTTCCCCTAGCACCAGCACAAAAATGATAGGAGGTTTACACATACTTCTATATCTTGAAAATAATATTTTTATAGTGTTCACTGAAACCTAAGACAGCTGTGTGAAACATCTTTGCGTGTGAAACACGAGGCAGAATATAGATTTTTATGTCTATTCAGTCTGTATCCTGGAAGCTATTTTGCCATACATGGAATCCTCTTTTCATCTCACTGGTTGCCAAACCCATATTTTAAGCATTTTCCCGTGTGCCATGTGATAAACTATGCTGTAGGCCGGCTTTCTTTGTTGCAGATATCTCTGGAGCCTACAGGCACTGTGGCTTCCATAAACATCTGTTTTAAAATACTGCTTTTCCTGTTTCAGTGTGAGTTTCCTTACTCTTCTGTTGGCTTGCTGTTTCAGTCCAATAATTTAAAAGAAACTAACAACTCTTGAAGAAACAAACTGTTAATAAGGACTAAAAGCTTTTATATCTTAACTTTTTGGAAACTGAAAATGCACCCAAGTTCTACTGGTCAGCCCTTATATATTTTCTATATCAGAGAGCATGGGAATGTCAATTTATTGGAAGAAATATGACTTCTGTATTAGCAGCTGCAGAACTATGGGATAGAGAAGTGCATAGTGAGATGACTGCTAAACCGATGGGCACAAACAGTTGTGATCAAGAACATAACATCCAGCTGGAGGCCAGTGCACAGTGCAGTATCCCAGGGTTGGATACTGGGGCAAATAGTAGTTAACGTCTTCCTGAATGACACAGATGATGGTCCAGAGTGTACTCTCTGCAAGTTTGCAGGGGATACAAAGTTGGAAGAAGTGCTTAATACACCAGGCAGATTTGCACCCATCCAGAGGGAGATGGACAGCATGGAGAAATGGGCCAACAGGAATTTCAAGAAGTTCAACAAAAGGGAAGTTGCAAGCTGTTCTCCTGGGGAGGAATAAACGCATGCACCAGCAGTCTGTAGGCTGACAGAATGGAGAGCACCTTGTCAGAAAATGTTGTGGGGAACCAAGCTGACCATGAACCAGCAAAGCACCCCTGTGCCAGTTAAGACCATCAGCTTCCTGGGCTGCATTAGGCTGGGTGTTTCCAGCAGGCTGAGAGAGGTGATCCTTCCTCTCCACTCAGGACTGGTGAGACCCACCTGGCTGCTGAATCCAGTACTGAGCTCCCCAGTACAGGAGAGGCACGTACATACTGGGCAGCTCCACTTGACAAAGGGCAAAGGGCTATAATGATGATGAAGGGCTTGAAGCATCTATCACAAAAGGAGGAGGTGAAAGGGTTTGGCCTCAAGAAAGAAAGGCTCATAAGGACTTCAACAGTGTTTATTAATATCGTATAGGGATGTTTGGAAAGAAGACAGAGGCAGACTCTTCTTGAGCACTAGGAGACGTCCAGAGGTGCCTGCCAGCTTCAGTCACTGTGTGGTTCTGTGATTGCGTGAACATGGTGGAGACCCATCAATAAGCAATGCTTACATTTTTTCTGACTGATGCTGAATGAAAGAATTGTACAATGCTCACTTGCTACTACATCCAGCTTTTCTGGATAGGACCAGTTACCACCAGGGAATGCACCACCTAGGTGCATTTGGGTACAGAGCTGTTAACACAGGTTCAATATAGTGTTCATCTTTTAATAAACAAGCAAGGAATTCTTGTGAATATAAGATATTGCTTGTCCCATGATGACTACTGCAGAATAAGACATTCTTATCTTTTCTAATAGAAAGCTGAAATATCAGTGTGAACAGGGCTGCAAGAGAAAATTACAGGAGTATATTCTACTACTACTACAGGAGTACATCCTACTACTATTTGCCTACAGGTAGGCAAATAAGCTCTAGGAAGACTGCAAGCTGTCCAGTTTATTTATTTCTTTGTTTCTCCCCTGTAGAAGTAGCGTTCATATGCTTGTTTCTAGTGTTTACAGGACAAATATTTATTCATGAGATATCTTCATGAATAAGCCCTCATCTAAATTATATGCTTATTAACTTTTTTCCAATTCATCCTTCACAGTGTCATCTTTGCAATCCCAGTATTACATTTTTTTCTGCAGAGATGGATCTTCAGCTGGCTTTAAAAGATGAACAGTAACGAGAACACAAATTTTTCTGCTAAAGTTTTTCTAACTTCACTAATGGTTTTCGGGCACTACTTAAGATGCCTTGAAGAAACTTTATTTTCAGATAATAAATCCAGACTCCTTGAGGAGAAAACTAAACATGATAAAATAAAAGAGCAAAGTAGATTGGAGCTGTGAGGTCATCAGCCATGTACCATTTCTTGGTACAAACATACAATATTTCCATTTTAAAACTCTCATAGGAAGTGGATGACAGTTTGAAATTCTGAGTTAAACACATTAATGGTTATTTTTGTCCAAAGGAGTAGCAAGATGTATTTATTTTAGTTAGAGAATTCCAAGTTGGATGCAAGCTGGAAAAGCTATAGGCAATTTGCGATTCACCAAAGTTTTGGAATCAGGGCCAGGATTTCCTGAAGGGGTAGAAAATAAAGAGGCAATAATAATGCTCCATTGATCAATTACTACATACGGGTACAACAGCATTCCCTTTTCAGAGAAGTGCTAAATTCAAAACCAAGAGTGGTTCTGTTTTAAGAAAACCACTCGCCAAAACCCCATGCTATGTTGTTATCTAGGGAATGTGATTACTGTAAAGAACACCAAAATAGGGAAAACATGTACCTTTTTGAGCTTCAGTGTATAAGCAAGAAACACAATATTTGTGCTGCTTCAACTAGAATTTATCCAATACATTTCATACTAAATTCCTGTACTGTAGTTTATCTCACCTGACTAACCCTGTTAGTCACAGGTCTGCACATTTACCTTAATGACTGCTGGAGCTGTGCAAAATGTAAAAAACAATTTGTCGATGCTATTTTTCAAGAAAAAGATACAGTCATTTTATTTCTGAAAATATATGTCAGTATACTTTTCTCCCACGATTTAACAGACGTCTTTAATGTACATGAAGAATTATCTTTTTTAGTTAACTGAAGTATATAAAGTCCATTAAGTTAGCTACAACAACTCCAGTCACATGCTCTAACACAAGCTGACACACATTTTCAAAGACCTGATTCTATATACGTTCTAGGTATTGATGATCAAAGCTTTCCTTCATGTCATGTTGCTTTTAAAATCAACATAGATCACTGGTTCCCATTTCAAATACTTTTGCCTTGCCATTATATACAGGCAGCTTTGGATTTCTAGTATGACTACATTCCCTTCGTTGTTATGCGGGAGCACTATTTAGCCTTTTTTTTTTTTTTCTTTTCTTTTTAATTTGCAGAATATCTTCATCACAACCAGGACTGTATTGCACAACTGAAAGCAATGATGAATTTCCTTACTCTGTGCTAACCAGATTTTACATATTGGAACAAAATTTTACCTGTTGTACTTCATGCTGCTTTTTTTAATTTGTAGATACACTTGTAGAGACACTAAATTAGCAAGAGCAGCTGTATGTGTGTGCATGTACATGCGTGCAGGAGAGACAGATTGCACACAAAGGATATGAAACAGCACCCCTTAGTGTCCAGTTGCAACAGTTGCACCAAAAACATTTAAAAAAGGAAACATTAAAAAATAAGATTTTAATTTATCAATGCCTTTGAAAACAGTCTTCCTTTAAAATCAATGCCATCATAGAAAAAATACTAGGAAAGCAGAATTTTTTCAACCTACTATACCTAGGCAGCACACAAAGAATACTGCTGTTAGCTATAAAATGTTAAGAAAAATATAACTGGACTATAGAAAGTGCAGTAGTATCAAAGAAAACTTAAAAGATCCTCACAGCAGAAGGATGATGGTGAAGGATCTTTTCTTATAATTTAGGCTAACATCAAAGAAAACTCTCACAGAAGCTCCATCTATTTGTTGACTAATTCCCAAAGAGGGATGGTGGAAATAGTGAATCTTAGCATCATGAACATGAGTTTTAAGTATGTTCCTGACTTTGACGCCCAGTTAGCAGATTACTCTGTTTTCTATGAATTGGATTCTCAAAGTGGTGAATGAAATCAGCTTCCTCTGCCCTCAGCAAGAATCTCAGACTGGCATACAACATCTATGTTTCTGAAGATCAAGATTCAGACCTTTACAGACTAGCTTATATTCAGAAAAATAAGCAATTTAATAGTTAGTGAGTGTAAGAGGCAACAAACTGATAAAAAAATTAGTTTAAAAATGTGACGAAGAACATTTCTGACCTTTCCTAAATTCTGGTTATTTTGGGCTGACAAACAAGGTAATTTTCTTACAGGATGATTTCCTAAAAGTAGGCTGCAAACCAGAAGGATAGAGAATTGCAGTCAAATGCTTTCTCCCAGGATTAGGGTAAGAGTGTCAGAATTAGTGTAGTAACACTAGACAAAAGGAATATATAAAGGCAAGAATAACTTGCACAACATAGATTTTGTAAGCAGAACTGCTATATGGTTTTTCCTATGGCCAAAACTGAGAATTACCCAACATAGAAATTTATTTCCTAACTATTGGCAAATGTTCTCTTCACATGGGTCTCTTCACATCACGTCTTTGAGGCCACTGGGCCTCAAACCCTCCTAGCACATACCTTTTGAACAGAGCATTTAAGATACACAAACACTATGTTAACACTAACTGTTAAACTATATCTTAAAAATACAATACTTAAAATATAATTCTTCAGCATCTTTAGGACACTGAAGGTAAAAACTAGGGAATGGAAACAGAACAAAGAAGAAATGAAGGGACATGAGTAGGTACTGTGTAGCTTGAATAAGACATCCTGATCTTTCTATCATGCCACTCAGATTTGTCCCAGCTTGAAGAGAGAAAGCCATTGCACCACAAGCATGGCAGTAGCCCACAGATACACAAGAAAGTTTCTGACTCTTTGTACAAGCTGAACAAAACACATCAACAGGAAAAGAAACAGTAGGGCTAGAATAATACATCAGGGTGAAAATATATCATCCCATTAAATGCTCTGCCCAGAGAAGGAGGCACGCTGGGCTCCTTGTTACGTGGGAAATGGTTTCACGAACTTCAATTCCGTGATCTAGCCTCTGTTCTACCTTAGCTTTCAGCTAAAATGTTCACAGAAAACCATCAGCTAACAGCCAACCTCAGAAACAGTCCATCTTGGCTAACATTTTTGGGGTTTGTTTTGTTGTTTTTTTCATAGAAAATACCATATTTCATGTTTTGAGAAGTACCAAATGGAGAAGAGGGATAAATTACATTCTTTCACCTCCTACTATTTGTCACTATCATTTGTAACATCTGAAAAACACAGGGTTTTTTCATAACACCAGATAGCATAATGCAGTTCTGCAATGTGCACTGTCTTTGGAAGGTAATGTAATACTGACTTGTAGCTTATGTAAGCCTGTGTATATCCCAACATACTGAGAATTGTTATTCCCTTATTTCAGATGTCCTAAATCCATAAATAATTGTGAGTTTCAATATCCCTCAAACTGTAACTTCTGAGATTGCTAAACTACTGAACTAACCTTTTCCACCAAATTCTATAAGTCTTTATTCATCAAAAAGGTGGAAGTATTTCTTGATAAAATGATAATAAATGGGCTTTATCTGATTCCATATGCAAAAAAAAAAAAAAAAAAAAAAAAAAAAAGCAAAGACAAATCTATTAAAAAGCTTTTTAAATTCTGAGAAGAAAAGGGGTCAAGTTTAATCTCTGCAAGGTATCTACAAGGTATGTGTGACCCTTCATCCCCATCTCTATTATGTATGTCTTGAAAAGTAAGCTATAACAGATATATCACCAATATTGCATTTTTATATAAATCAACTTTTGTTTATCTCTTTCAGAATTCATTCTCAAAAAATGAAAATATTAAACGAATGAGGTACATGCCTGAATTAGAAAACCTAATTAAGGCAACAAGAACATTTTATTCCATGAATGGCACCTTTTCTTTCTTTTTTTTCCTGGCCTAGAAAAAAAACAGAACATATACTCTCGAACTCAAAAGGAGATACTGCAAAGCAAAATATGTACTCAAGTAGTGGATACATAGCAGCTCTGCTTTAAAAGCAATGCTAAAGCAATGGTATACTGTACTTAGATTTTTTTATTATTCTTTTTTTATTCATCCTAACTGTGCTAATCTTATAATCCAGTTTACAAGACTTCAACGTTTAACAACCTCTTCAGTGAAGAAGTTGCTCCTAATGCCCAACCTAAACCCTCCCTGGTGCAACTTGAGGCCATTTCTTCTTGCCCTGTCACTTGTTGATTGTGAGAAGACACCAACATCCACCTCGAAACAACTTCCTGTCAGGTCATTGTAGAGAGTGGTAAAGTCTTCCCTGAACCTTCTGTTCTCCAGGCTAAAAATATTATCAGCTCTAATCTAATTGATATGATATGGACTCTTAACTATAAGTTCAGAGAAATAACTCAGTATTTCAATCAGACATGCAAACATGATTTGTACCCCCAGAATCTACAAATCAAGAGTGATATTGTTATGCCTTCCATGTAGAAAGGCTCTGTTGTGCTTCCAGTTACTACAGAGAAAGAAGTGGTTCCTGCAGAAAATCTTTTAATTCCTAGGCTCTGAGTTTGGTGTCGATGGTCAGAGATAAAGATTACAATCTGAAAAACATGCAGAATTACTTTTCCTATTTCAAGGCAGCAGAAGATCCTTCTCACAGATTTAAAACTTAATTAAATGAGAATCAAAGACAGCATTTGCTGGCTTTACTAATGTTAGACTTTGACAAATGTGTTTTTACATGTTGATCTTCCCTCCTTACTTGACAAACTACTAAATAAAACAGGAAATAGATGAAGCCTTAAAATTAAATCTTTTCAATTTGATTTATTTAGTTCCTTAAAAATTAAATTATTTTGAATTGATGTAAACCAAACAAGCAACAAACAAACAAACAAACAACAAACAAACAAACAAACAACAACAAACAAACAACAAAACAAACAGAGAAAATAAGATTAAAACTGTGATCATTGTGCCCGCATTTACATGAACATTAATGTGGAGGTGCCCAGGTTCCAGATAAAAGTCCTCAAGAAACAGCCATAAGTTGTACCTCTACACAAAGGCGTTCAAAAATGGATATATAAAGTTATACCTCTAAACCTGTATCATGACCATCTAGAATTGTGACTGAATTTTCAGAAGTGTCAGCTATCCATTATACTCCATTGTCTTCACTTAGCTTTTCTGTTGTTTGTTTTGGTTTTTTAAAAAATCTTTCATGGATCAGGCTTTCAGGCTATTTACTATACTTCCATTTGGGATCTGAAACTATAAATAATTATAGCTGTGGTTTCCAGCCTTACAGTTCAGGCAGGTAGGATCCCTAAAATGAGTCACCTCAACATTGATACCTCAATAGTTAACGACTTAAACGCTAGATATATATTTATAGATGCAGTATACTGTCATCTTAATGTCTGAAAATACAAAAGGCAGGCAATTTGGCAAGCTGGAACCCTTAGAGCCCTCTATAATCCTATTTAATTAATCTTTTTAAAAATATGTGAAATATAGTGTAATAGTAATTTTTAAAGCTTCATTTACCAGTAGTTCTAGAAATTAACATCTCTTCTGTACTTTGATAATGACCAGATGTAATATAAGTCTTAAGGAAGCAAAAATTCTCAAACACAGAGAAAAATAGGAAAGCAATATTTTATACATTGGATGTACAGTTGAAGACAAAGAATGGTGATGAAAGAATGGTGAAAATTGAACTACACAATAAAAGTCTGTCCTTATCACACATAAGCAAGAGATTGTCTATTAGTATGGTTACACTTCTGGGCAGATAAAATTTATAGAATTTATCTTAACAGAGAGAAGCTACACCCTTGAATTTGATGGTTTGAGGTTTTGAGGTTCTGCTGTCAGGACTTTGCCATGCAAAACTTAGATTTAGCATAAAACATCAAGTTTCTTATTTATTTTGAAACAGCTTTCCTATTTTTCAGACAGTTCTACTAAAAAATCTTCAGTGAAAAATCCTTACTAAGTCTTCCAGTGGGAATGCTGTATCTTGACCAATGGAATAAAACAGTTAAAAGCTTACTTTACAAAAACTAAATTCACAAACCAACACAAAAAAATCTTTTCTTCATATAATCAATAGTCAATTGCAATGACATTTCTAAACTGTATGGAACGCTGAGCAAGTGTAAGTTCTAGAGCTGCATTATAGACCATAAAAAGACATAAAAGTGCTTCCTTTCCACAGGAAAAGTGATGTAGAGCTCTAACTACCTTAAGTATTACAGGGCTTGAACAAAAGCTTCTTGCAGTTAAATAGCTGAATCCTATTCATAGCAGTTTTTGCATCAAGCTAAATGAAAAAATAATCTTCCAATTCTCAAATTATTTCCAAAGCACCTTCCAAGTGAAAGTTCTCATTGAAGTAATTTAATGGATAGAATAATCATCCTGATAGAAATTCTCCCTTTTGAAACACAGACATTAGAGTCATTAGAGTGTAACTTTTAGAAAGATTTTGTTTTATTAATAATATGACAAATCATTATGTAGGTACCAGTTAGAAGAACAATCATTTCTTAAGGAACCTCTCTTAATTACCATAATTTTTCTAAACAAGAAGATAACCTGAATATTATTAATTGCTTAATAATGCTACACCTTTTAGTGAAACCATGGCACAAATTCAAAATGTATCTATAGTGTATAAATTTACCTTGCATTATGGGCATTCTAATGTCCTTTGCGTGACAAAACAGAATAATTTTTTAAGTCACTGCAGAAACATTTTATAATATCATATTAGCATTCCCAAAGGAAACAAATATGTTACAGAGAATGAGAGATCACTAGGTGTATAGAGAGTGCTGTTTTTCCAAAACCTCAAGATTATATTACATAAGGAGGAGGAGGGCATTCCAAAGCCTGAAGTAAGTGTTGACATACAGATTATAAAATTCAGAGAAAGAACCTTAATGATTTAGAATTAATGTGGAGAAGTTTACAGTCTCAGAAACATGCTGAACAGTAACTGTCCTAGAAGGAAGTAAATAAATACACAAAACAAAGGAAAAATTTCATTATTTTATAATTATTCCATAACGACTTTGAATATAGACCTGCAGTGTCTCACTTCACTACATTGCTTTCTAATGTGTGTATGTTTCTTCACATCTGCTTTTACATATTACAATCAAATTACCTATGTTCATCCCAGATATTTAACCTGCACTTTAAGGTTAATTTTCATAATTTTACCAGTGGTATCATATTCTGCTTAAAATGGTGTTATATGACCCTCTAATGGAGGACCTTGTGTGATATGCTGCAGTATAGCTAAGAATCTGACAGAGTACAAATTCTTACAGCACAATTTCTTGGCACAAAAGTTGGTGGAAAAGGTCATAAATAGCCATCTGAATTAAAAACAAAAAACCAAAACCAAAACAACTAAATATTTCATTTGGTTTTCAAAACAACTGTAAATTTATTACTGTGTATGGTGGTTTTGCTGTTATAGATCTTTTACGTTGATAAATTAAATTTGAAAAGTACCTGAGGAAGCAGCCTAAGCACCTACAGCAAACCACCAAATCTCAACTTCTTGTTAGCAAATAACTACAACTTTTAGCAGGAATAAACACATCAAGTTCAATGCAAGCACTTAGTGACTAGGTGACACACAATCAACTTCATAGGTCTTGCCTTAATGAGTTCCCTTTAGAGACAGGATGATCGTGCCAAATTTATATCTGGACTCAAGATTCCTTTAAGACCAATACTATGTATTGTGTGCCTCAGCTCATTGAATTGCTCAGCATTTTGGAACAATGGTGTAAATTTTTTTTTTTTAAACTTTAACTGGGTTTAAGAGGACTAACATTAGCATGCCTTAAGATGCTAAGAAGTGATTGATGTGTTCTTTTCACAGTTCTTGAAAACACACATCAGTCCTTTTTGCAGTAAGTGTAGAAAATTACTGCAATACCATGTGTGATTTGGATCTCATTTCTGCTTTTACAAAAGAATAACTTTACACTTTCTCAAAATTTATTCTTCATTGAGTATTGTTTTGCTAATAGATCCCATTAAGGAAATCACAATAGATTGAAACATGCTGGATTTTTTGAAAAAGTGTCAGTGTCATCTGATGGTTCAGGAAGTCATGAAAACTGCCTTTCTGTGTCCCAGTGTTTTTACAGTCTCACTGCTGTCAAAGAATATGCATTGTCTGCTACAGTTTTTTCCCTCATGTCTTGTGGAAATTTTTACTTCAGATATTATTCCGTTTTACAACTGGAGAACAATACAGGCTTCTCAGCATCAAGATTTCATTTCTTAAACTTTTCTTCTGTACCTGTGCTGCTACTTCCAAACAAATTAATGCTACACAAAGCTACAGCATTTCTGCTTGCACAAACACAATGAGAACAATAAATGTAATCGTCGTTAACTTTCAAGAAGCTCCTTTAAAAGAAGGAAAACAAAACAAAGTCCAGCCTGCACTGTACATGAACACTCCCTATACTTGATGGCTCCTTAAGATTAGCTAGTCTTTTATCTGGAGTCTGACAACCAAAATGTAGTCCAGCATGGCAGTGATGAAAATTATTTCTTCACCGGAAATTCCAATGCCTAATATCAAAAGAATTTATTGATATTTCTCTAGTCTTCCTGTTGCTTGTGAAGAATGGATAATTCCCTTGAAAAAATTGTGCTGTATGAAATTGGGCGGGTCTCCTAACTATGCTTCATCTGTGAGTTTCATCTACTCAGCTGCTTGCTCCTTTTCATAAAGCCAGAGCACTAGGTGTGAGGAACAGTATTCCACAGCTGTCACACATGTTACTTAGCCAGTAAGAAGGCACCACCACAGGGGATATTACACCCCACACAGACCATATTGTAAATGATCATAAGTCAATTAGCCACCCATCCTCCCTCATGGAGGGTGAACCAGGTCAGGACTGAGGATCATTGGCAGGTGGGTGTGAAGATACACTGAATTGGTTTAATGGATAATAAGACTACTTCATATTTTATGTATGTTAATTTGGAACATATATTAAACTCGTTTAAAAAAATATACCAATATGGATCATGATGACCCTTACCAGTATGTTGCTATGATATCATCTGCAGTCTGTTACAAGCTCTCTAATGTCTTTTGGTGCATGAGCTTTTAAGCTACATGGAGATTTTCAAAAGGGAAAAATACTAATAAAGGAAAAAAAAAAACCAAAACAGTAACAACAGCAATAATAATAATGTTTATGGTGCTTAACTAGCGAAACAACTGAAGATGGAAGGAACAAAAAGTCCACTTTTCTAGTTTACCAAAACCTCTCAGAACTAAGTGACTTAGTGATGCAACTCCCATGTCTATTTTATTAATCTCTGTGCTCCTATTTTCTTCTCCTTCCTTCACAATACATGACCACTCCACTAATCACCAGGTGTTCTATTAAAAAAAAAAACCACCCAAGACAACCGCCACCTGAATTAAACACTTCCTCTGACATGAATCCTCACTAATGTGTGGTACTAGCTGAACTATCTCCCAAACCCCTAAGAAAAGCAATAGCTGCAAAAGCTGCGAAATGTATGGGAAGAATCACAGGTCAGACTTTTTGGAGCAAGGATTCTTGATAACTTTGTTTCTTAAAATCTAAAAGCCAGTAAATAATTTTGACCTTTTCTCTTTCATCACCTAGCCACAACAACATGAAGTAGATGTTTACTGTGCTATGTACTGCTGTGAAGAAATTATGTTCCTATTTTTTTTTAAACGGATTCCTAGTTTTGTACAACATCAGTACTTTTTCAGTGGAGTTGCAAGAAAAATGCACCAGATGGCTCCATGGTGACACCCGTTTGGGGTAGAGTGCTGATCACATATTCAGAGTATATGTAATACCTTAATTCCATGCAAAACCAACTGGTATATTTATTTTTAAACTCTGGATAAATACCTTTACCTTTAATGTCTTAGGTTTGATACCATAAGGAGGATATAGAGAGTGACTGAGAAAAAGGCAGATAACAATATTTAAACCTTGAACTTTGTCTACAAAGCAAAATCAAAATAAGACTGAGTTAAGATAGGCTATATTGCATACCAGGAAAGGTTGTAATCAGATTTGAGGATGCAGTTCTTGACTTAAACCTTAGGTGCTGCAAACCTGTAGGGGAATTCAACCTGAATTTTGCACTGTACTGTAAGAGAATGACTATTCATCTGTGGACAACTGAAAATGGCAAATCTATTCATATTTTCATTTGGAAGTAAGGAATAACAGAATTTTAGACCTGCATTTTTGCTGAGTTTAGCACTTTTTGCCATGCAAGAGGAGGAAATGCAGCCTGACATGAAGATGACATGTGAAATTGGGGGTAGGAATATATCCCATACTTTGCAGAGCTACTGCAGAATGGGGACGATTCTGGTCTTATAGATAGTATTTCCCCATCTCTCTTTAACCGGGGAGACCAGAACTGAACACAATACTCCAGATGTGGTCTCACTAGGGCAGGGTAGAAGGGAAGGAGAACCTCCCTTGACCTGCTGGCCACACTCTTCTTAATCCACCCCAGGATACCATTGGCCTTCTTGGCCACAAGGGCACATTGCTGACTCATGGTTATCCTGTTGTCAACCTGGACTCACAGGTCTTTTTCCACAGGGCTGCTTTCCAGCAGGTCAGCCCCTAACCTGTACTGGTGAATGGGGTTATTCCTCCCCAGGTGCAGGACTCTACACTTGTCCTTGTTAAATGTCATCAGGTTCCCCTCTGCCCAACTCTCCAGTCTGTCCAGATCTTTCTGGATGGCAGCACAGCCTTCTGGTGTGTCAGGCACTTCTTCCAGTTTTGTATTATCAGCAAACTTGCAGAGGGTCCACTAAGTTCCCAAAGAGTTTTCCAGATTCTGTTTCACTGCTACTTAGGAAGTAAATACTACAGTTCTGTACTTGGTGACACACAAAAATACGAAATGGCTCTGTGATGTTTGTGGTATTTAGGTAACACAATAAAAACCTGCGAGTGAATGCCATGTGGAGAGACAAGCATTAACAGAGCACAGCTGTGGGAACTAATCAGTCTTTGAACGGGGTTGTATGCAGCTGGATCATGGAGGCCTACCTATCTTGTACTAGGGGCTTCTTGTTAGGTGACTTACACAGATCTCAGGGAGGTCTGGACTACCCAGTCCCATCTAGACCAACTGATCTACATGTTTACATGATCTACAAATGTGATCATAGAATCACAGAATGTTAGGGGTTGGAAGGGACCTAGAAAGATCATCTAGTCCAACCACCCTGCCAGAGAAGGATCACCTAGATCAAGTCACACAGGAACGTCTCCAGGCAGGTTTTGAATGCCTCCAGAGAAGGAGACTCCACAACCCCCCTGGGCAGCCTGGTCCAGTGCTACGTCACACTCACTGTGAAAAAGTTTTTCCTTATGTTTACCCTAAACTTCTTGTGTTCCAACTTACTCCCATTGCCTCTTGTCCTAACATTGGATGACATTGAGAAGAGTCTGGCTCCATCCTCCTTACACTCGCCCTTAACATATTTATAGACATTAATGAGGTACCCCCCAGGCTCCTCTTCTTCAGGCTAAAGAGACCCAGCTCTCTCAGCCTCTCCTCATAAGGGAGATGCTCCATTCCCTTAATAATCTTGGTGGCCCTGTGCTGGACTCTCTCCAGTAACTCTACGCTTTTCTTGAACTGGGGTGCCCAGAACTGGACACAGTATTCCAGGTGGGGCCTCACCAGGGCGGAGTAGAGGGGGAGGAGAACCTCCCTCGCCCTGCTGACCACACTCTTCCTAATGCATCCCAGGATGCCATTGGCCTTCTTGGCAGTGAGGGCACATTGTTGGCTCATGGTCATCCTGCTGTCCACCAGGACCCCTAGGTCTTTTTCCCCAGAGCTGCTCTCCAACAGATCAGCCCCCAGCCTATACTGATACATGGGGTTGTTCTTCCCCAGATGCAGATAGTGAGGCCTTGCTCCTACACCAGAACAGTAATCCAGATCATACCAATTTCCTCCATCAGGGAACTCGGAAGGGCTTTTGGGAAGATTCTTGCAGTACCTGACAAGTGCTCAATTCCCCCCCCTTTCTAAAAATATCAGGTATGTAAGGAAATAAAGGTCTTGTCTTATCTCTGTTCCTGCTACCACAATCCTTAGAGATTTCCAAATGACTGCCTATTAAGCAGCCTGACAGGTATGGTAATAATCTAGCAAAGGGCAATCAAAACACACAAAATCCAAATTCCCAAGCAGCTGTTTAGATGGATAATCATAAAAGCTGCATGTTAGCAGCATGAAAAAGTAAACAATACTGGTTGGGCTCAATGATCTTGAAGGTCTTTTCCAACCTAGACGATTCTATGATTCTAAGGTATTCTTTCTTCTTTGTGAGACTGCTTAGAGAAAATACCTGAAAAGATTGTGTAGGCACTCTGCTAATCAGTTGTGGAAGGTGCCAAGGAGGAGAGTCATGCTCTAATACCTCAATATTCTGCCACATGTCTAATAGCAGCAGGAGAAGGTTTCTGTTCTAAATCCCTTTCATTGACCTAAGTTAAATCTAGAGTTCTTACAATGACTAATGAAAACTTACACAAGCTCCAGGGTGCTTTTTGAGACCAGTCCTGCTCCTAGATGTGGGTCAAAAGCCTACTGACCTGCTGACCAGAAGAGAAGACAACTGTACCCATTTAAATACTCATTCCTCATTGAAAAACCGCATAAATGAGAACTGCAATCAGATGTATCTGACAAATCTCTTTTCCTTTTTCACAGAATCATTTAGGTTGGAAAAGACCCTTGGGATCATCATGTCCAACCATTAACCCTACTCCACAAGATCACCTCTAGACCATATCCCCCAGCACCATATCTAAGCAATGCTTAAACACATCCAGGGATGGAGACTCAACCACCTCCCTGGGCAGCCCATTCCAATATCTTACCACTCTTTCCATGAAGAATTTTTTCCTAGTGTTTGGTCTAAACCTACCTTGTTTCAGCTTTAGGCCATTCCCTCTGTTTCTGCCCCTAAGTACTTGAGAGAAGAGACCAGCACCAGCCTCTCTACACTGTCCTTTCAGGTAGCTGTAGAGAGTGATGAGGTCTCCCCTCAGCCTCCTCTTCCTCACACTAAACAGGCCCAGCTCCTTCAAAAGGTCCTCATATGATCTCTTCTCCAGTCCCTTGACCAGCTTCATTGCCTCTGCACCTGCTCCAGCACCTCGATATCTCTCTGGTACTGAGGTGCCCCAAACTGGACACAGCACTTAAGGGGAGGCCTCACCAGTGCTGAGTACAGGGGGACAATCACCTCCCTGCTTCTGCTGCTCACACTGTTTCTAATACAGGCCAGGATGCCATTGGCCTTCTTTGCCACCTGGGCACACTGCTGGCTCATATTCATTCGCTTGTCAATTAGAACCCCCAGATCCCTCTCCACGAGACAGCTCTCCAACCACATTTCCCCAAGCCTGTAGCTTTGCATGGGGTTGTTGCAGCCCAAATGCAGGATCAGGCACTTGCCCTTGTTGAAACTCATACCATCAGCAGTGGCCCAGAGATCCAGTCTATCCAAGTCTCTCTGGAGAGCCTCCCTATCCTCACGCAGATCGACACACCTGCCTAACTTGGTGTCATCTGTGCGTTTACTGATGGTAGACTCTATGTCCTCATCAAGATCATCAATAAAGATGTTAAATAGAAACGGTCCCAGCACTGAGCCCTGACGAACGCCACTTGTGACCTTCCACCAGCTGGATTTAGTACCATTGGCCACTACTCTCTGGGCCCGTCTGTCTAGCCAGTGCTTGATCAGAAGATCGTATTCTCATCCAGGTCATGAGCTGCCAGTTTTTCCATTAGAAATCTATGGGGACTAGTGTCAAATACCTTCTGGAAGTCCAGGTAGACCACATCCACAACCTTTCCCTCATCCAGTAGTTGGGTCATCTTGTTGTAGAAGGAGATCAGGTTCGTTGGGCAAGATCTGCCTTTCCTAAACCCATGCTGACTGGCCCTGATCCGCTGGTTGCCCTCTATGTGGCTTGTAAGAGCACTCAAGATGATCTGCTCCATAACCTTCCCTGGTACCCAGGTCAGACTGACAGGTCTATAGTTACTTGGATCCTCCTTTCTGCCTTTCTTGTAGATGGGCATCACATTTGCTAACCTCCAGTCCATTGGGACCTCCCCAGTTAGCCAGGACTTCAGATAAATAATGAAAAGTGGCTTGGCGAGCACATCCATCAGCTCTTTCAGCACCCTTGGGTGTAACCCACCCGGTCCCATAGGTCTGTGTGCATCCAAGTGGCATAGAATGTCCCTGAGCACCTCCTCTTTAATGGTGATAACCTCATTCTGCTTTCCCTCCCTGTCTCCCAGATTATGAGGCTGGATGTCCAGGGTATAGCTTGTTCCACTACTGAAGAATGAGGCAAAGTAAGCATTAAGCACCTCAGCCTTCTCCTCATCCTTTGTTACTAAGTTTCCCTCTGCATCCAATAAATGATGGAGATTTTCCCTAATTCTCCTTTTGTTGTTAATGAATTTATATTCTGAATAATATATTCTGAATTTATAATGAATTCATATTCTGCATATAGAGAGACAGGAGCATATGGTGCAAATGTTATGAAAGAAGTGGAAAGAGCAAGGCAGGCAAGTGTTAATAAGGCTACTCAGAAAGAACTGTCACTAAACATTGGTGGATACCCCCAGATCTCCAGGAATTTAACAGAAGTCCATATACTGAAGTCTGGGGTCAGATCTCACACTGAGTACACTTCACTTGTGATAGGAAACAAAATTCTCTTTAGCATTCAAGTGTCATAGAGTAGGTTGTAGCACTGAAATAAAATCATCATGCTCTGTGCAAATCTTACTTATTGGAGTAACAATAACCCTTGCTTCTCTCAGCACAAAGTGAAAAATCCAGCAGAAAAATACAAAACCCAATGGCAATCTCTGTCTTGGAGTCCTGATTAACAATGAGGGAATATTCGAATGAGCGCCTATAGCATTAGGAATGAAACCTAATAATAAAGCCGGATGCAACACCATATGAATTATATTCCCCATTGCAGCATATCATCACCATGACACATGATGTCTAAACTTCCAATGCTTTCTGCTCTGCTTAGAACAGTGATGCAGACACAAATCAAGGGAACTGTTGATAGATGGGGAATGCAATTGAGGCATTTCTCACGCGCATATGTACAACCTCAGTCATGAGAAAAATCTGTCTAGTAGAAAATCAAAATCTCACTCCTGTCTATGACAAGGGACAGCTCTAATGGGAGAAAAGGCAAGGAAAAATGTTTTGGAAGTTGTTCAACATTTACTCAGTGTCTGAAGACAGAAAGGGAGGGAAGAAAAGATGAAGAAGAGGAAAAATGCTTGATTTTACTGAAAGAAATACCTACTGGAATGCTATACTGTCAAAGCACGACGAAGCCAACATGTTGCTGCTGTATGCCTGGATTAATTATGTAACCCATAACCTGCAACTGCAGAAATTAAAGGATTTCTATCCAATAGCTCTAGGGCCTCACTTGTCAGAAGCATATGTTGATTTTGCTAATGCTCAAAAACTGATGTGTATTAGCTGCAGAAATATTTGTCAAATCCACTTACATTTCATGCTCTTTTCTTTGTCATGAAGAAATCACTACAAACATAAGACAGTTACACTTGGCAAAATCTGGTAGATAAATTGCAGCAAGTAGGTGAAGCTTCTGTTCTTCACTGCTAAAAGAACACACAAGAAATTTTCTTGCTACTAACCACCTACATTAGTCTAATTTCCATTTTAATCTCCAGGAGAGAAAAATAAAAGTGGCCTATAGGCTAGCACAGAATGGAAAAATGTGCAGCATTGTTTTGAGGGAGGATTCAACTAAGACACATGGACAGTGACAGAAACAGTGTGGACTAAGAAGCTGAAAATTATTCTGTTTTTTTTTCCCCCGAAATTTTTCCTGAACACACCATAGAGAGTATTAACGGCAAATCACATAAAGGGTAAGTCACTTTATGATGTAACTCAACCACTGTAAGGTGCTCTGAGGTTTACAGATAAAAGGCTATATGCTAATGATTGCTATTCATCACATCCATCTAGCAGACATATCTGAAGAGGTTCCTTCACACCCTCTGGTGAAAACTGGAACTTACCAACCCTATTGGAATAGCAAGGAAAGCCAGGTGGCAAGAACATCCCTTGCTCTCCTTCAGGGAGAATCCCTCTTGTAAATTATACACTTGTTTCTCCTCACCTCTGAAGTGCTAAAACTTAACAGACACTAATCAGAATAACTACCCCCAAATTCTACAACTAAACAGTGAAATCGTTTTAACCTAGGCTTCAGAAAAAGCCCAATGTGACCTGAGCACTCATGACAGCATATGCATAACATGAGAGTTTAAAAAGTGATGTTTGTTTAAATTACTTATTTTTAATTTGTATCAAACATTTGATTTCTGTTGTAGGTTGTCAATCTGTATTAAAAGTTTTTACAGTCAGCCCTAAGTCTTACAGGCACATCTCAGCCTCACTGAGTTCTCCCTCATGGAGGCTGCTACTTACAAAATGAAGAAAGTGGCCTTCTTTATAGACTGCATGTTTTCATGGAGAATTTAATGTTGGCCTGCTTTCTTTATTTGTTTGTCTGAAGCATGAAAGGACTGTTTGTTGAGTCTGACTGAATTGCAAATGTCATCCCATCCCATATTGGAAGGCATCTTAAAGATCATCTAGTTCCAACCCCTCTGCCATGGGCAGAGACACCTCCCACTAGAGCAGGTTGCTCAGACCCCCATCCAGCCTGGTCTTAAAAACTTCCAAGGATGGGGCTTCCACCACCTCTCTGGGCAACCTCTTCCAGTGTCTCACCACCCTCATGGTGAAGAAATTCTTCCTAATGTCTGATCTAGATCGACATATCTCTAGCTTTAATCCATTCCCTCTAGTCCTATCACTGCCCGATAGCCTAAAAAGTCCCTCCCCAGCTTTCTTGTAGCCCCCTTCAGATACTGGAAGGCCACTATAAGGTCCCCTTGGAGCCTTCTCTTTTCCAGACTGAACAACCCCAACTCTCTCAGTCTGTCCTCATAGGACAGGTGCTACAGCCCTCGTGGCCCTTCTCTGGACACGTTCCAGCACACCCATACCCTTCCTGTAATAGGGACTCCAGAACTGGATGCAGTACTCCAGGAGAGGTCTCATGAAGAGTGGAGTAGAGGGGGAGAACCACCTCACTCGACCTGCTGGCCACGCTTCTCTTGATGCAGCCCAGGATACAATTGGCCCTCTGGGCTGTAAGAGCACACTGATGGCTCATGTTGAGCTTCTCATCCACCAGTACTCCCAAGTCCTTTTCAGGACAGCTCCTCTCAAGCCAGTCACTGCCCAGCCTATGCTGGTGCTTGGGATTGCTCCAACCCATATGGAGGACCTTGCATTTGGCCTTGTTGAACTTCATGAGGTTGGCATGGGTCCACCTCTCCAGCCTGTCAAAAGTCCCTCTGGATGGCATCCCTTCCCTCCAGCGTGTCAGCTGCCCCACACAGCTTGGTGTCATCGTCAAACTTGCCGAGGGTGCACTCAATGCCACTGTCCATGTCGCTGACAAAGATGTTAAAGAAGACTGGTCCCGGTACTGATCCTTGAGGGACTCCACTTGTCACTGCTCTCCACTTGGATGCCGACCCATTGACAACCACTCTTTGGGAGGGGCCATCAAGCCAGTTCTTTATCCACTGAATTGTCCATCCATCAAATCCATATTTCACCAGCTTGGAAACCAGAATGTCACTTGAGACAGTGTCAAAGGTTTTTCTCAGGTCCAGGTAAATGACGTCGGTTGCTCTTCCCCCGTCTATTGATGTTGTGACCTTCTCATAGAAGGCCACCAGGTTAGTCAGGCATGATTTTCCCTTGGTGAAGCCATGTTGGTTACAGCCAATCACTTTGTCATTATTCATCTGCCTCACTAGTGCCTCCAGGAGGATCTGCTCCATGATCTTACCAGGCAGAGAAGTGAGACTGACTGGACTATAGTTCCCAGGTTCATCCACCTTTCCCTTTTTGAATATAGGTGTTATATTTCCCCTTTTCTAGTCAGTGGGGACTTCGCTGGACTGCCATGACTTTTGGAATATAATAGATAGCGGTTTGGCAACCTCATCTGCCAGTTCTCTCAGCACCTGTGGGTTTATCCCATTGGGTCCCACGGACTGGTGCACTTGCAGGTTCTTCAGATGGTCATGAACCTGATCTTCACTTGCAATGGGCAGTTCTTTCATCCAATTCCTGCCATCAACTTTTGTGACTCTGGGGGTGTGGCTGGAGCCCTTGACAATGAAGACTAAGGAAAAGAAGTCATTGAGGACCTCAACCTTCTCAGCACCACTTGCCACCAGTTCTCCAGTTTGTTTTCTGAGGGGGCCCACATCTTCCCTAGTCTTTTTATTTCCATTCATATACCTATAGAAATTCTTGGCATTAACCCTAATCTCCCTGGCTAGATTTAATTCTAACTGAGCTTTAGCTCTCCTGACAGGTCTCTTGCTACCTGGGCAGCTTCCTTGTACGCCCCTCATTCTAGCTGTGCTTTCTTCCACTCCTTGTAGAGCTTTTTTTTATATGACAGCATGTCCAGGAGTTCCTTGTTCAATCAGGCAGGTGTCCTAGCATTCTTTTCTTCCTTTCTCTTTGCCGGTATAGTTTGCTCCTGGGCACTGAGAAGGTGATCTTTGAATGTCAACCAGCTGTCCTGGGGCCCCCTACCCTCTAGGGCTTTGTCCCATGGCCCTTTGGCCAGCAGATCCCTGAAGCGATCAAAGTCTGCATGCCTAAAGTCCAGGGTTGTAAGCTTGGAGTACGTCCTCCTAGCTGCCCTGAGGATCTTAAATTCAATTGCTTCATGATCACTACAGCCAAGATTGTCCCTGGGTTTTACATCAGACACCAGCCATTCCCCATTGGTCAAAACAAGGTCCAGCATAGCCCCTTTCCTTGTTGGTTCCTCTACCACTTGGAGGAGGAAGTTCTCATTTACACACTCCAGGAACATCCTGGATTGCTGTTGGCTTGCTGTGCTATCTCTCCAGCAGATGTCAGGGTAGCTAAAATCCCCTACATGCACCAAGGCCTGTGAATGCGAAGCCATTTCTATCTGCTGATGGAGCGCCTCATCCACTTGGCTTTGCTGGTCAGGTGGCCTGTAGCAGACGAATCATCTGAATTCAGAAGTGAAGACAGATATGCAGAAGTGTGGTGGAAATTCTCACAGTGAACAGGTAATCAGACATGCTTGTTTGTTTTTTTTCTCAGCAATTCAGGTAGACACACAATTGTTTTTTCTGGTCTTGCTGTAGGGATAGAGTATAAATGAACAATGTACAATGTGTGTGGAAAATGCACAACACACTTTTCTCCTACTTACAAGCACAGTTAAGGTATCTTCTATAAAAATCATATTTAATTGGTGCTTTTTAATTACAGATTTTTTACACCCTAATTAGCACAGATTTAATTTATCCATCAGGATGTATCATTGGCCAGGTAACTCTTGAGATTTTAATATACTCCTATTGGACAAAAATCCTTAAGTACTGCAATTGGCAGTAATATATATATATATAAGGCAAACTACTGTAAGTGGCAAACTGTATTTTCAGTTTTGAAAATGTCCTGGTTTGAGTGAGAACAGAACTAATTCTGTTCAGTAATCTTACTTCTCAGCTCAGTTCTTCCAACTAACTGCACTTTCTGGAGTTAACAGCCTTGTTCTCACAGACAGTATCTGCTTCTAGCAGTGATAACACCTTATGTTTTGAATTACTACCAGGGATTGGTGTGCAGACCAAGGCCACTGCTGGACCTCGTGTACCACATTGGGGGGTACAGAAAGTGAAAGGCTGCACCTGCAGGGAGGAGCGGACAGGACGGGTGACCCTAAACTGACCAGCGAGGGATTCCAGCCCATATATGGCATATTTGGCTTAGAGCTGAGGGTCAGAAGGGTCTCTGGGCTCTTCTCCCCTCTTGGACTGCTTGGCCAGCTTTTGCTTGGCTTGGCTCGGGTCCTCTTTCAGTTCCTTCCTCAGAGCACCCAAGGAGGACTCTGTCCGTTCTGCCTTTGACCCCAGACTGTGTGTTCCTGAACCCGGTACCAGAATCCATCTCCTGAACACAGCTCCCCTCTGCTGCGGGGCCCAGCCTGGGACTGCCCCGGTGCCTGCTCCACAGCATCAGTGGTGACGGTGATGTAATTACCATCGGGGGGTTGGGTTCAATACTGGTTTTGTATAGATTTGGATATATTCCATTTTTATAATTATTAATTTCATTTTCATTAAAGCTGTTCTAGTTTCCTTTTCTAATCACTAAGTCTCTCTCCCTTATTCCCTTTCTCTTCCCCTTTGGGGAGGGAGCGGTGTTAACAGAGAGCATCTGTTATAGGTGTAAGGGGCCGCCCTGACCCTAAACCGTGACAGAAACATACCACAGATCTTAAATTCCCCTGAGAAGTCATATATATTTATGCAAAACTAATAATTGAGATGTAAGAACTAAATTTAAAAAGGAAAAAACCCAGAAACTCTTAAATTTAACACTAGCTGTCAGCATAAATATTTAAGAAATGAGAATTCAGTGATCTGATCTTTGCTACCAGTTCACATAAATTTATCTAGTGCTATTTGATGAAAAGTAGCAAAAAAACTTACTTATTGGGAACACATCATACATAAAAGAATAATTTAATTTAGAAGAAAGTTAACTTCTCTCATTAAGGCAGAACTATCTGCAATCTTTTTGGTTTCCTTTAGGTGTAATTCTAAGTTGCCTTCATAGTAACACAACTTGTCAAATCTTATCAAGTTACCAAACTTGTCAAACAAATGGTCTTTCACTAGAGGACTACGAGTAACTCCTATGCACTGCTTTTCATGAAAGCATGCCCCTTTTTTTATGCTGGTGCTGGCACTTTTATGACTGTGAAATAACATTATAGGCAAGAGAAGTGTGTGCTTAAATCAGCCTACCCTGGACTCAGGATGGCCCTGTGATGGCCAGGAAGAGCACAGGGTATCAGCTGTCAGTACAGCATGGACAGTGGGATCTCAGTAACCTATGCTTAGGTCAGAGCTTTGATGCCCAAGCGGGAAGGTAGTATTGCCTCTGTTGTCAGCCACTACAGCGTAAATTTCACCGGTGGAAAATAAGTTATTTTTGCTCACAATCAAATGCTGTTAGGAATAACTCAGTAAATGGTAAAGAAGGTGGCAAGGCTGTCAAAATGCATACTTTACAACTTCATTCCTTGTGTGTAAAATGAGGTGAAACAGAAACTCCAGGATTTCTTTAAATCAGAAAAGGGTTAACTGCATTTGGTTCCCCCATCTGAGAATGCACTACAATAGTGACAGGCAGTGAAGCTAAACCAAAGTCAAACAACTAGGGCTAAGCAATGTGCTACTTACTGGCTGGAGCCAGTCGTTCTTAAAGTGTTTGTTTCTAACTTCTAGTAAATTATTAAGGCATAATTAAAAGAACTGTCAGTCAGTGGCTTTTACAGAATATCATGACTACTATTAATACTGTACTTCAGGTAATTTAGTTGTCAGAATCTGATGAAAGTATTCAGAAGGCCCATAGTATCACACTGCAAAAATGTAGTACAACATAATTGTGTTTCCTGACAGTATCTAAGATTCTTGATGATAATCAGTAGTTTACTGTATTTCTCTTCTAGATCTCAAACTTCCTCCCATCACCAAACATTTAAGAGTCAGTGGTCTAATAATTATTGTATTTGCTTCAAAGAAGTGCTCTGACCACATCTGCCAATAGCCATATTAATATAGACAGGCTCTGAAAATCAGCTACTGCAGCCACTATTAGTAGTAATGATGATGGACCTCTAAAGGCAGGAGGAATGAGTAGCACGAGCAATACAACGTGGTGGAGAGGGAATTCCTCTGGTATTCATAAAGTTCCAGTCATCCACGTAACTGCCTAGAAATAAAACACCAGCCACAAACACAGCTCATACCATGGCTATTTGCTGCAGAACCAAACACCTCATGCATTAGGCCTAACAGACGGTTTTGTCAGGAAGGCAAAGAACCACAGGAGTAAATAAGGGAACGACAACAGATTCAAACATTTTGATGCTGTTATTTAAGGTCTGCATTCAAATAAAGTCATTGTTTACTAACCCTAAGAGCCTTCTACCATTGATGGAGCTCTCTCTTTATATTTGTAACACTCGGTAAAATATTAATCTGATCTGATAGCAGTATGTACTAAGGTCCCTTAGTGGGAAATTTAACTACACTTTCACTTCAGTTCTGCTAGGAATTGCACATTATGTACTGCTGTCTCTACTACTTTTGTCTCAACATGGTTAAGAGCTCAGTTAGAAAGAAGATAAAATCAGTCTCCTACCTCAGCAGAGGACCGATGCTTCCTGTCCATCCTGCAGCACCAGAACAAGAGGAGAAAAGGTTTATTCTTTTTCTGGCTGCACACAGATTAGCCGAAGGGCAGTTAGCTCTCTTTCATGCACCAACACATCAGCCAGGTTGAACTGTTAAATGCTATTTCACTTGTTTAGTACTTATTAAAGTTGCAATCATGAATACCTGAATAATGCATGTTCACACCAGAAATAACGTCCAGTGAAAACAGATATGCCCAAAATGTGCAGAAAATATGCTTTTTATATGTTCTAACTCTCTTAACAGTTGTCCACTTCTTTACTTTTCTAAAGGAACATAGACTATTTGAAGACATACTGGTCTTCAGATATCTCAGCCCCAGACCGAGGAACACCCTATTAATTCTCTGTGTAATTAATTACAGGTTGGATTCTAGTTTCCTTTTGTGTCTTGATGAGTCCCTTGGAACTGAATGACAGTGGAATATTACCCCACCCTCTTCTCATGGTAGTAACAGTTCATACTAGCACTTTCCTATGTGGTTTCTCTGTTGACTAACAAAACTTCAGCCCAACCTGTAGACTTTCCTTGAGTGAGGACAGTAATTGGGTTCTTTTCTGCTATGTATGTGCTTTCTTAGAAAATCAAGCTGGGAACAGGGAAAACATGTAACACTTGGGTTAAACATTCATTATTCTGACTGTTTCTGATCTCTAGATTTTAATATCACTGCTCACTACATGATCTGCTGTGGAACAAACTTGTAATGCAGTGCAAAGGGAAAAAAACAAAACCCAGCTGTTTCTCTATAATCTATTAAGTAGTAGAAGTGCAAGCTCTCTTTTTTTTTTGTTTGTTTTTTTTTGGTTTGTTTGGTTTTTGTTTGGGTTTTTTTTGGTTTTTTTGTTTTTTTTTGTAGTAGTAGTTGCTATAGGCAGGTGGGGAAAACTTCACCTCTCATTACTCACACTATGGCCTTCTCTTTGTTATTTCTTTGTCTTTTCATTGCATAGTCCTTACCACCATCTCTACTTACTGAAACCCTTTCTCCACACCACCCTGTGCGGCCATGTAATTTTTCATAATCATTGCTTTTCCACTTAATAGCTTTATCTGTGGAAATTCTTAGTAAGAATGAGTGAGAAAAGAAAAAGATATTTATCTTGTCCTCATGAAACATTGGTATACAGGAATCACACCTGCTAATTCAGCTATTTCTTGTTTCAGGAAAATAAAAAAAGAAAGTGGCAGCTAGGACTAATAAAAAGGGTTAAACAAGTAATGTCAGTACAACCAAAATTTTCACCACCCATTGTTTCCTATACTTGTTCCGAAGAGTTATGTCCTGAGTTGAGCTGGTAACCTGGAAATAAGTCTGATCCCAAAAATGACTGCAAGCAACATTCATTGGTGCTGAATCTAGCTAAATCAGAGCAAAGCAAGCTACCTCTGAGCTTCATAGAGTAATCTCCTCTTGTCTTACCACTTATCAATGGATGGGTCACTGGATGTGGTTGCTCAGTGATAGCACAGTTACATAGAGTAGAAGTGTGGTTACTGGCAGCACAGGAAAAATAGCAATTGCTTCCCTTGCAGCTCCTGAAGGGTGAAGCAACCTCAACATGAAGGTGGACATACCAACCTGCTACTTCCAGCTACAGGCCACCTCAGACTCCTATGTTTCCCAAGAGACTCACGCCGTTTGTGTTTCCTCAGTTACTTGTAGCTCAGAGGAACTCACAGCTGTGCATAAATGTGAAGCACGGAAGAATGACTTGGGCCTGAGAAATGTGGCATTTTAGCTCAGTTGTAGGCAAAAACAAAGCCAGGAATTCAGTTCCTCCTCATGGCTGAGACAGACCTGGTGGCCATGGGTGAGTCACTTACTGCAACTTCACCCACATGACTCTCAACACAGATAACCTTCTTGCTTTTGCAGTACAGTAAATTGAAAACAAAGCCTCATTTATTTATTTAAAAAAGAAAGACAGAGAAATCAAGGGAACTAAGCGGAATTAGAGATAGGTAACAGGGAGATTGAGGGTAAACCTCTTCTCTGTTACATGTACATGTGTATGGCCAGTTCTGCTATCTCAGGAGTATTTTGGTTTGGTTTTGTGAATAAAAAAACAGGCACACACATGAAAGAAGGCCAGCTGCCTTTTTCAACTGTAAAAAGATGCTGATGACTCTCCTGTTCCCTATTTTTGTTTGTCCGTGGAGCTTAGAGGCCATATAATCAGGATGATTTCACCACAAACTGTATCAAGCACCTCTGAGAAGCAGCTCTGACCAGCCTTTTCTGTGAGACCAACCAGTTACATTGATTTAGGCCTGCTGACCAGCATTATGACCATCTCAGCAAACAGTGAAGCATATCTAGTACCTATGCCATGACAGTCTATTAAGAAAGTACTTCCTGTAGCTGTTTTAACTGAGATTAAAAGGAAAAGATCTCTCCTTGCCCCAAAATATATTTCTTTCTTGAATGCTGATCCAAGCCAGAAGCTGAGAAAACTGAGAGAATGCAGCATGTAGATAGAAGTCTCTATACTGTGGAATTTTTGCCTCTGGTCATACTTTTCAATGCACTTCTCCCCAGTGCAAAGCCTTTGCCAGCACATCTGACATCCAGTTACATCTGGAAAGCTTTTTAGTGGTCAAGTTTTACATTATCATCTAAGCCACAATTAGTTGATATTTCAAAAGGCTGTTCAATATCAAGAACCAAAATGATTACAGTATAACAAAACCTCAACACTCAGGTCACTATGCAGAGCAGACACTTTTCTACAAAAGATATAAAAAATAAACAGCAAAATACTTTTAATTTACAGATGTCTGAATCTGCTTATTCCTTATCTGTGCTTATATGCTGAATAGCTCTTTTTGTCCTTTCAACTTGGCCTATTGTTGTGCCTGTCCAAAGATCTGATACATGCAATTAACAACATTTAAATTTTTTTTGGTATCAAGGTATCATAAAACTATAATTCAATGCACTAAAGATCAAGCTAATAGATTTAGTTAACATTTTTTCCCACAACCTTGAGTTACTTCCAGCACTCCAGAGTACCACCACAAAATCATTTAAATAAATGGATTTAACTTTTCATCTATCAATATGTTTGTTCTGTATTGATTCATGCGTTCTGGATAACAAACAGTCACCTGTTGTTTTGAACAGTATTTTAAAATTAAACAACTTAGTAAAACCTATATTATGGCTATTTGACTAGCAAATATCTATTGTCATTGCTAGGATTATTCATCAAGAGAGTATTTTTGCACTGTGGTGTGTCTAGTCATAGGCAATAAAAAAAAAAAAAAAGGAGTCAAAAGAGAATTTTAAGAATATATGGCATGTTTTACTTAGTAAGCCCCCTAGTTTATGCATTAAACTAAAAAAGTAATCTAACTTTGTGAGCTTTCCTCACTGAGTTTCAGTGCTTTACTTTCTGTCAGTGATGTTCAGTCCCCATTAGTGCAGCACGTGTCAAGCACTGGCCACAGACTCATGTCTTGTTCATTCTGAGCTGGGCACTGTTGCATTAATGCCCGTTTCCTGGAGGAAAGATTTTCCTCTTGGAGCTACCTGTCATGGAGGACACACCTGGATTCTCAGGCCACTGAGCCCATGGTCCAGTGCATTTCAAACTCTCTGCAGTGATTCTATGAGACCTGCAGGGTGCAGCCTCCCTTGGTCTGAAAGTCATTGCTCAAAATGGGTATATAAAATACTCAGGGGATGAGGTAAGAAACCTCTCTGCCTTGATCCTAGACACTTTTACTTTAAATAAAGGCAGTTCTCACTGGCAAAGCTCTGCAACTTCAGGTCCTGCATTAATGAAGTGTCTTGGAGTGTGCATTTCAATGAAGCAAACTCCTGCATCCACTGTTGTGAATGACTTACCTGGCCTGCAGGAGTAAGAAAGGTCAATATCAAGTTTAATAAATATATCTATCCAAAAAGTAAACCTCATTTTCAAATGAACTGCACTAATACTTGCCATAGAACTAAATAATTCAAGATGTTGCTTAAGACCTGCAGAAAGTTTCACCTATAGCTTAACAACCCAATTATATAGACTAGTTTAATGAAGGTGAAAAGTTATTTTCTCTGAAAGATGCTGTGGTTTCACAGGAAATCAGATAAAACAGAAGACTCTTGGTACTGAGCAGATCAATATCATAATTTTCTTATTATTCTTTTGTATGCACCTAGTTCTTTTTCAGTCAAGGTTTATGTTATGGTAAACATGCAACTTCTCCACTATATGTAAATAGTCTTTCACTATATAAGAATAAAGTGTAAGTAAATCCACACAGCTAGGAGTAAACAGCATATCTTCTCAGAGAGACGTAAGCAAGGAGTAACGCTTCGGAATAAAGTCTAAAGTGCATAGGTATTACCACTTACTGGTATTAGAAGAGAAAGACCAATAACTACAATTCACACATTTTCAAGGCCTTGTTTAATTTCCATCTGTCATCAACCTTATTCCATATCAGAGTGGGAAACAGAAATAGACATTGCAAACAATTTTAAATTATTTTAATTGATTTTGGGTGGAAGTTGTGAAATATAAGATAAATATAATATTTATTTTGTTGTTTTGTTTTGTTTTTTTTTTTATTTCATGTGCAGAGCATTCTTCAGTTTCTTGTGTTTATATTTAAATCTTCCAGCCTAGATCTAGCCATCACCAGAACCTTTATAGTAAACTAATAAAACTGGCAAAACCAAGTGATCAGTGGAACTGGATTTTTGGCTTTCTAAAGCTGATTGGCTTGAGATTTTTTCTTTACTTTACTTTACTTTACTTTACTTTACTTTACTTTACTTTACTTTGCTTTACTTTCTTGAGATTTTTTTCTCCACTGGGGAAAAGCTTCAGTTAGATCTGAAGGTATACAGACATTCTTCCTTGTCAAATCCAGATCATATGTAAAGAGAAAAGAACAAAGCTTTATATATTTTTCTTTCCATTTTATAGAAATTTTAATCTACTTTAAAAATGCACTGGAAAGCACTGGGATGCCCTGAGATCCTTTTTTCTCTCAAACCGTCTGTTTCAGCTTCAGCCCTAGCCATAGTGTCTGCTGTTTGAAGCTTTTGAAGTATCTACAAATTGGGCCGACACTGCCCTCAGCAACTCAAGAGAAGAACCAGTGGTTTCAAGGAGAAAAAAATCATCTGTTCACAGCCAAGTTTTGACTTATCTGTCAGCTTTGGTCCAATCCAAAGCTACTTCAAAAGGCTTCAAACTGCAGACAGTGGCTGGGACTGAAATTGACTTTGGAGAGCTTAGGATCCAGGGCTCAATAAAATTTTACATTATTAAATTGTAAATGGATTTAAATTAAGTCATATAATTAAATATATACTCCAGCTCCTTTTATATCCTATTGTAATCTACTGATAAAATGTGCTGTAGAAGAGGGAGACATTTGACAACCAACAATTGTTTAATTGTGTTCCAGTTTAATTTAATAATCTCTGTTCTATCTGTGAAACAACATGAATGATTATTAAAAGATAACTGCTTGCCTCAGGTGCTGACTAAATCTGGTCTTGAGCCCCACTGCTGAGCTCAAGGTGAGTCACTGCTTTCTCATATTGTTACACAGACATCTTCAATGTATTTAAAACCTATATTCAGATATATGAATACCTCTGGCTCATGATTCCACTCATAGTTCTCAGGTTTTTTTCACTATCAAGATATACAGCAGTGTTTTAAAACAGTATTTCACCAAAATATACTAATTTAAGAAAATCTAACAAATGTATAATCCCAAGTGGCATTCTTAAAGATAGCCAGAAATTCTGTTTTTTGGGGAGAGGGGAACAAGCATGGGAACAGGGTGTTTTCAGGAAGGCCAGTTTGTATGCCTGTTGAATCTCTTGTCTGCCTGATGAACAGCATGAACTTGGACTCTAGCTGTTGTACCCCAACAAGGCACCATAGCCCATTAAGTCACTGGAGAAGAGAAAATTCCCTCTCTGTGTCTTCCTTTTTGAAGTTGTTCCTCCTTATAGCAAGTAAATAAATATTTCTTTGTCCAGGAAAAGGGAAACTGATTCTGCATTAAGGTAAAATGTGGGAAGGTTGGGTAGTATTTCACCATTCCTATGACTGTACACTTTTTGTACAAGGTAAAACTAGTGCAGGAAGAGAGATGAAAAACGCATTTGAGATATGGCAAACCTGCTGATAAGTCAGTATTCTGAAATGTGGGAGCAAGTAGATATATCAGGTAGATCCAGGGGGAGAAAGGAGCTCTCCCTCTGTGTTCCATGTTTTTTGTGATCTCTCAGGGACTAACTACCTTGCAGACTTGCAAAGAGGTATGCATAACAGCTCTTGGCTGTGTATTCAGGCAGAGAAGTTGTCTAGCTGTGTTGAAACATGAAGGTGTGTGCTGGCTTCTATGCTTTTTTATTGCCTCAGGGTTTTCTTGAGTTGTGGGGCACTCATATACTTCTGGGACCTGCACCTCAGATTTGGCCCACTGTGACTGCTGTGAAGATAAGCAGTAATAGCTGTTCCAGAGTATTTTTGTTTTAGTGAAGTAGCCAGATCTGTATGTTTCTTCCAAAACTTTCTTAAGAGCTGAAAAGTGTTTGCTCTTAAGGATGGAACTGTTTTTCTCACTTCTCAAAAAAAATGCTTTTTTCATAGGCAGAGTAGTTAATCATAGTTGTTTCAGTTATTATTAGCCATGTCTGGAAAAATCTAGTGCAGAAGGAAAACAACAAAAGGATGGCCTTCTTTATGCTGATGCCTCTCATCAAAGAAGGAGGTCTGAAAGAACACAGTCAGTTCAGTCCATATGTTATAGCCTAAGGTTGTAATCCAAGACTTGATAAACTTGGACCTGATCAACTTAAAGCTGTCTTCTGATCAAAATGAATCTATGATTCTACATAATGCATTTTGAAAGAGCTGAGGGAGCATGTTCACACAATGCAAAAGAAAAAGTTTACTTAGAACATGCCAGGAATCCTAACTAGTGACCTGTAATCAGTCTAATACTTGTCACCAACATCTGTGGTTAAATGGATTAATGCAACTGTCTAATTTGCTAAAGCACTGTAGAATTCCCTTCAGATACACAACTGTTAATTAAGCAGAATACTGTCATTTAATTTTCTCTACACAGCTACCTCCTGTAACATTAAACATTTTCACCGATACATGGTCATGCTTAGTACCACTTGGAAATATAATGAAAGAGCTTAGGGCAGGAAACAGAAGTAAATGCTTCACATAGCTGAAAATTAATTTGTGATAGAAAATATATATAGTCAAAACAACCTTGTATATTTCTGAACAAAGTCTTTTTGTCCAGACAATGCCTCAACAGTTTTAAAGGCTCTGGCTGACGAAAGAATCTTTCCCACTTCTTTCTGAAGTCAGAGTTATGGGGTATATCCCTCTAAAAGAAAGAGATTAGTTGGATTTCCTAATGATTTTGCTGCCCCAAAGATGAGCATGATGAAATTGTAATTGCCTAATTTTTATGTTATATTGGTAAAAGACATAAAAATGTGGAGAGAAATTAAAAAAAAAGAAAGATGCAAATGAATTGTTAGAAAAACAGAAATTCAAAAAATGCCCCAGAACTGTAGACATCTATCTAAATTTTTAGGAGTCTTTTCAGCTAGAAATTGGGAAAGCCTCCCTGGTATTTCTATACTCTTTTAAAAGGCAGTCATCAAACTAATTTTAAATTTAAAGAATCTTCTCATTAGAAAAAAAATTCTTATGTCAAGTTAAATTTTGTATTCACATTTGAAACATAAGGAATAGAGAGAAGAAAATATTCAATGGCTCAAACCTCCTTCAGCAACTAATATAAGGAAAATATCAGTGAAAGTATCAACTATAAGCATACTTAAAGGCAAAGGAAAGACATTTCTACGACTGTCCTTTTTTTTTTTTTAATTGGATATCACTTTTAGTTGTAAATTAGATCTTTAACCAGAACTGCCTTTCATTAGATAGCAATTTTACATATAAACATGACTAGATACAGACATTTGCTTATGTGAAGTAAATGTTATATTTTCCTTTTTGTACTTCTCTCCCACCAAAAGAAATGTCTTCTCTCAGATACAGAACAACTTTTCTAAATTGTGCTCTTTGAGACAGAGGAGAATATTTTAAGAAGAATTCAATAAATATAATTTCTGATGATGTCAAAACCAAAAATATTTCTAAATAGTACACTATTCTTAGGGAATTAATAGTTTGACCAAGATACAGAAACACATACATTAAAGAGAAATAACACGATCTGATACTCTTCTACACCAGACTTCTGCTTGTAGGTAGTTATAATTGTAGCTTTAAATAACAAAAGGAGAAGATAAATCTGTATTCTTCAGCATTCAGCATCTCCTTATCTTAGCTCAGCATCAATCTGTTTTTAAAGTATGTTGCAAAGAACCTACACAAGAATTAAAGGTAACATGAATAGCAGGGCAGAAGGCTCTTTCAACTGTGTCTGAACTTGTTTCAGGCTCAGAATCAAAGCACAACATTTTGTAGGATAGCCATGAATAAATAAGTTATTTTATCTGAACAATCAGTTTAAAATTGTTTCACATCCTACAACTTGTAAGCACTTCTACTTACTCTTTAATTTGCATGTTCCATGATTTTTAAAAGTTGACTCCTGTTCCCTGCAGGTATAGCATACCAAAAGCATACAGAAATACCCACTGCCCTACAGCTAATAAAAGTCAAAGTACGTTCTAATGAAGAAGTTAGGATGACTCATAATATAATCCACCATATTCCTAAATGATGGGATGAAATGTAGATAAGGTTTTCAGAGCAAGATGTATGTAGAGATTTTAGCCCTAGAGGAAGTTACTGGAGCCAAGAACTCTATGATTTACCAAATGGTTCTGCACTCTTTATAGTCTGGTTAGAACTCTTCCCACTAACTTTTGGAGAAGTATTATGTTCTTTCTTATAAGCACTTCATAATTTTCATTAGGTGTTGTTAACTATGAGGATAAAGCTTCTTTGTTTGAAATCCTTCTAGTTAATTATCCTTTTAAGACCCTTTGCTTTATAGTTAAATTTCATCTGTGCTTGCTGAAGTACAAGGGAAATGAAAATTACAGAGTGTAATAAGAACAGGACACAAAAGCATTAAAAAATTTCTTTTTTCCCTGCATAAATTCAAAAGGAACTTGAAGAGGAAGACCATTCTATTTTGTTCTCAGCAGGCTGCTCTAATACGGATTGAAGAAATCAAGATATATTTTTCATATTATAGCCATTATTAATATATAGGAAACAAGGTTTAGAAATCACAAATTAAAATCAGGCTGGTCCAGTATACTGCAGTTCACAAGTAGCTTAATTATATGTGAAAATAAATAAATAACTATCTATGCTAAGAATAAAAACTGAAAACTCAGGGAGTTTTGTGTTAGAACAAAAAAGTTTAAATGACATTGGTAATGCAAGTATGTTTTTGAATACAATGCTAAGAAGTACTTCAAAGGGGAAACAAAACAGTATTTATTTCTGCTGGTTAGAATACCACTACTTTCTTCATTTCATATGATCCTGAAATATTCTATTTGACCTTGGGGACTTCTCTGGAGAGACAAGACTTCCTTAAGATTTTTGTCAGAAGAAGGGTCAGAAGATACAAATAAAGGAGCATCTGAGCAAATTAATCCTAGTAATGCTGAAGTCAGAGTACTTTTTGTGAGATGATAGTGCAATCATTTGGCAAGCAATGGGGAGAGGACTTGAAGGAGTCCATGGCTACTGCAGTATAACAAGAGTATTTGTTTCCTCTTCACAGTCTCTAATGGTAGCAGTAGATCGATGCTAGCACCATGGTACAGCAGAACTTCTTCCAGCACTTATATTTACATTTACAGATTCAAACTCAGATGAAGTGTTTAGGATCATGTTATATATTTACAGGTATGTCTGTAACAAAAACTTTCAATTTCTAATGAGTTTCATCAGTTTTACAAACTTGCAAGTCCTCCTAACTTCTACTAGTTGTTGGCCATTTTGTTGATTGCTCTCCCAAATTGCAGTAGCAATTGCAAAGAGGTAATCCACTAGCTCCCTTTTCACATTGTCCCTGAAAACATAAGCAGTTCAACAACTCTTACTCTTTCTACAGAAATTCGAATACCTGTGGCTTTGGAAAAAAAAAAAAAAAAACCAAAACCAAAACCACCACAAACAAAAAACCACTAGAATAAATTGCAATGGGACAGCTATATTTCATGAGCAGTGTAAAAGGCAAGTCTTAAAAGATTAAGGCTTCAAAAAATTCTCATGAGAATTGGCAGTGCTGTGAAGCCAGTATCACGATACTGCTTTTTCACTTTTGCCAACTTCCTCTCTGACTTTACGCAGGTTTGGATGTCTAGTATAGTAAGCATTACACAGTGATATGGAAGAAATGGTCCAGCTACAGATCACTGTGCAGAACATGCACTGTCAGAGGAAGGTGAATTGCTTTGATAGGCAGAGGACACATAGTTTTCTTGAGGGATGCATTTAACCAATATGTCACCATTAATGGCTGTACTAATATATATAAACTCATTTAAATTTATATCAGTTAAGGGAATAGAAAACAGAAAAACTTAGTTTTATTCCATATAGCATGTACAGAGTCCTGAAAGACTGATGAAGTTTCTTGACCTAGTATATATTAGAGTTGACCTCTGACCAAGTATTCAATTCGGAATTTAGGGGAAAATAATTTGGATACTAGGATCAATTTCTATTCCCTTCCTTGAATTCTCTGAATTTAGTAACTGAGGGTTGAATGCAAAGAAACATTAGGGCTTGAATGTATTCACGCTTACCAACACTTCCCAAAGCAAATCATGTGCCCACCTCTCCAGCCTGTCAAGGTCCCTCTGGATGGCATCCCTTCCCTCCAGCGTGTCAGCTGCCCCACATAGCTTGGTGTCATCATCAAACTTGCTGAGGGTGCACTCAATGCCACTGTCCATGTCGCTGACAAAGATGTTAAACAAGACTGGTCCCGGTACTGATCCTTGAGGGACTCCACTTGTCACTGGTCTCCACTTGGATCTATGAAGTTCTCATTCTGCAGTTTCTTCACAAAAGTGCATCCAAGGAGTGGTTCTTACTTCTACAGGCCAAGGACATGATCACACAAGCATGCACGTGTTCCCCAAGACTGAGGATTTAAGTTCCATCAAGACTCCTTTATCTGGGCTGGCTTCTGAACTGCGGGTAAATGTAATAGTATTCTCTGATGGATTTAAAATTCATTACTGAAGGGTCTGAGGAGTCTGATTTCATGCATTAGGATGTTCACAGCCCTTTATCACTAGCCTCATCATTAGGCACATTTACACAGTATTTATTGCTCGTTTCCAGGTATTCTTTCAGGGCATTGACCACCTTATGGAATTTCATGATTTCTGTTTAAGTTCCACAGAAATCAGTCAGAAAAATATCAAGGCATTTCCCACGTTCATCGCTTGAGACATTTAAAAATAGTCTGGGTAAAACATTTGATAGTATGCTGAATAAAGTACTAAGGAGTATAATTCCTGATGTGGAAGTGGGAGTAATAAGATAATGTAATATAGCATCTTCCTGTCCAATATCCATAGTTTTTTGGTCAGTAGTTCTTTTAAAAAAATCATTCCCTAAGGCACCTGCTTCTCAGCATCGCTCAATTTTTTTTATTTATTTAGCATTAAGACTATTAATTTCTCAGTTTGATGGCATATTTTAAAAATAATTCTATTAACAGCAGTCTTTTTTGCTGAATATCTTAATTAATCTCCATTATTATCCACTTATATGTCTCAAAGGAATCATCTCCTCTGCAGCTCAGAGAGCACATCACACCGTTATCATTTCACACAGTCAGTTACAACATTGCATTTCTCAAGAGAGGAGGGAAAGGAAAAAGATTTCTACAGTGAGATTTTAAATTGCAGCCCTTCCAGGATATTCAACAGCAACCAGCAGATACTAAATCTAGTATATGGAAGTCAGACTTCTTTCCACAGACTACTCATATAAAATGAACAGAACCCCCCAACAAAGATAATAAAATTATGATTGAAAACAAAACCAATGCCATATATTGTATTAAAAAGATATCTGATGTTAAATGGACTTGTTACTTTATAGTTTTACAACTCTGAAAAAATTATAATTTTATTTTCTTTCAAAAATTACTCTAAAACTTTTTTGAAGCACACCTCTACAGCCCCTAAACTTGTTTTTCCATTGAAACTAGAATATTAAATATCTTTCATCATTTTATGTATAACACTACTTATTAGGAAAAAAGCATATATTATTGATAAATTTTCAAAGACACTGTCTTTGAGACAACAGACACTGCACTCTTTGATCTCATGACATGTTTTTTATACATTGAAAAAACCTACTGAACATTTCTGTCCGTATTCACAACACTTTAACATCACTGTTCATTAAATGTTTAGGACTAATATGTTCCTAAACATACATTTATACAGAATTTAAGAAGAAAGTAAGACAGTTTTTTGGTTTTTTGGGGTTTTTTTTCTACAGAACTCAGGTAAAAGTCAAGGACAAATTTCTCTTCCTCAAATATATCTCTTAACTGGACCGCTGTTGTCAACCATTACCAGACAACACATAATGTGTTTTACTGTAGGCCTCAATGAGGACAGTATCAGAAGAACTTTTTGTTATCATAAGCAATGTCTTTCAGGTAAAATAATATCTAAGATCCACAAGATGCTTAACTAGATATGTAAAAATTACAACAAAAGGAAAGCAAAAGATTGCCCATAAATATTATTGTTGGTAATCTGAATTTTACTTGGTTAGTGACAGCAAAAAATACTGCAGGCTAATCTGACATGTGAGGTCATTTTTCACTGCAGATTTTAATCAGTGTTTGGAAAAAAAAAAAAAAAGTATTTTTTTTTTACCTATTTATTTATTTTGTCAGGGGAGAGTCTGTTGTTGGTCTGCTGGTGGTGGTGGGCATTTGTTTAATAATTGGGCTACTGTTGAATCCATAATGGAAAGTTCCAGGATATCTATTTATTGCTTAATACAATAGACATGTGCTTTAGGGTTTTTTTTCTTACTTGGAATTTGTTTCACTAAGACACTAGTATGTTCTAACTCCACTTTACTACCACTTCTGTAAATGGAAGATAAAATCTATCTGAAAATACAGATTAGCGATAGATATTTACAATTTTTATCTGTACATTACATTTGTGTCTAGCAGTATAAACAGATATTTACTGTTATGTAAATTTATATTGATACAAAACCACTTAAAATCAACATATATAAATAAAGCTAGTTATGTCTGTGTTTTTAAACTATTAGTTTAACCACTTAGAAAATTTTAAATTAGTCTGTTCTTTGTAGATTTAACATATCCAACATTAACTGTATGAAAAAAAATCAAAAAGCTAAGAACAATTAAGAGCATGTATTTATATTACGTATCTTAAAGAAACATGCACAGCTAAGTAGATAGAAATACATCTTTTCTAATTTTCCTCCTTTTCTGTTAAAGAAAACCAAATGCATAACTCTATCTGTTTAAACAGATGACCACACAGCTACATAGGAGACTATCTGTGTGGAATAGTAGACAGGAAGATATGACCCGTAACTATAAAATTACATTTAAATTTGATACTGGAAGTGAGGTTTTAGATTTCATCACTGTATCTTCTAATTAAGAGCAATGGCACATCTTCCCTAGTGGTGTGTAGTTCTTGTCACTAACAACATCCCTTATCCTCAAAGCTAAAAGTAATAAAAGGATTCAGCACATGCCTGTATTTCTGCAGTACTTTGCAGCCCAATGTGTATTTTGTATTAATTCTATAAGGAAATTTGTTGGAATTTAGTATGCTTTTATTTAGCCTTCAGATTACAGTCTGTAGTAGAAAAATTTCTCTCAGACAAAGACCTCAATGCAGAAGTAAAACTAGAAATCTTAGTCTTATCTTTCACAATAAATTTTAAAGCAAACCAAAAGGGGGAAAAAAAAAGGGAAAAAACCTAACAAAAACCAACAAAAAAAACACCCTAAACAAATGTACAAATGCCACCACTGTAGAAATTTACACAAGGAAACAGAAATGAAAGTCCAGTTTCAGTACAGAAAACACCAGCGCAGAAGAGTATAGCTCTTCTTTTCATAATCTATTTATACAAGCCACATATTTAGTGTAAGCAATGCTGTAATGTTCCTTGGGCTTATGCACATTCATGATTAAAATACCTCTTTATCTAAACCATCTGATTCTGGAGTCCATACTTTATACATATTTGTCACTTCTGCATGCAATAAGCATTAGGTCTTCTACCAGTAAGTATGGAACCACCACCAGTAATGCCTTGTGCTTACATTGCAACTCTCCTAAAATACTAGTCTTCCGATTGTAGCTGCTATTGAATACAGAATGACAGACTGTGAAACTGACTAAATTAATGATGCAATATTGTGATTTTAAGCAATTTTTAATGAGACAATTAATTATATATTATTCCTGCCTATACTTTCACACTTGTTCATATTGGACATTCTGGGGGCTGCAAAGTTATGTTCATTTGACTATCTTGGACACTGTTTTTTATATTCCAAAACTATTTGGCTTCAACGGCATATATTCTTGAGGGCATGGCTGCCATAAAAGAAAATCTTGAACAGAAAGTCACCAACAGGAACATCTTCCTAGAAAGGCAGAACCTTATGGGGTGCAGTCTGGGACCAGTGGGTCCAGAAAGAAGCTCTGGGGAATGGTCCTGGCAGGCAGTGAGCTGGGCAGAGGAAAGCCATGTACCTGGGCAGCAGTGAAGCATAGCGTTGCCTGGGAATGTGAGAACAAGATAGCCCCAAGAGCCAGGGAAGGGATATCCCCCTCTACACGGTACTCATCAGACCACATCAGACATAGCATGCTGCAGAAAAGACAAAAACAAACCGGCTGAAGGTAAAGACACCAAGGAAGTGGGGCTGGATTCTTTGTCCTGTGAGGAATGGCTGAAGGACCAGGGCTAGAGCACCAAGGAGGGGCAAGGGGGGATACACACTTCAGGGGCACCCATCAGCATCCCCAACAGTGATGGGAGGGGATGGAGGAGAGAGATGTATCCAGGATCTTCACAGCAGTGCATGAAGGTAAGGTAAGAGGCAGCAGCACAAGCTTCTCAGGCTGGAGATAAGGAGAAGCCTTTTGCCCAACAGGACAGCCCATCAGTGGATCTGAGGCCTGGGGAAGGTAGGATGTCTTCTGCCTGCTGAGTTTGACACCCTGACTTTGTGAAGCCCTCAACAGCCTGGTTTGACCCCTTGGCTAAGCCTTCTCTGGCTAGGGGCTGGGACTGGAGACCTGTCAGCCTGTGACAGTATATGCATCTGTGATTCTTGTTGGGAACAAGCAGTAATTAGGTTTATTTATAGCATCTATAATTAGAGTGATCCTGTCCCTGTGTTTCTTTCCTGATGTACCTGTCCATTTCTTCATGCAGCAGAATTTGCCTTGATGCAACTGTCTGCCCCAAATCCTCACATGCCCACATGTTTCAGTGTCAGACTTTTTCAAGTCAATCCTTAATGACTTTCCATTCGTCAGTTGCTCAGGTCAATCAATTTATTCCTTGTTTATTATTTCCTGTTGACTGCCTTATTTCCCAATGCCTATATAACACCACAAAGACTGAGAAAAACATAGAAAATGAAGACGCTTAAGTTGCTGCCAAAAAGACCTAAACATGAAACCAACTGCTAATATATAATTATTCATATATATACCACCAAGTGAATGCAAATTGAGCAACTATGAACTATCATAAAGTTAATTTTACACTCATGAAGTGGTCTATAAGGATTTAACCACACATTTATCCTTCTCCTATAAATTCTGCATAGTCAATGAAGCTTGCTGAAGTGATTTTTCTTCCATTCTGTATGCCAAGGCTGATACAAAGAATATAGTATAAAATAATTTTGCTAACATTATTTTGCGTAGTTTCTTATGGACAACACACAGAGATAGTGGAGGAAATTAAATGACTGAGCTGTATCTTCTTACGATAACAGTGGGAATTTACAGCAGTATGTTGAAATGTGGATTTGGTTAAATACACCACCAAGCAAGAACATTTGTTAATACAATTAAACCAGTTTCTTGGGGAAAAAAAGAAGTAAACATCTGCATAAGTCAGTGAAGACATATTCATATGCTATAAATTCATAATTTTTGTTAAAGTAGGAATTTAAATTAAAATTTAAATCATTTCAGGAACAAGGGGACAGGATGATTATCTGCCCAATATACACTATTTTGTCTTTACAATTTTTATGTCTCCCTTCATTGCTTCTTTTCAAGCACTTTCATCAAACCAGACCACTAATTCATCTTGATGGATTTTGAAATAATGAAAAACAAGTAATTTTGAATTAACCATTAAAAGTTCAATCACTATTACTGGAAATACTATACCTAAGTTCTATTTTGGATGACAGACTTCTGACAAATTCACCACCTTAAAACAAAGAGGTAGAATAGGCTAATTTTTTAATATTTTTTTAATGGGGGTGGGGAGGTGGGAAGGGGAATAGAGAAATAAAAAGCTTATAGAGCTGCTTACAGAATAAATCACTCCCATATTTTCTTCTCTGTAGGTTAAAAACAAAGACAGAAAAAGTATTACTGTGGATTGTCATTTCAAGGCTGGATATTATGTGTCCTATATCTTGGAGCAGAATTTTTCTGATAAACTCACTGTTTCGGCTCTACCAATAATCTTTGGCTTCTCGCTTTTTCAAAAGTCTGCAAAAAATCTGGAATGATCAAGCATCTTGTTATAAGGCAAAATGGCATACAGCCAACATATTTGGATACAGGCATGCACTACTAATCTGAAAGCCACAAGTACAGAATAGAAGGCATGGAAAGCATACAAGAATAAAACTGAAGCTGACTTGAATGTAGTTTTCAAATAAGGATTTAATAAGACAGTTATGGAATGTTAATTAAAAATGCCAACAGATTAAACACATTCATCATGATACAGCAATTCAGTATGTGGAAACTAATTATGGAAAACACATTGTCTTTAATGGTACTGCAACTGAGGATGAGAAATTTAGGATTTATTTTGATTCTGTGGTCATCCATTCATAGCTTTTCAAGTAATTACCATTCTAAATCTAGATATTAGAAGCAGAGTGAATGCTACAAATGTCATATCAGCCACTGATTCTGACAGTGTACAGGCTTTAGCCAGGTCTACAAACTCATTTGCTGATTTCTATATCTGAACATGGAAGACTTAGGAGTTTTGTCCATAAATGTGTTTGTTCAAAGTCACTTCTAAAAGTTTATGCTCTGGAATACCATCACTGTAAGTTTTATGGCAACCAAGAAATGAGTATCACATTAACACCATGAAAAAAAAATAAAATAGGAAAGGAAAGAGAAGGGAAAGGGAAAGGGAAAGGGAAAGGGAAAGGGAAAGGGAAAGGGAAAGGGAAAGGGAAAGGGAAAGGGAAGGGAAACGGACCTAGGTAAACAGACTTTCTGACACTGACAGTAAAGACATTAGAATCCAAGCCTTCTGTTAATTGGTATAAACTATATCCCCATCCACCAGTGCTTTTTGCCAACAACGAAATTGGCAGTGTCCTGCTTAACACAGTTCAGAAGCAGGAGTTTCCGAAACTGTTCATCAGTGTCCTAAGCCAAAAGGAACTCAACAAACCAGGCCAGCATATGCAAGCATACCAATTTACTTTTAGGTCAGAAAACTAAATTTAGACTCTGAACCCTGCCAGTGATTTTTCGGTAGTATAATTTTTCTAAGAATAATGTTATGACATGGCTTAGTGTGACCCAAAAAGGAAAAAGTTTAAGCATTTCTAACATTCTCTAATCCCTCTGATGTGCTACCTCTCCCTTAGAGAGTCAAAGCTCTCTAGGCTGGATTCTCCAGCCATCATCCTCAGGAGGCAGTCTGGGCCAGTGCAAACAGAGAATGGAAAAAAATAATTCCCCCCTTTTTTTTGCAGTGATGCTGAGAGGCATTGACCAAGGATGGAGGACTGCACACAGTGTCTATTTACTGTAAGAGGCCGAGTTGATCCCAAATTCTCTATGCCCATATCCAGTGTAGCTAAGAAAGCTCTGTACAACTGGGAAGCAAGAGAAGTGTTTTTGACAAGCCTTTGGTCCTAAAGCATCACAAGCTATAGATCAGAAATCTCTTGGTAACTACTGGGAAAGAAAAACTGAAAGAATAAGCTGTGATGTGTTTCTCTAGTTGTTTCAGTCAACTTAGCAGTAAGCATTTGCTAAAACATCTGCATTATTTCGAATTACTGAGACTCATGCTACAAACATGGCAATAAAATAGTCATATGGACATTATAAAGGGGTGTGTGTGTCTACCTATATCTGAAATTATCTATATATGGCATATATGTATCATATATTCACATACAAAGACAGAAAGAAAACTAACAGTACTACAGAGATATACCAGACTAACACTGAAATATGAAGGTATGAGGAATCGTAAACTTGCTAACAGCTAAAACTATGCAAATCCACATTTTTTACTAGTGTGATCAGTTGATATTTATATACAACACCAGCTTCAAAAACTGATCCTGAGGCCACCAATTGGATTTAACTCCATTTACTGGCCAGCCAGTTTATATCAGTAAAGAGCACACCTGTCTAAGACATGGGCTGACAACTTATCTCGGAGAATGCTGTGGGAGACTCCATAAAAGGCTTAACTAAAGTCCAAGTATACAATGTCATAGCCTTTCCCTCATCTACTAGGTGGGTCACATGTTCATAGAATGAAATCAGGTTTGTCAAGCAGGACTTGCCTTTCCTGAACCCATGCTGGCTGGACCTGATACCCTGGATGCCCTGCACTTGCCATGGAGTGCACTCAGGCCCTTCTACAGATAGGCAAGCCTCCAGTCATTTGGGACCTCCCGGGTTAGCCAAGACTGTTGATAAATCATAGAATCATAGAATGTTAGGGGTTGGAAGGGACCTCTAGAGATCGAGACCAACCCCCCTGACAAGCAGGATCACCTAGGGCATGTCAAACCGGAATGCATCCAGACAGGTTTTGAAAGTCTCTACAGAAGGTGACTGCACAACCTCTCTGTTCCAGTGCTCCGTCATCCACACAGTAAAGAAGTTCCTCCTCATTTTCAGGTGGAATCTTCTTTGCTCAAGTTTATACCCACTGTTCCTTGTCCTATTGCTGGGCACTACAGAAAAGAGATTGACCCCTTCCATTTGACACTCACCCTTCAGATATTTGTAGAAATTAATAAGGTCCCCTCTCAGTCTTCTCAAGACTAAACAGCCCCAGTTCCCTCAGTCTTTCTCAAGTCCCTTAATCATCCTCGTAACTCTTGGTTGCACTTTTTCCAGTAGATCCTTGTCGCTTTTAAATTGAGGAGCCCAAAACTGGACACAGTATTCCAGGTGTGGTCTCACAAGGGCAGAGTAGAGGGGGAGGAGGACCTCCCTACACCTGCTGGATACAGTTTTCTTAGTGCACCCCAGTATGCCATTGGCCTTTCTGGACGCAAAAGTACATTGCTGTCCCATGGATAACTTGCTATCCTCTAGGACTCCAAGGTATTGAAAATATTAGACCTATAAATCTGCTGCAGTTTAAAATCAGCTGGCTTGCTTTATTTCATATTAAAGCATGATTAAGCATGACCCCCAAGTTTTTTACTTCCACAGTATTTTCTTCAAAAACATCAAATAATTAGCTGCTATACAAACATGAAATCCTTCAAACATTAAAAAAAGTCAGGCATATATAGAAAAAAGTGAAAAAGTATTTTTCATAAAACTGTTGTCCCTGTTTGTTACACTCCTTGGTGTACTTTATAAAATATTCTTTTCAAAGCTTTATTGGTTTCTTATATAACCTGTAAATTTAACTTTACTCATTCATATTTAATAAAAAAGAAACTCCTTTTGCATGAGCAAATCAAACAGCGGTAGCAAGTTACAGTGCCAAAATTCTGAATGAGAAAAATTTTCATTAGAAAGCAAAAGACAAATCTGTGCTTCTTTTGAAAAAGTCTGTCCTTAAAATAATGAAACTTCATAGTCACTGGACTCTTATCCCATGAATAAGTCTCTATTTACGTGGAATTTCCAATATTTTTAGGGTGACATTTTTATGCATCAGATAAAATTTTGTAACTTCCCATAAAATGATCAAGAAGAATGAAAGACCTATCACTAAAATTCGTATTTCTGCAAGCAATTATGATCAGAAATTTTAGAAAAATAGAAGATTCCTACCGCATCTTCTGTTTTGTGGTTATTCATCAAATCAGATAGGAAATCATCATGAAGGCTTTCTCTCCGAATCAACGTAAATTCACGTAGGAAAACTGCTCCTTGATTTTGGTCACCACAAACCTAGAAGGAAATCATGATATTACGAAAACCAAAATTTTAACTCTGTCATACACATTATCATAATATCCAGATAAATCAGACTGGAAGATTGAAATGTCCGTTATTGATCCTTTACCTTCCTTTGCTAAACATGTTCTAACCGGTCATCATTGACAATAATAAAAACAAACACGTGCATTTAAAGAAAGTCAGTAAGGTAATGAGAAACTGCCACTTACATGAGATTCGGTTACAAAATTAATCTCTGTGCTGTTACAGCTATAGTCTAGGAGGCAGTTAACAGTTAAACCTCTTTTGTGAAATTAATTATTGTTCAGAGTGTATTTTTCCCTTTTTGGAACAGATCACGTTTGTCCAGCATTTTGACTGCTCTTTCAAAACCTAGAGCCTGAAACTTCTGTGCATGAGACAAAATTTATATAAGTACTGGCTAACCAACTTAAATATGCACATGCATTCAAAATAATTTAAACTTAATTTACACCTATTGCTTTCAAGTTTAGGAAGTTACATAAGCTACTTGAGGAAAAGGTTCAGTAAGTGTCTAGCCAATGCCTATCAAAATGTCCTAGGTACTATTATGGCATTGTTATAGTTTTTAGAAATAAAGAATAAAAACAAATCCACATAATTTTTCTTCTACACCTTTTCTTTTTCTTGGTTATCCAAGACAAAGAATGATATTTTTTAGCTATAAAGTAAATTTTAAATGTTGGCAGCTGGTAAAATATCAGGGATGGGTTTTTACTTACTGATGAAATAAGTTTCTTTTCATTAGACTGACTAAAAAGAATTTCACTACAGGTGAAATATCCACAAAGGCTGTTAACAACTAGAAATATAGAGTATATTAGCAACTGGCAATCTAGTAGATTCTTCAGTTTTCAGCACTTCATAATGTGTTTTGAGGGTGACTCAGCTTGAGAGAACGGTATGTTTTATCAAAATGGCTAAGAATATTTTGTACTTTAGTATTTGACAACAGAGGCTTCAACTGTAGTATAAATTAGGCAAGTGTAACAATTATAAATAATTTATTAATATGAGACACTGATTTATCTTCCTATAAAGGTATGTGAGATACAGGAACATGGTAATTGTGAGGTTTGGAGTTTCTGGTTATCTTTTTGTTTCTCCACCTGAAGGACAAGACACTGTAATCAAAAATGGTATAGATGGTATTTCCTCATTCATTTTGAATAAGAAAAAATTTATCTTACCAAGAAGGCAGTCCATGCTCTGCTGCTTTTATTATGACACTTGTAAAACTCTGTTCCTTGGGGAACTGGTTGGGATTTGTTTTGTTTTGAACTTAAAAATTACAGCAGTGAAGCTCAAAGCTGCCCAAAACCATTAGGCGCCCTGTATTTTACTACTAGAGACAGAAGTCTTACACCGAAGACAGTCTGCTATGTTAACCAGCATAAAGTTTGGATTCAGGGACTCTTCTTCCATTACGCACTTCATATTAAGATATTCCCATTCTCCACTTCAATTATATTAGCTCATCTTCTTCTAGTCACCTGATTATAGCTGCACTAGCTTTGCAGCAGCTCTGATCTCACTTCCCAGCTGGCAGGGAGGACTGCCTCCTCTCAATCAGCAATATCAACTCACAGGGAGTGGCCAGGATGGCAAATCTCCTCTTCGTCCTCCCCCTGGACACTACATATTATATTCATGGTATTCCCAGGCATTTATTGTTCTCTAAGCTTTTCAGATAGGACAAGTAGAGACAGGATAACTCTAGCTTACTGGGGTTTTTTTTTTGAGATGTCTAGAGAGTCTTACCAATGATAAGAAGGGTTTCGTTTCCTTATTAGTAGTATTCTTTGGCATGACTCTCTTGGATTTTATGACAACAACAAATTAGAACATGAAGCATACGACAGAAATGAAGGTATTAAATACCAGAAAGGTAGCAATGACATTTATAGTGAGGGATGAGGGATGCAAGCTTTTAACAAGCCAAAACATTGTGCAACACTCCTTTTGAGTTAAATTCCACTCGAAGCAACTTTCACATATATTGCAACTCTAAATTACCCTCAATAAAAGCTAATGATATTCCACTTTGTTGCCTGCACACTTCCAAGCAAACACATTTCCAAGAACACTTCCAAGTGAACCACTTTTATATGGTTAACAGCTTTATGGCATCCCATAGCCATGCAAGACAATCACATAAGAAGGAAACGCATCCTAGAAGCCCCACAGGCGTATCTACTAGCTGCTGAATGAACTTCATTAGTACCACTAGTACCTCAAACAAATGTTTAACAAAATCTCATAGGGAGTTCTGAAATAAGAAAAATATTATTGTTGCTTTTAATCTTCCATCGCTTTGTGCTGCAGTTTTTCTTTTTCTTTATTCTCCAAAATGGAATTAGGACAGGTAGAGAGTGGTACAAGCCCAACACCAGGTCCCAAATGTAGACGTGATTGTAGTCTGGCTCCAAATACGAATTCTGAAAGCTGTTTGTCTTTATCAAAGACCCTGTAAGAACTGAAAATATGCAGAGATTTTACAGCCTGATTCTGCCACTGTTAATAATTCTGAACACTTTTCATTCCTCTATGAAAAGCCAGAAAGCTATGCACAATTTAAAAACTATTTTGTATGTTTCCTTCTGGGAAATTTTTGGTTATGAGCACACCATGTTTTTCAGAGGAATACATGCAAAAGCAGATACTACCTTATTTAATGACATCACTCTCCAAACGGCTATGTTTCTGTAATACACACTAACACACTGGTCCTTCAGAAATGTTACAAATTTTCCAAACGCATTTTCTAGGTTCCCATAGGGAAATATGCAGGCCCAGGTAATCAGAGAGGCTGTGTCAATGCATTTATGATACAGTTGGTAATTTGAAGCTTTACTGTCATGAAGTCAGGTCTTGCTTTACACCAAAGACTAGAGGAATCCAGGTACCACAGAATCACAGAATGTTAGGGGTTGGAAGGAACCTCAAAGATCATCTAGTCCAATCCCCGTGCCAGAGGAGGATCACCTAGATTAGGTCACACAGGAATGCATCCAAGTAGGTATAATGTGAATTGAGAGATGAGAACACTCCAAAGCAAAAAAAATTTTACTTTTAGGCAGAGGTGGTGATACCCCCAGCTTGTATGTTTCTTTGTCTTTTACCATTGCATTCTCACAGATTGAACTAGGGCTGTGAAGATGACCATTCTCCCCATGAAAACTCCCTTTCCTTCTGTAAGACTTAATTCTGTTTGGATTCAGTCCAAATTCTGTTTGGATTCAGTCCAAATTCTGTTTGGATTCAGTCCAAATAAATGGTTTTCTTGACAAAACAAAACAAAATAAAAGTTTTTTATTTCATTTTTGTGAGGTCAGACAAGATGATTTGTTTCATTTTTAGGCCACTGTAATAAAACTAAAGGAAACTGGACTATTGTAATAAATCTGCCACATAGGATGAGGTTACATTCCCAGTGACCCCACAGAACAATGACAAATTTGCTCATGTGGGTGTAGAAAGCTTTCACATGAGCATCTCCATTACTGGCATGCTGGACAGCCACTTGCTGGAGTGGTGTCACTATGTAGAAAATATTTAACACCACGTGAGAACGCAGGAGAAAATGTAGGAGATTGTACACATGACTTTCATGCAGTCACAGCAAGTACAAAGCTTATAAGAAAGCAGTGTGATTCTTATGATGTTCTCTGTGTTTTCTTCTCACCTTCACTTCTTTATTCCCCTTGGAAGAAATTCATCATCTCTTACCTGAGGTAGAAGAGACTGTTCCATGTCTAAGGTAACTGCTATCAGCAGTATATCTTCCTATCTTTCCTGCTAATCTGGTTTGAAGGGGAAGAAGTATTTTTTGCATGTATTCTTTAGAGGTTAGATACCCATCTTTCTTTGATATGGACAGTTAGTAGCTATTTCATGCCTTTCCAAGCTTACATTTTATGGCTTTGAATTTCAGCTTGCTAACTTTATTTTAAATGGAAGAAAAGGTTGTCTCAATTTACAAATTAAATCAATCCTAAAATAGCAGTTTTCACTAGTGTCATAACTTCTTCTGACATCTCAAAATAGGATTACATATCCTGGGAAGGGTAAATTATATGACAGAAACAAATGAAAAAAACAAATCTTTACCCCGCTGGATAAACATATTTTTCCTGAGACCTGAGTATTAATATTGCTTTCTTACTCCAGTCTTTCCAAACAGTGGTGATACTATTATTCCTGAATTAACAGCCTATCTCTTAGGAAACTGGCTACTGTTTGTGGTGTTTCTGTAGGTTTAGAATTTGTAAAGAGAGAAGGAGGTCCTTAAGGCTTTTCTGAAGGTACTCAGAAAGTGCCTCAAAATACAAACCCAAATAGCAATTTACTTCCCAAGGGAATGTTTTATTCAACAGTGAAATGTTCCCACCAGAAATCTTACTGCTTGTCTTGAAATATATTTAATCTTTTTTCTTTCCTCCCTGCCTTTCCACAGAGACTGAATTCATGATTATCTTAATGGTAATGCCCTGACTTCTTTTAAAGCTCTGTGAAGGAAATGTGGTTTTGTGCTAATTATTTTCAGTTCTTAAACAGCCACAATAGAAGAGTCTCGTTAATGTATTCATTGAAGGAATTATTTAAGCTCCATTTCAGTCCCTCATTATAAATGAACAAAAGGAACAAAAAGTGATTTGCACTCAAGAATTACAGCATGAAGTGTCCCTCAAACAAAACCACCAGCTACTAACATCTTGGACAGACATTAGCAATGATGGGGATAAATTTGTAAAGTGTGCACACGCCTACACTTGACCCAGAGTGTACCAACAAGGGAGAAAGCCAGTATGGTCCTATTAAATGGAGTGGCAAAAATGCAGAATGCACAAAAACACAGCAATTCTGCTGCCAAGCAACGTTAGCCAAAAAAAAGGAGGCAGGAAGGAGGAAGCAGAGAAAGAAAAAGAAACAAAGAAGAAAACAAAAAAAAAAAAAAAAAAGGAAAAAAGATCAGACTGTGGGGAAAAAAGGTGAAGCCACATAGAAGCAAACAAATCAAAGTTATACAATTCCTTTTAAATACTGCTGAGTAGAACCTTCTTTCAAGGTACAGTTAACACAAAATGCACTTACATTAGAAAGCTTAATGAAAAAGATTGGGAATTATATTTGAGAAAATTATATAGTTTTTCATTTGATAGATACACAAGAGTTATTTAGATTGGTTTGACATGTGTTTCTCAAGCAAGTTATTTTTAAAGAAATCAAATAAAGTACCGTGGTTTGAGCAATAATTTTGTGTCTGAATTCAGGCCCTATGCACTTTCAAAATGTGCCAAACAAACACCGTTGTTCAAAATACTTAAATGCACACACACTAATTGTTATGTCATACATGATTAAAGGAAACGAAGACATACAGTATGGAGAACTCCCTTTCTCCCACTTTTTTAGTTGCCTCACTTGGTTGACCATCAACAGGAAAGGAATGGTTAATTTCACTGTCATTTTCCAAAGGATGAATCAGTTTTAAAATGGTCATAAAAGTATGTGCTATATATAAAAGTATGTGCCATGTGAGAAAGTGGAGCAAGTAACAGCTTCAGAAATCATTCTGCTGGCTTCAGTATGTTCATTAATCAAAGCACCTGGTTGCTGACCTGCAATGTCTTCCTAAATACCAGAACAGACAACAAACAATGCCAAACTGCATGAACAAATAATCATCTGGGATTAGAAAGATCATTTGGTCATTTCCAAATCTTACCTCATCAGCAGTACCCTATTTCAAATTCTGAGTAACATGAAGGAAAGTAGAAAACAAGACTTACCATTGTTTTGCAATATATATATATATATCATAGTTAGCTATACTTGGGCTACCACAGTCTACTGCAATTGGTATTTTTGCGCATGTTAGAAAAAAATGCTACTACTACAACTTTCCTGTAGTAAGGAATGAACAAGTGACAAGTGTGCATCCAGGAAAAAAAAAATTATATAGTTTAATGAAATTATATAGTTTAATGGAATCTAGAGACCAAAAAAATTTCAAGAGGTTGTCATTGTTCTTCATTGAATCCTGTTTCTCAGAGGCTTATTGTTTGTTTGTTTCAGCTGAACTACAGAATCATCTAGGCTTCCTTCTTCAACTTTGACTGAGATTTGGAAGTGAAAGCTGTCAAATTCTCCAGAACGACTTGATCCATGTTCTGAGGACTCTGAGTACAGTATTTTCCTCATGAAAACAAAATGAGTAGCTTCATACTTCTTCAGTATTTGAATCTTGAGCTTTTGTGACCCAGGACCAATGAACACCAAAGAAATTTTAAGCAAATGAATCAAACTACTCATTCTGCTGCTTTTCTTATTGTTAAAACTTTATTATGTTACAGAATAATGAACTCTGTAGGAAATTCACTGAGCTGACATTATCCACTTTGACTCAAACCCCAGTTACACAGAGTTCAAGTACTGATGGTGGAAGGTCCTGTTTATTTTAATGTATCTCTATCATATTAATGCAAAATAAAGCTATTATCACAACATAATTCTTCACAAGGTCCTTTATGCAAATCATAGTTTGTTCATTACAGTCTTGTCATACTGTTGGGCCTCTGACCATCTCTCTGCGTTATTAGAGACTAGGATTTCAGGAACGTCCTGGCAGACTGCTGTTGGGTATTTATTACATTCATCCTATTTTCTGCTAATCAAATCATACAGTATTTACAGCAAACTAGATACTTCAGTTAGCCAAAATAGACATTAGAATATAGCACTAATACTACCTTTATGTCCTGAAATTCAATCAGATAGGTTTCAGTTAGTCCATTTCTTTATAATAAAGAATTGCAAATTCTACTCAGCTCTTGACTGGGTAGCAACACTACCATAGTTTCTGTCAATACCATGATTGGTTTTGTTTGTATTTTGTTATGAGATAAATAAGATTTTTTAATCAGCTTGCACAATGCTGAAACACAAGCCAGGATTTTCTCATGTTTGTGAAATATTGAGACATCTGGTAAGAAAAACATCAGAATGAGATGCTTCATGGTATGAGATTTTGTATAAATCTTTCCACTGTGATTGTCCTTGTATTAGAGGACTTGATTCATATACTCTGAGGAATCTTTTTCTTCACATTGGATTTTACATTATAGTTTACATTTTAGTTTAAAAATTCATTTGATGAGATTCGTAATGCTTTCTGACGATGGTAAGACTGGTTTCAATAACTTTAGAGTCCTTTTAATTCTGAACAGTATGTGGATATAGGAGTTGTCTTTATAGAGTTGGAGGTTTCTTTTTTTATCTCTCCATATGTAGTATACCAAAATTCTGTCACGTGTTGTCAATGAAGTCAGTTAGGTCAGACTCTTGCAATCAGAATTTCTAACTTCTCTCAGATCTTTATGCTCTATATAAGGCGATAAATGGTTTCTGGAGATGATGATAGCAGGGCTGGGTATTTAACACAAACTAGCAAGTAACAGACCAGATATCCAGCTGTTGTAAATTAGCACAGCTTCATTTAAGATATTGATTTATACCAGCTGAAGAATTATACCTGCTTTAACAAATTATTTTTTTTTTTAATCACAGCAGGACATTCTCATTATTTATTCATCTTTCCATATCTTTCTGGCTGTATTCTTTAGCAAGATACTATGTCTCCTAATTCATTTTTCAGAATATTTGAGTCAGTGTTGTCTAAGTGTAATGGGCAGTAACACAGCAGCTGTCTAATGCTCTATGAGCTGGTGCATCTAACCAGAGAACACCTCCCCCACACTCTTCCCAGCTCATGACAAATCCCACTGCCTTTCCTGAGAAAAACCAAGGTCCTCTTCACCGCTTGTTTTACAGGGTGTGTCCATACCTGCACATACAAGAGAGTACCCATCTTACACTGTTTTGTTCCTGCAGTCAGTAATGAGAGAATTTTCTAGAATATGAATCAAATACCTTTTGTGGCAGAGTTATTTTAAGCTTGTTTTGTATTAGACACACATCTTAGTCTCACCAGATCGTGTTTCAGAGCATTTTCAGAGTTTCATATTATTGAAGGCCAGAGGCCACATCCATTATCAGGTTATACAGGTTCAGACATATAATTCTTGCATTAAATCATCAATATACTCTGCATTATTCATCAATAACTTTTGGATGAAGGAAAACACATCTGTTAGAAGAAGCATCTAGACTCAAAATGCATCTAATCGCTTGATGTTTAGTAAGCATGAAATAACACTGTCATTGCTGGGCCTCTGAATATCTTTCTGCTTTATTATGGCACTGTTTATTTAGTTCAACGTGTTTACAGTTGGACTTGATGATCTTAAAGGTCTTTTCTAACTTAAGTGATTCTATGATTCTGTGATTCTAACATCCTGTACTAGCATAAGTACATTGTAAAAGAGAGTCATGTACCTGAATTTCCTCCTAAAATACTTTTCAGTGCAGTTTGTCATATTTTTCTGTTTAAAAAGTAGTACAGCTTAACTAAAAACAACTGTGGTATATGTGAGTGAAAGAAATACCAACTATAAAAAGTATAGAGAGCTACTCAGAGCTGCTAGAAGATTACTGCATGCAATTAAGGTTGAGGCACTGACAAAGGCAGAATCCAGCAGTCAAGAGAGTCTGCACAGAGGCAGATAGAGCAGAGAACCAAACAGCCTGTCTGTAAGCTCCCAAATGCCGGCCAGGAGGCTGAGAGTCTTCTTGGCTTCAAGGAGTGGAATTCACTCTTTCCCAGCCTGAAGATACTGGCATTGGTATGGCATCCATTTAAACCAGGAAAATTTATCTTTCCTGTTCAGAACTTGATTTGTATCCAAAGCTAAAATACCTTGATCTAGGATTCTTTAAAGGATAATCTTTACTTACAATTCTTTCCTGTTTATCATAACCAAGAGTGAAATGCAGCACTCCTTTCAGGGATTAACTCTAAAAGAGATAAAAGACACCCACAAGTGCATCAAAAATCCAGATGAAAACAACCTTCATGTTAATCTTGACAGCTTTCACTAGCAGTCCTTACTGCTGCACTTTTTAGACAAACACCTTATTAATACGTTAATTCTGGATTTTTTTACCAGTTTAAGGGTCCACTAGTATACAAGTAACTGAGCATCTCGTTGGACGTAATGTCTCATTTCATCAATACGGTAGGTCTATCGACTCAGAATTCAGATGTCACCATCCATCCCTCCAAGGTGACCAGAAGCTGTACAGCTGAAACAGGGTGCTGCTGTGATCACACTCACTGAAGATAACTGAGCAAATGTGCAGTATGTTGTTTTAAGGTTCAGGGAACTAGAAAATCAGAGACATCTGTATGTTCCATTTGAAAAAGGCACATTATACTATGTCTGCTCACCGTGTCTGCATTTTTGACTAAGTCATTAATTTCTCTAGGTGGGTATGTACCACAGGACCGTATGAACACCAGTTTGATTCAGAACGTCAGTGCTAGCATACTACAATATAAGCTTTTGATGATGATACCTGGTATTCCTGATTCAATAAATTCTAGAGATTTTATTGTGTACTTTCCTAAATTAGAACTTAGTATCTTTCAATTTAGTCTAGTAAATGGACTTTGTTTCACATAAAAGTGAGGTATTTCCTAAGAAGAAACTGATTCGTCTCTCTGCAACCATCTGGTGCATCAACAAGAGGTTCTCAAGCAGATAATTTTGGGGGTGGTAATCTGTAAATTTTACAGTTGTTATCAAAAGAAGGAAATCAAAACCAGTTTATTCAGAATTAGGTTTTATATAGAATATATATATCTTCCTTTAAGAATGCAACAAAGTAATGTATCCATGATTTTCATCATTACGATCTGGAACACTCCATCACAAAGCAGAAGTGGATAAAACCACAAAGTTAAAATTTTCTGAATATTCAAATTTGAGTTTTAAACTGCAAGAATGTTTTTTATTAAGAGGTGGAGTACATTCTTTCCCATGTTTATTTATTCACACTCATCTGTAGACCTCCTGAAGATGGTTATCAAAGAACTTAAATGTTGTAGATGCATTTCAACATTCAGTGCCAATTTGTAGAAGAGTATCTGGTACAATTAACAGTATACAAAAGATGACATTGCCTTCTGTCCAGAAGTCCAGATCCAGGCCATTATAAAGCGTGAAGCAAAGACTCTGAAATCTCCAACTGAATGAATCAAGTCACTGTGTATTCAAAGAAAGGTTGGAAAGAAAAATGAGGTGCTGTTTCAACAGCTGTGAAACAGCCACCATGATAAAAAGAATATCTTTGAATGTCATATGCTTTACACCACTGCATTTAATCATGGCAAGCCATAATGATCCTGGAAGACAACATCAAACTATGATTTCCAAGAAAAAATGTAGGAATCTATTTTTTTATAACAATCAGCAAGATTATTTAAAACTGACTTTAGAGTGTGTTGGTAGGCTAGAATATGATTTATCACCTGTCCTCATACCTTTAGTAGCAAAGCAGACTCTCTGAGATGAAGTTACTGCTTTTTTCTACACAGCCTGTGATTATTCTCATCTCTTAAGAAAGGAAACAGGACTGTGTTTTCTGTCTTTCACAAGACAGTTTCTTAGATGCTTCTCATAGCCTTCAAGTCTAGGGAGAAAGCTATTATGGGCATCTTGACTGTCTATAGCCCACAGAAAAATGGAATGCTTCCCAGAGAAGTTTAAGAGCATCTCCTGTAGTGATTTCATTCACAGGCACATAGAATTATAGAATAATCGGGGTTGGAAAAGACCTTTAAGATCATTGAGTCCAACTATTAATCCCACTCTACCAAGTCCACCACTAAACCATATCCTTAAGCACCACATCTATAAAGCTTTTAAACACAGCCAGAAATGGTGACTCAACCACCTCTGGGATAAAGAAGTTTTGTGCTACTACATTTACACTCCAGAAAAGGGCAGCTGATGTTATGAATGGCAATGAAAAATTTTGTAGGAGCTAACATACTCCACATTTTAGGGCAGCAAAATGCCAAAGAACTCTCACTACTTTCTCAGTTTAATGTCACTATCATCCATCTCCTTGGCACTCTGCTAACACACAGCAGTAAGGAAAGCAGGAAAAATGAACTCTCACACAATGGCAGCTGTAACAATGGATGAGAACACATGGATAAGCAATTCTCACTGGAGATTTAGTAGCTCACTCTTCTTCTGCTCTCAGAATCCAGAACTTTTAAAACAATTCAGAAGTCATAAAATGCAGTGCTTTCAAATGAAGTTACTGCAGGTATCTAAGAAATGGCAAATATAGTTCTACAATTCTTTCAAACACGAGAAAGATATATACAATCTATGTACTCAGAAAGACAGTATTTATGACATATATTTAGAGAATAAGGAAAAAGAGGGACAAGAAGGCAGTAAGAGGAAGTAAATGTAGTATTATTAAAAGGATATTTTTACAGTTGATAATTTGGAAAAGAAGAATACAACATGCATCACACTGAATTAAATGCAACAGTGTATTTCAGTGGCAGAAAATGAATAACAGGCAGCACTAATCAAAAATTTTGATTCACCGTTGATGACATAGGGACAAAAGTCCTTTAAAAGTCTAATGTACCACAATAGTTTTACCTTTAGCCTGAAATGTACACACAACATTGTTTGCCTAAAAATGTATTTTTTTATGCTCTGTGGCTGATTTCTCACTTTGTTTACAGCTAGGCTCTTTGTCAGTGAACTTAAAAGAAACAAAATCATTTGCCAGAAGATGCAGACAGCTACTTCCCACACAAACTGATGCTATGCTAAAAATGATTTTACTAATATTCTGCACAAATGCTTATAATAAAAGCTGTAGATAAAGCACAGAGTAGCCAGGGAATTTACAAGAGACCACTTACTAAGTTCAAAATTGCTCCCAGTTTTTACTCATCTGCTCATTTAATAGAAGAACCCCCTTAATGAAACCCAGTGCAAAAATTAATTTATATGGAAGTTATTGACTGGCTTAAAGGGTTGGTAAGAATTTAGTTTTTACATTGCCTATTGAAATGCAGTTGACTGGTAGCTGTAACAGTTGAGCAAACACTCAAAATATATTACCTAAAATAAATTCTGCCAATCTGATTTTATATCCTCACAATTATTCTAACTCTACTAGCACTCATAGCAGTGTTTTATTGTTGTTTAAAGTTAATTAAGAGAAGTCTTCCTATAAACTTCTACTGGACATGTATGAGCCTTTGCTTTCTTCTTCCACCTAAGTGCCACTTAGATTTAACAAGCTTTAACAATCTCCAAAAACATAAATTAGTCAAACACCTAATTCAATCTTGTTCCTCAATACCTTATAATTCAGTAAATCAAGAGACAAAATCACCAAGCATGACACTCTGTGGAGACACAGGGAACAATAAAAAAGCTGGATGACATTCTGTGAACAGAGCTGTTTATGGATAATCTGTGAATAGACAGTTATGCAGATCTACCAAACCATTTACTGCACAAAAACTTGTTCAGCAATGACAGTTTCTAAAATACAGTTAAGCAACTTGTATAAAATGAAGCAATTGTCTCACTGTAGTTTCTAAAAAAGAAAGGGGACTGATCATAATAATTACCTTCTTATTTGGTTCATTGGTAAGACTAAGCCTAAGTGGGTCTGGAAACAGAGCAGTACTTCATCAGCCCATTTGTTTACTTCTCTGAGTCACAGATGAAGGAGATGTTTAAATGAGTATCAGACCTCATTATTTTGCATGTTTTGCTGTTGTAAAACAAAGGCACTTTTGCTCTTATGATTAGAACTGAAAATTATGAGGAGTTTGGGTTTTACATTTAAACTTCACCAATATAAGCTTAAGCAGAAGAGTAGTCATGCCAAGTCACTTAAAGCTGTCCACTCAATACATAAATATATCTGCCCCAATAGAAAATTGAGACATGATAAGGAAATTACTATGTGCCCTACATTTCAAATGCCCTCTTCTCTTTTATCTCTATGTATTATTACCTTTCGTTACACACATTAGGTACTGGGATATTTCTTCTCCAAGTTGCTCGTACTTTGACCAACACAATGCATAAACTGTTGACATTTGATTCTGTCTCATTGAGTGTATGGTGCATTAAAGATAGAAAATAAATTAATTCCAGTAGAAAATCAAGGAATTGAACAAACAGTACTTTTTTTTGGCACATGAAGTCAAGTTTTACACTCATATTTTAGCATCAGGTAAAGGTTATTCTGAAACAGCTCCTCCATGTGACTACTGGTGGAAAAAAAAAAAAATTGAAAAAATGGAATGTAGAAATCAACTTGTAAAACTATAAGGGTGTGTACAATGTTGGTAATGGGATTAAATGGTCCTAGAAACTCCTATTTCTATTTTCATATATAGGAAAAAATATTTAGGCACCAGAAAAAAAAGTATTTAATTTTTCTACACCTATTCTAGTGTAGACTTCTTCTGATGAATTCACATCAGCATGGAAGCCACATTTATTTGAGGAGAAAAAGGCCAAAGCACTCTGTCTTTTACTGAATGTGAGGTCTTGAAATTGCCTTTGTTCAGACATACTTTTTTCTTCTTCAGGTAAAAGGTTTAATCAGTCACAAGCAGAAGTCACTTCAACTGTACAGTTTATCACAGATTTCTTTCTTTTATTATAAATTTTGAACAACAGGACTTAACTCAGAAAAAAAATTGATGAACATTAGAAAAGGATTATTTAAGGATAATTTAAAAAAAAAAAATAAAATCTTGGCATGCTCCAGGCATCTTATACAGCACATGAACATAAAGGCTACATCCTTATAATCCCTAAAATGTTTTTCTATGAAGTATTTTAATTTAAATTATAGCAGAAATTATAGCATAAATCTACAGGGCATCATGAACCAGGGAAATCACTTGCTTCACTCAGATAATTGTAAGTCCTCTATACAGCATGTATTTCCTCAGCTGCTACACTTTCTCAGCAATCTGTTGAGTGCTATTCCAGGATTTAGCAGAACTAGAGGGCTCTCTTCCTAAAATTTTAATTTTACAATATGGGAAATGTGATCACTAGAGTATATTAATATTATTGTCATAATGGAAGAAACAGGTGTTTTCTCAGTTCCCAGATGCACTGTTCCATTAAACTGATTTCCCTACTTCTCTCTTGCCTTACATTGACGCAGTTCCAGAGATGTTATATTTATTCACATGACAGTAGGAAAAGTTTTAAAGATTGTTCAACCATTTGCTTAATATTTAGTTCTGAAGAAAATGCATCACTTCAGTTTTACTCAAATAATTTTTATCTATATTACTGTAGCACTTACATAATCTAAATACCACAATGTGTGGATAAGAAGAGAGCAAAAAATTGGGTTTTTGTGGGCTTATAACTTGCTTCAGAAAAATAAATGTGTGTCTCCACCTACAAGAAGCTTCATATTTCTAAAATCAAAACCACAGTTTTGAAGTTGCACAGGTATCTGCTTTCCTGTATTTCCCATCAGTTTCCTTTCTCCCAGAAAAGTGCTAAAACACCATTAAGACAAACCAACTGCTCTTACGGTCATACCAGATAAAGAATAGACAGGAAATCCTAGCAATCTTACTATAAATTTTCAAGCAATTCACAGGTAAATTGTGTAGAGTCTGAAGGCTCAAACAACATTTGAGATAAATTTTAGATATCTTTAAGGGATTAGGCAAACTAAATCAGAATCTGTATCTTCCAAGATTTTCTCCTTACCCATATAAACATACCTAGCCAGGGCTCACTGAATGGGGAGCATGCAGCTCTTTGCAGAATTAACTTCCTAGATAAAATACAGACAGAGGCTGCAGCAATTTTATCTTCAGTATTATTTTAATTTTCTATTAGAAATAGGCTTATTTAATTAACTCCTGTCTCACACTGTCTAATATGATACAAAAACTGCTATGAATGACATTGAACAAAAATAAACGCCAATATAAAATAAAATCACTTATTTCAAGCTATGCCTTTCATGTTTTACTTCACTAGAAGTACATTTGGATTTTGAAAAATATTCTACTGATCCCGAGATTTCTTTTCCTTATTTAATTTTCAAATATGTCTACCAAAATAAATAAGGAAATTAAGTAGTTACAACCAGATTAAAAAATTGTAAATGTCCACTTTCAGAACCAAAGTAGGCAGCTGGATATTCCCCTGCTACACTTAAAAATAAATAACACAGATTATTATGTACTTGCACCACTTTTTAAAGATACAACATCAATGCAGCTGCTATTAGTTATCTTACAAATAAAAACATGTCAGATTTGATGCCTTTCAATATATTTGGAATTTTCCAAATTTGGAATTTTCCAAGGCCTCTGTTTACTTTTCACAGTCATAAATATCTCTGTGATATAGAAACTCAAAAAGTTGGATTCAAATATTAAATGCAGTTTTAATAACATGAAAAAATCATCTATATAAAGTAATTTATGCAAAACAATATACTAGTAGCTAGAATCAGGTTACAAATTATATGTAATTATCCTGCTGCCTAACACCTCTTCCTTACTTTTCACTTTAGGTAGTGCATTGATGCTGAAAAGCTTTGAGAAACCCAGCTTCAGGTTAAAAAATCTTTTGTCCTGAAGAATTTATTTTCTTCTGTATTATATCAGATTAACTATGTTTGAGGATAAATGTCATTCATAAGTGGCTTGACTGTTTAACAGCTTTTGTCTCACTATTTTGCATAAGAATTTATTTTCATGGAGTTAATGCGTAGTTTTTTTTGGTCTGACATCCAACAGGAAACCATTGTTTAGCTAATTTTTGTTTTATTTTTAACTTATTTTATAATCTAAAAGTAAGACCACAATGTAACAGAGAGCAGCCTGATAGATCATGTCACAGGTGCAGATCTCAAATCCGCAAAACAGAGAAGCATTTGCTCACCACAGTGTACACCACTCCTTTTGAAAGCTGAACTATAAAACATGGATGATAAGAAACAGAGACATGCAGTCACCTTTTAATAAAAACAGAAAGGATGTCATGCAAGAATGGTAATTTGTTTTACAATGATAGAATCATAAAGGTTGGAAAAGACTTAAGAACATTGAGTTGAACCATTAATGCTGCTCTGCTGAGTCCACCACTGAGCCACATTCCCAAGCACCATGTCTATATGGCTTTTAAACACATCCAGGTATGGTGACTCAACCACATCCCTGGGCAGGCTGTTCCAATGCCTCAAAACCCTGTCAATGAAGAAGTTTTTCCTTATGTCCAGATTAAACCTCCCTGGTGCAGCTTGAGGCCATTCCTTCTTGTTCTGTCACTAGTTACTTGTGAAAAGAGACCAGCACCTACATCCTACAACATCCTTTAAGGTAGCTGTAGAGACCGATAAGATCTCCCCACCCCTCCAGCATTCTTTTCTTCAGACTAAGTAGCCCCAGTTCCCTCAGCCATATCTCATAAAACTTGTTCTTCATGCCCTTCACCATCTTAGTTCCTCTCCTCTGGAGCAGCTCCAGCACCTCATTGTCTTTATTCTACTGAGGTGTCCAAAACTGGACACAGCACTCCAGGTGTGGCCTCACCAATGCCAAGTACACAGGGACAATCACCTCCCTGGTCCTTCTGGTCACACTATTTCTGATACAAGCCAGGATGCCATTGGCCTTCTTGGCCACCTGGGCACACTGCTGGCTCATATTCAGCTTCTTGTCAATCAGTACCCCCAGGTCCCTTTCTGCCGGACAGCTTTCCAGTCACTCTTTCCTGAGCCTGTAGCATTGCATGGGGTTGTTGTGGCCCAAGTGCAGGACCCAGAACTTGGCCTTGTTGAAGATCATACAACTGACCTCAGCCCATTGACCTGGTCTGTTCAAGCCCCTCTGTAGAGCTTCCCTACCTTCAAATAGATTGACACTCTCACTCAACTTGGTGTCATCTGCAAGCTTACTGAGGGTGCCTTCTATCTCCTCATCAAGACCACTGATGTTAAACAAAAGCGGTCCCCGGATTGAGCCCTGAGGAATGCTAGTTGTGACTGGCCACCAGCTGGATTTAACTCCATTCACCACAACTTTTTGGGCCTGGCCATCCAGTTTTTTAGACAGCAGAGTGTAAGCCCATCCAAGGCATGAGCAGACACTTTTTCATGAGAATGCTGTGGGAAATGGTGTCAAAGGCTTTACAGAAACCAAGGTAGACAACATCCACAGCCTTTTCCTTGTCCACTGGGTGGGTCACCTTTTCATAGAAGGAGATCAGGTATGTCAGGAAGGACCAGCCTTGCATAAACCCACGCTGACAGGGCCTGATCCCCTGGTTGTCCTGTATATGGTGCATAATGGCTCTCAAAATGATCTGCTCCATGACCTTCCCTGACACTGAGGTCATTCTTACAGGTCTGTAGTTCCCTGGATCCTCCTTCAGCCTTTCTTGTAGATGGACATCACATTCAGTACCCTCCAGCCCACTGGGATATCCCCAGTTAGTCAAGACTGCTGGTAAATGATGGAGAGAGGCTTGGTGAGCACAGCTGTGAACTCCTTCAGTACTGTTGGATGTAACCCATCCAGACCCATAGAGCTGTGTATGTTTAAGTGGTGTAGCAGGTCATTGGCAATTTCCTCTTGTGGAAGTCTCATTCTCTCCCCCCCGCCCCCTCCCCTCCCACCTTCCAGCTCAGGGGGCTGGGTGTCTAGGGAACAACTAGTTCTACTGCAAAAGACTGAGACAAAGAAGGTCTTAGGCACCTCAGCCTTTTCCTCACTATGTTTCCCCCTGGATCCAATACATGGATTCAGGAGATTTTCCCTAGTCCTCCTTTTCTTGTTAATGTATTTACTGAAACATTCTATTGTCTTTAACAGCAGTAGCCAGGTTGAGTTGTAGTTGGGCTTTGTCTTTCCTAATTTTCTCTCTGCATAGCATCACTACATCTTTGTAGTCCTCATGAGAGGCTGCCGTCTCTTCCAAAGGCCGTAAACCTCCTTTTGCTCCTGAGTTCCAGCCAAAGTTCTCTGTTCAGCCAGGCTGGTCTTCTTCCCCACATTTCGCCTTTTGGCACACTGGGACAGCTGCTCCTGCACCTTCCTTCTTGAAGTAATGTCCAGCCTTCCTGGACTCCCTTACCCTTCAGGACTGCATCTCAAGAGACGTTGCCAATCAGCCTCCTGAACAGGTCAAAGTCTGCCCTCCAGAAGTCCAAGGTGGCCATTTTACTGAAACCCCCTCTTTACTTCCCCAAGAACTGAAAATTCCATAATTTCGTGTTTGCTGTGGCCAAGAAGGCCTCCAACAATTAATCCCCCGACAAGTCCTGCTCTGTTCATAAGCACCAGGTCCAGGAGAGACCCTTCCCTCATTGTCTCTCTCCCTTCAGCTGTGTTAGGAAGTTATTTTCTACACAGTCCAGGAACCTTTGGGACTGTTCTCTCTCTGCTATATTTTATTTCCACAGACATCTGGAAATTTGAAGTCCCTATCAGAACAAGGGGTAGTGATGGTGAAACGTCTCCCAAGTGCTTACACAGAACTTCATCCACCTCTTCATTCTGGTTGGGTGGTCTGTAACAGACTCCCACTGCAATATCAGCCTTGTTGGTTGACTCAACTCTATCAACACATTCATTAATCTGTATGCATTCATATGTCTCCCTAATATAGAAGGCCACCCCCCCTGGCTTCTTTGCCTGTCTCTTCTGAAAATTTGGTAGCCATTGACTGCAGCACTCCAGTTGTGTAAGTCATCCCACCGGTTTCTGTGATGGCAGCTGTGTCATAGTTTTCTTGCTGCACAATGACCTCCAGCTCTTCCTGTTTGTTGCCCATGCTGTATGCATTGGTGTAGACACACTTCAGCTGGGCTGATGGCCCTGACACCATTCTGGGGGGAGAAACCCTAATTCCTGCCTGGCAACTCTCAGCCACTTCCATGGTTATTAACATATCAATGAGCCTTGTGGTTTTTCTGATGCTTGGACCACCATCCCCCACTTCCACTGAGGCAGCAAACTGAAAGACCTTACCAGTACACTGTCCCAGAAGCACCAGCATGCCACTCTCAGGCTCCTCTCTAGCAAGTGCAATTTCATCCCCACCCCCCTTCAAATCTAGTTTAAAGCTCTTTCAACAAGCCCTGATAATTCTTGTCCCAGAATCTTTTTCTCCCTTTGTGACAAGTTTACCCCATCTGTTGCCAGCAGTCCTGCTGCCAACCCACGGTCAAAGAACCCAAAGTCCTGCAGGTAACACCAGGCTCAAAGCTAGGAATTCATTCATGTGAGCTCCCAACCCCTTAACCAGTCCTCCCAAAGCCCTGAAGTGTCTCTTCATTGCCTGTGGATTTCTTAATTTAAGTTCACCGCTGCCTATATGAAAAATTATAAATGGGTAGTAGTCGAAAGGCTGAAGTAGGGTGGGAAGTTTTCTCTCTATATCCTTAACCCTGGCCTCAGGGAGGCAGCAGACTTCCCTGAGAAGTGGGTCCAGTCTGCAGATAGGGCATTATGCTCCCTTCAAAAACAAGCGTCCTATGACGAGGACACTTCTTTTTTTTCTTTAGTGAAGTTGTTTTGATACAAGGTGTAGTTTGACTTAGCCTTGGTGACACCTCTAAGCTAGATGAGAGCTACGAGAACTGCTGCATGATGGCAGGTCTCTCTGTTCCCTGGCCATTTCCCTACAAAAGGTAAACCTTAGGAAAACCCCTGAACATGAGATCTGTTAAGATCTGCTGAGATCTGCTACTCCACTGTTGTCTGGGCCGGTCCTGAAGCAGCTGACCTTGCAGAGATCTTCAGCACTTTCCCTCAAGCATTCTGCATGAAGAGAATTATCTTTTTAGGTAATACACTAACTTAGCAGCACAGAAGGAAAAGCCCAAAACAAAGAGGTACTCTTGCCAAAAGGACAGTACGTTCCAAAACAGCAAGTAGATGCTTGCTGTAATTCATCCTCTTTTCCTTGAATTTCTGCCATAGGGATCTCAAACACTGGGTCTCTAAGGAGGAAGAGATTCAAACTGTGTGCCTCTTGAGCAGCCCCTAGCCATTAATTCATGAAGTGTTGAGGAAAGGCTGCCTGTTTGCCATGTCTCTCTGGCTGGCTGGCTGCAGCAGTGGGTCGTGACTAGTGGGATGATGTAACCTAAAGTGGCTGAGGGCAGTAGGTCACAGTTCATCTGGTTCCACTAAGGAACTGCAGCTGTGCAACCTACAGCCTTTGCTTGGAAGAACATTGGCCACATGCGTGAAAACATCTTGTAGCTGTTACTTCTATCTCCCACAAAGAAAGACACATAAAAGGAGGAGACTACAGAGAACCACAGTGGGTAAGTGGTATGACCCACATCCAGTCTCAATAAGGCAAGGGCTATTAAACAAAGTAGTCCCAAAGTATTAAGACATGCAGGTAAAAACTTAAAAGAATGTAAGTGCTAAAAGAAGCAAAATATTTGAAAATGATTTTAAAAGTCTCAATGTCCATGTGCAAAATCATTTTCTGACCAGTGATACAAGCAGATTACACTGTAAAATAAAGTATAAAGTCTGCAAAAAGAGGTAACATTAGTTCTTCAGAAGAAAGGGCTAGTAGTTCAGAAAAACAAAACATGATTAATAAATGGAAAAATACTGAAAAAATAATTCTAAGAATTGATAGCTAGCTCTCCTGATTTCATGGGAAAGCTAGCAGGTTTCTCATTTTATTGTATCCCTTTGTCTCTCATTTTCCTGAAGGACATTCTAGTGAAGATCAAATGAGGATATACTATGGAAAAGTCAATAAAATTTGAATGAAAAACATGAACTCATGCTTTATTTCACCCTAGACCTAATCACTACTTTTCATTTGTTTCTCACTCTCAATTTAAGACTGTACTGCTCATTCACCTTTGTATCCCTGCTCTGAAGGTTAACAGTGATGACTCTTCATGCACTACCACACCTATGCCTGTTGTTTCTCTGATTGTCATTAATGCAGATTCAGATCGTCAATTCTAATCTTTTCAGTTCATCTGGAAGTGAAAAAGCAAGACATTATGAAAAACAAAACTGATAAAAACCTTGAAAAAGTTGTCAAATGGTATTTTGCCCTCTTCTTCAATAATAGTATAATAGCAGGACGCCTTCAACAAATTCTCACTCAGCTATAAAGTTCAGAATGTAGCAAAATTTCTGTATGAGATGAAAAGTTCTTGCTTCTTTGAATGCTTATCTTCTAGATGTTAATTATGCCCAAATTCTTTCCAAAATGAGCTCATGAAAAAAACGACAGCTGAGAAGAAATACAGTAGGAATCCCAATTTAATTAATCCAGAAAATGAGACTTCACAAACTTGCACAACATAAGAATAGTGCAGCAAGAGCTACAGAACTTCACTAATAGCTGAGATATAAGGATGAAATTCAGGTTTGTCCTATATCTATAAATGTGGTCTAGTCTAGTATCAGGATGTGCCTATGTGTGCAGCAAGTGAACTTAAGCCATGAATTCCCTTCACAGTCCTGGAATTCCCCAGACAGCCATCTGCATAAGTGAGAAAATGGATTCATTTGAAACAGTGAGCTGACTACAGCAAAAGTGATTCACTGAAATCCTAGCTATTGTCAGAACAAAGTGTGTGACTACTTTGTCCAGGAGCACTTTGAGTGGGAAGTTTGGACTGTCTTGAAGATGTCTCCTGAAAGGTGATCAAAGTGCATTGACCAGTCTGTATGTTTTGATATGGTGATTAATATCCTGGGTGGAGAAATCCCACCCTTCCTTACAGATACTCCCTAGGACACTCTCCTGTAGAACTGAATAGAGTCCAGAATATGACACTAATAAACAGTCAGTAGACACTGTTCCTGCAGGCATGGTCACATCCAAACAGTGTTTTGTACATGGTTAAAAAGGTTAGGGCATATTTTGTATGTAATTCAAGCCAACCAAAAATGAAGGGTCATGCATGTTCTGGAATGGTCACACAGGGACAGCTGAGTGTAAAAAGTGGTTAAGAGAGTTTCGCCTGATCCTGCTGAACACGGCAAGAACCCTTGTTATCATGATTAGGACAGCAACCAAATCATTCCTTCTGAAAGAATTCATAGGTTTTCTGCCTATGAGTGTTTGCGCAGTATCAGGGCACTAGCTAAGGAAAGCGACCACTGAACTATGTTACCATAATCAGAGGCAATATAAGAAGCAACCTTCTGGAGAACAGAAATATATGAAATGTATTTCACAAATACATATATTTCTTGTGCAAAAGAAAGGGAAAAAATCTGACTTCCAAATCAGTAACAACAAAACAAAACAAAACCAAAATCAACCAAACAAAAAAAGCCAACCAACCAAAACACACACACACACCCCCCCCCACACCCCAACTAAAACCAGGAGAATAGACTAGACTCGACTAGACTAGAAAGAATAGTTCAGTTGTAAGGGATCAAAAATCATCATTTAGTCCAACTGCCTAAATAACTAGGTAACTCAGGGCCTTTGCAAAGAGGGTTGATGTTTCACACCAAAGAGACCAAAGGCAGGAAAACAATCTGCCAAAATAATGCTACAAAGTGCACTCTAAATGCTGAAAAGTGTCCTAAAGTGGTGGTGGTGGGAGATTTGTCATCGATCAGCCTTAGCAATCCTTTAAAAAGCACATTTCCTGGTGAACTGTAGATTTACCATGTTGGGCAAGAAGTTTCACAGAAACAGGCATTTGGCTGCCCTGTAATGGAATTCTGCTTATTAGAAAAACTGAATTACATAGTGACAAAAAATCAAGAAACGGTGCTATAGACTGCCTTTAGCTGTCAGAAGTTAGAAATGGAAAAAGGACTCTGAATGTATATAGTCCAAAAATGTAAAATAATAGCTTTCCTAAGTCAGGGCAAATGGGTGGCTCATAGAGAGAAGGAAGGCTTGGTTTCATAACTCCACGTCACAGAACATAGAAAATCAGTTAAAATACAATACAAAAGTACACATTAAAAATCCATAGAAAACTTAGAGAATAAAAAAAGAAAAAGACAGAAAATGTCAATTAAGCGGAAAGGAAGTATAAAGAGGAGATATGGAGGGTAAAAAAGCAGGCAAACTTGGCTTGGAAAATGAATGAAGCCAATGAGAAATAAGCCACATTTTTGTAGAATTATTCAAGCAGGCTGACTGACACTGAACAATCTAGAGTAATTTATAAGATGTAAAACTAAGTGTAACATGAAAATCAAAAACTTCTGAACACAGGTACTCTGGTGAAAGAAGTGTTCAAGAATAGTGGAAGTAAAACTGCTGGGTAAGCGTTCATGTATTTAAAAATAATCTGGGAGCAAATGATTTTGGGAAATAATTATTAGAAAAAAGATTGTAATGGGACTAGAGTAAGTCTGCCAATCACAATTACAGTCTCATTAGGATACAGGAAAAAATCTCAGTATTATTACTGGAGAGGAAAATACTGGAAAGAATTGTGCCATTATAGAAACTAATACCCCAAATACACTTTTGGCAAGACTGCTAACAGTGGTAGACCCAGTAATTTCTAGATGCAGTAGCTAGGAGAACTTGAAAAACAAGTTAAAAACATTTAATCAATGAACAAAAATGCCACTAAAAAACCCCAAAACAAACAGTAAACACTTACAAAACCCAAAACCAAGAAAAAAGGAACAACTTCAGATGTAGTTTTTGGTAAACAGGAATGAAATAATGGAAGATATTCTTGAATAAAGTATCTGTGGGTTTATTTATTTAAATAAACAGATGGAAAGATAAAAAGTAAGTTTGTAGAATAGGCTTTCATTGCAAAAAATGTCAGCCTGTGATGAATTAAGGCCTCTGGTAAGCAAATTCAGAAAAACTAAAGAGTTCATAATCAAATTGTGTAGAGGCTTAAATTCCCCAAGACAAAATGACTTAAAAGTCCTACTTAGAAGAGAAATCCCAAAGTACTAAGAAAAACATCCATAACTAATGTAATGAATCACTGTATATAAAGGGATATCGGTAATAATGTATGTGTCTGAAAAAAACAAAGAAAAAAAAAGATGTTTAACTTTAAAGAAAGCTAGAATTTAGCATTGTAAGGATAAAACAATAAAAGCTGAAGTGGATATAACCTCAAGGATGAAAGTAATAAATAATATGATATGTGAAAACCAGAGAAATGTTACTGGTTGAAACCAGAATCAAGCCTGAAGATTGGGAATTTCAGACTATAAAAACAAATGAAGTTTTGATATAAATTTTAAACAAGATTAGTTGCAATCACCATGTGGGCAAAAGCACAAAATGAGTACATGAAGTAAGAACATGTAAATGTAACCACCATTGCAAATGCTGAAATGCAGTTCAAAAACTTAAGATATTCTTATGGGAAGGTAAGAAGGGAAAGAAAGCAAATAAGCTCCACGTGATGATACAAACAAGTTGGTATTTATCACATCAAAATTATTTAATAGGTTTAACTATTTTAACTATTTAATAGTTATTCTGCAGCAAATGGTGGAAAAAACAGTAAATTAAGACAGGATGAGAACAGGAATCCGAGAAGGTTTCTAAGGTCCTCATATTCATTATTTACAATATTTTACTCATGACCTTGGCACAAAACCCAAAATATTATGATGACATTTTGTCAATACAAAGAAGCATCAAATGACATTGAGAAATAAGGGACAGAAAAGAAATTACATAAGGTAGTATGAAGTGAAAATCACACACAGGTATCCTATTCCACAGAATTCACAGTGTAGAATCCTATTCATGAGAACTTCTGCCCTTACAAAGGAAAGAGCTAATACAGAACCCTAGATGTCACAGTTGTAGTAGAAGAGTGATATTTAAATTGGATATTTCTTATCCTGAAAAAACTTCAAAGCCTGGGAGCTTTAAATCAGGCCAAAACCACTGACAACTGGTTTAAAAATCATGAACTACCAAAGTGCTAGAAAAACCCATCAGGATTGTTTTTATTTAACTTCTCAGATACTTTTATGTTGTTACTCTGGGGCAACTGTTCTTTCAGTCCAATTTGCAAGCATTCTATGGCAAAAACCTAGGGTTGACTAAACAACATTAATTCCATTCTATTCAAACTTTAAAAATAAGCTTTACTATAGTCTCCTATGTACTTTTCACTAATTCAACTTCTGATTAACCCTACATTTAGTACAGTAATTGACACTGTATATAAAACATCTCTGTGGAGAACAGACTCCCTAGATCCAAAATCTTTCTTTGCTGATTTGACACCTTACCTACACAAGATATGCAACAACTTCAGTTCATTCAGCTCATTCTCTTGTTTTGTGAGCTACTCATTTCTTCTCTCATAGTCTTATACCACCTCATTTTTTTTTCTCAGTAGAAACAAAATCATGCGCATATGGAGGTCCCATTTCCCTGACATAATAATTATTTTGCCCCATTTAATTAAGATGAATGTGATTTATGAGAATATAATTTCAAATAAGTAATAATATTTTTGAACACAGACATTTTCTATGTATACAAGATGAAAATAAAACAATCCATCTTCTTAAAAGATCTTTTTGTTTACAAAACTGTTATTTATGACATAAACGGTACAAAATTATTAATTCATCTGTCACTACCAGAAACCAAATTCTTTTTATGGTATGTACTCTTTCTTGCAAAATTGGAGAATGCATCATATGTGATAATGGCCTAAATTCAACACAATAAAAATACAACAAAAAATAATTTTAAATTTACAAATACTATGAAATGCCAATACTAATTTCTTCCATAGGCTTTATAATGGTTTTTAATACTGTTAGGCCTGACTGGAAAAGTTAAATTTCAATGATTCCTTTTGTCTTATTTTGAGAGCACAGTGAAAAACAATCTAAGCACTGGGAAATAAACAAAAATTCCAATAAACTTTGACATTTACAGTTAGGAATTTAATTGAAATTAATTACTTTTAAATTATTCTTACATCTTAAAACAATCCCTATCCTCGATTCTTCAAAACTGAGTCAATGTCAGACTACATGATCCACATCACCCCATACACTTCAGACTCTTTTTTAGACTTGGTCTATTCAGGAATTCTAATTTACAGAAGAAATCAGACTTCAGAATGGTTGGGCTGTGTTAGAAAGGAGCAGTGTCAAACAAACTTGAAATCAGTAAATTGTAATAATAATTGCACAAGTCAGAATATCAAATATAATGAAATATCAAAATATAAGTCAAATAAATCAGAGTAAATTTTAAGGGTAAAAGACAAACCTTTTTGCCTCTGCTACATTATAAATGCCCATATTCATACTTCCCTCCTTGTTCCTCAGATAAAGGCTTTGTTACCCCCTCCTTAAGACAGATTTTTATCTATCTTCAGGGACAGGGACGCAATTTTCACTTAGAAGCTTTTGCCCCAAATCATGGAATAAATATGTTGGAACAAATATTCTTTTAAACAGCAAATCCTGTTTTATCAAACCATTCCTTTATTCAAAATTAAATATTTGATTATAAGGTCTTAATTTGTGTTTAGGTGAAAATTTCCAGAAAAATCAACCCTTCCCCTCTGCAAGAATTTGCTTATTTTCAGTCAAAAGCACCTTTCTGTGGAGAAATCTACCCAGATATATCTTATGCTTATTTCTTACACTTAATTTCTGAGCTGACATGAAAGTAGTGAAATGGCCTCATTTCTTCCTTTACTGAATTACTATATACACTTATAACTTTATTTTGCTGATTCTGCATCAAACATTTACAGCAAAAACACACTTTTTTTTGAGATTAAAAAATAAAGTAGACATTTTTTTTACAAAGTCTAAATACAAGTAGTAAAAAACTTGTTGATATAATAGTACTTTTTTCTTTTCCTCTTCCTTTCCCTTTCCTTTTTTTCATAAATAATAAGTCTGATTTGAAACATAAAAGTTTATCTTCTTTGAAGATAAAATATTCTGTGTACCTCTGTTTTGCTAGCTCTGTTATAAAAAAAAAAAAGGATATGAAATCCATAAATTTAGATCTAGATCTGGGTGAAAGGTCACAGAAATTGTACAGATATTAACTCTTCCCTCATCCATTTTTGCAGCTATCTGTACTACCTGTATCCCTGCTATGAAAAAAGCATATTTAGCACAGCATCAAAGTATTCTGATTTCTTTTTTAAAAGTGGTATCTCACAGAGCTTTTCATTTTTACAAATTAAATTGCTCTCGCCAGAGCTCTTGCAAGGCTTTTGATTCTTGTGCAATTACGATACAAAGCAGATTACAACTACAGGTACATGACTAACACTTAACATGTTTCAAATCTATTTCTGACATGGTGGGTATCTGCCAGCACTGACCACCTCACTTCCCTTCCTGCTTTCTCTACAGCTGACCTTTATTCCTAGCCCACATACAACAACAGAGGACTTCTCAAATCATGTCTGGGTGGCAACATAAAGCCTCTGTGTGGTCTGAGGGAACCATCTGAGCAGGGCACAAAGTCCATGTCCAGCATGTCCATTTGTGCTACCAAAAACTCTGCATGTTTCTTGTTACTCTAGGACTATTGAACAGGGCTCCAGAAACAGCATGTTTCCTCTTGCCTGTTCCCTGCTAAGAATCTGAAGTCTGCCAATGTAGCTCGGACCTCTCCCCTCTCCACACCCAATCCCTAGGTCGCCAACATTCCTAGTGCTGACAACAACTCTCTGAAAAAGAATGACAAAATCTGAACCATTTTCCAAAAACAGTGAGTGGCTTGCCACACATTTATCTGTGGCAAAAATTAGCCTTTCTGAGCCTACCATTATTTTTAAGAGCCTTTTGGTTATGGGGAATATTAGGATTTTACACTCTACAATGAGAGAAAAAGACAACAAATCTCCAAGAGTTTATTCAGCTTGCCCCCAACTCCACTAGTCCTTTGTCCCACACACACCCACACACATTTTATTCTTTTATTACATCAGAGAATGCTATCACAATGAAATAGTACAATATAGCACAGTACATCTGTACTGTGGCTTAGGTGGCTTAGACAGTAAATCACAAGACTATTTTTCTAAGCTTTTAAATAAAATTGTTTTATCATATGCTTCTTCCTACTAACAACACCATCAGCCCAAATGACTTGCTTAGCTTTTGAGCTTTCCCACTAGCTCACCAGGCCTGGCACAAAATTTTCACAGCTGTGCCATATGCTTGATGGGAGTTAACAATGAGTCTCTGGTTAGATGATGAAATTTCATTTTGCATTTCCCAAGTCTCCACTTCCCACATTCTATGAAGATGACAGTTTGTGAGACCAGCCTTGCCCCCTTGTCTGGCAACAGAGGTATTAGCAAACAATAAAAACAAACCTTCTTGTTGGGGAGTTCCCCACATCTTTTCAAAACACTGGTATAACAAACTCCAAAGCACTAAGGACCTTTAGCCTCTGATTCCCCCCTCCCCACACCACTCCTTCCACACCCCTGTAATTCACAGGCTTGTGAATTAAGTGGCACAACAGACACTTATGTCAATTTAACTACCTGGTTATTTAAATTGTGTAATTTTTACCAGTGGTGTGTTAAAATAGCTTTTTTAAAATTAAATTTCCTCAAACCTTCATTCTATTTCTTGCTGTTATTTTTTCAGACCGACATGCTATTTGGTTGCTTAAAATCCTATATACACTCTAGGCCAACTAAGGAAAACAAGGAGGAGGAACTTCAGCTAAACCCAAGCAGTATCAGGTGACAGCTGTGTAAGCAGCACATCTGCCACTGGCTACGTGGATGCACATATACTCTAGTGCACCTTCAGATTACCACACAGAGGAGGTTATGACCTAGATTTTACAAGAAAATCGCTCTTAAAACATACAAAAGTTTAGTTAATGACATTGCATTCTGTAGACCAAGTGTATAGGTTGAAGTACCTACTTGAAAAACATCAGTACGTGGAAGCTGCATGTTATTAGCTCAAAGTTTCAGTGCATTTACTTCAGCAGTCACAGCAGCATTTCAAAGTTGCTGTACTCCATTTTATCAAATTCCTTCTCCCACACATAAATTTTACTAGTTCCATTGTTTAACAGTAAAAATCAACAACATGTTGGATAAATATTAAAGAAGCACTAAACCTGGCAATTCATCATCATAGATGGTTCCATTACATATAAGAAACACAGAAACACTAGATATATGTAATTAACAAATAACAAAATATTATATTGATTTATTAACCCATTTTCAACACCATCATTCCTTATTTCTTACAGTTACATGTATTTATTTATATTTTGTAAAACTAGGGCCATCTCTGTCTTGTAATTCCCACGAGGATGAGCAGGGACACCAAAGCATCCACTCAAATGCTGTGTGTCAAGGCTGAGAATAGTGCACTAAAGTCAAATGAGGAAGTAAAATCAGTGCAAAATGAAGAATTCCTCCATCTTTAAAACTTACATTTACAGTGAAAGACAGTGATAAAATAGTACTGGAGAGTAACAGTTTATTCTAATACTACTTAATGCCAAGTGCAAGAAGAACATTTACTTTCACAGGAAAGTATTCATATTCTCCTTAGGTTTAAGGTTATTTCTAAAGCATGGTGACATTTTTTTCGTTATCTCAGTTCGATACTCAAGTTCCTCAGCTCAAGTATCATGAAAACAATCATGTAGGAAACTCAGCATTATATGGCAAATCAAAACACTATTGCAACTAGTAGAAGAGAATCTGTAAGTCTTCAGGGGAAATTTGGATAGCTGCCATGTTCCTAACACTATTTTTTAAGTTTTCATGTAGAAGCAATCAGACTTGTTTAAATCCAATTCATATTCTGAAGATTATCTTGAAACTAATGAGAACTCTGATTTAAAGTCACATTTTCAGAGTGTGTAAAACTACACATTTCACCCTGGCCTTCCATGCTTGTACTTGTCAGAAGCCTAACTTACTGAGGAAACTGCATGACCTCTAAGTGGAGACCCTGCTGATGTCTGGACCCAGTTCACTGCAAATAGAATATTTTGCTCAAACCATCTCTTCTCAGCCTCAAGTCAGTTAAAGTCACATGAATTGAAGATAAGCAATTCAAGCTACAACAACGCAGCATAAAAAAACTGACAGGTTCCCATTTACAGTGCCATACACATAAGAATAACTATCTTATGTCAGGCCAAAGCTTTATGTGGTTCCATCTAAAACAGTGGCCACTAGCAGCCACTTAGAGAAGAGGAGAAATAGGATAGGTATCCTCTTGGTGTACAACCACTAATAGGACAGCATAGACCTTTGCCTATATTCACAATAAATTTAGTATTTTACAAACTCATAGTCATTATATCAGAAATTCAGATCTGAATCTCTAGCAACATCTAAGGAATTTCTGGAAATTACTCATTCTTTTAATAATAGTAGGTAGCATTGAGTAGGAACAACTGTTTTGCTTGTAATCATGTCATGTTAGAATTATGTGACTTTCACCATTAGAAAATACACATCGAAAAAAAAATTTTTTTAAAGACTCCCTGACGATATGGCTACACTAGTGCTACCACAAAAATAAAGAGTGGAATGAGTTCAAGACTTTGGAATACAATTTGTTTCTGTTTTCTGAAAGCAGTAGCTAAGCAGCAGACAAGGACTATTTATTCCTCCGTGCTTTGTGAGACTGTGGAACATCTAATGCTAAATCTATGCTGTCTAATTATCACTGTGCAGAGAGATGCAGGTTCTATCCCCAAAATACAATAGTGCCAACTTCTGCAGCTCTCCCTGTTAGCACAGTTTGTACTATGGTTAGAAGGTGGCCTGTGATAACTTACTGTTCAACTCTTTCTTTTATCTGAGTAATAAATACACAAGAATGGGAGAAACATATTTGATTGTTGATTTGAAAGCATTACACTTTGGAACATACTCAGTTTTCAGAAGCCCCATCTATTCCTAAGTGTTGAGTGTAGCTGGATTAAATCATCATGTCTCCATTATGTGATTAAAACCACCCCTGACCATGCTGTTTCTATGTTTGTCTCTGTTTTTGACTTCCATGGCACCAGAGTATCCCCCTTTCCCCCATTAAAGGCGATCACAGATTGAGAGTTGGCGGCTTTGCCTTTTTATATATACCACTTGGATCATGAGTAATGAGGGGCATTTCATTTAGGGGTGTTCCTAACAACAAGACCCTGTCCAGCTGCCATGTGTCTGTTAACCGAATGTTAAAACAAGGTAGGTTACTGTTAGGCAAGTCTTCTTGGAAAGTTATTAGCACAACACTGTTTATTGCTAAAACATTCTTAAGTAAAAATAGAAATATATTTAACACTGTGTCCTAGATTTCCAACACACATCTCCAAAGAGAGTGTTTTAATCATTTAGCACTGTCTTTGTTCTCCTCAATAATAGATGCTAGCTGGTCTGATAACCCCTCTTGCTTTTTCATTCCAGTTTCAACAAGAATAACAAAGAGCAGCATTCTAACACCAAAAGAAAGTTACAAGATTTTCCAAGTTTATGAGACTTCTCAAATTACCAGAAACAAGAAAGCTATTATTTTTAAAATCAACTTAATCCTAGTATGTTTAGGATTAACAATTATATTCTCTTCAAAACACTCCTCTGGGACAAGGAAGAAAGTTTCCCAAGAAATATGTTAATCAATATGTGAAGCACTGGCAAAATCACATTGCTGCTCTACACTAGCCTGAGAAAAGGAGTTGAGAGGGGAAAAAAGAAAAAAAGCACATAGACATTAATCATGGCAAAAACAACAGACAACTTGCTTTTCCAAATTTTCACTTATGATGACTGTAGCTCACAAGTTCACATACGGAATGGATGAAGCCAAGGTAAACACACTAAAGTAAGTTGATTATGTGTTTTATATAATCAGCTTATTTTCATTGTAATGTTCTAATCTACATCCTTCAGTAAGAAGCAGTTAAGAAATACATGTTATGGCAATTTGAGCTCAACAAACGTTGCTATTTTCTATTCTTCACTTACATGCCTTTCAAAAACTATGAGAAATATCCTAGGAAAGCACACAAAATTTGATAGAGGAGTGGTTGCCACAGTTTGGAGGCACTGCAAATCTGACAACCGTACCCTCTGTCCTTCCCTCCTGATAACTGAGAGAGATGTGAAAAAGAACAGGTCCCGCAACAGACCTTGTTGAATGTCCCCTTGTTACTGGTCTCCAGGCGGAGTACAACACTTGCAATGTGACCGTCCAAACAGCATTTTACTCATCCACCTACCAAAGCTTCATTTTCTTAGAATGAATACAAGAATACTGTGGTAGACAATGTCCAAAGCTTTGCTATAGACAATGTAAATGACATCCAGTGCCTGCACAGTATTTGCAAATCCAGCCTTTTAACCTTGGTAAAAGGCAGTCAGGTGGATCAGGTTAGACCATGTTGAGCAATACTGACAGAAAGAAGGCACTGAGTACATCTGTTTTATCCACATCCACTGGAAGCTCTTTCTAAGCTTGTATTACCATGAGAAGAAAAAGCAAAGAGGAACTCCCAGAAAAAAAAAAAGAATTAAAAAATCTCTTTTTCATGTAAAAAGTCCAAGTATGCCAAAAGAGAAGAAAATTCAAGAGATGGCATGGTGTCTCGGAGGTACTAGAAAGGAGCATTTCCTTGGAACCAGGAAGAAATGTGTAAGTTTGCTACCACTGAGTTCACTGGAAGCAAGTAAGACCTGTAAGGGCTGAAACAACACAGAAAGAACAAGTATTATAAGTCTGCTTGTTTCTGATCTTACTGCAATATTTTGTACTAAGTTTTCTTTTTTTCCATTCAAAAAGCTGAATTTATTGGTTTATTTTTTAACTGATTTTTTTTAAGTTTAAAAAAACTTTTGAGGAATTCATTATAGGAGAAAATTTAAGCACATCCACTTCAAAGCTCTCACTGAATCCATATCTCATTACTGATGTTTGACTGTTTCTTCATTAGTTCTGTTCTTACCTTTATGGAAAAAAAATTATTACTTTCCTTAATAATAAAAAAAAAGAACAGCTTCAATCACCTCAAACAATTCTTTCTCCACACTGCATTTTTTATAGTGAAAATTATTACCATTTATTATCTACCAAGGACATGCCTTAAAAGCATTTAGATATGTAAGCATGTGCCAACAGAAGAGCTTTATGATCATTTAGCACAACTAAATTAATTTTCCATATGTGAAAAGAAAATTATTTTCCAAAACAAGTTACACTTAAATTTTGAAAAGCGCTGCTGAGCTTGAGTTACATTTAAGTCCCACTTGAGTGTACAGAGAAGAATTGAAATAACTTACTTAGCGTTCTTCTTTTATTTTCTGTATGTACATAAATATAATACTTCAACAAGTATTATTATAAATAAATTCAGCTTTTTCATGAAACTGGAACAGCTTTTTGTATATACCTAATACAGAGTGAAAGGTTAGTTTAGGCTTTATGCCAGCTTAATCCTTGGCATTTGTTCTTAAACACCCAGCAACAGCAGTTTCAATTAATATTAGATGTAGGAATGTTGTTTTTGTAACAGACACACCTGTTTGCCATGAAATGAGTTGAATCCAACAACCTGTTTTATGTATGCTGCATGATAATCTCATGTAGTCATAATTCCTCTCTTTCCATCATCCCTTACTGATGTTATGCTTTAAAATAAATAAATACATAAATAAATAAGTAAATAAATGTGGGGTTTTTTTAAATACTTTGGAATGTGAAAAAATAATGTTCTCTGAGTTCATTCCATATCAATATAATAGTGGTATTGCATCTTCCTTCTTTGACACCAAGACACTGCCTAAAGGAAAATAGTTGGATGCTTTCCATGAGTTCAAAATGCAGCCAAGTAAGCTTTAGTTTATACTTCACCACCTTAACATCACTTTAAAATACTACTGAAATAATGCAAAAAATAGATCATATAAGGCTTCATGAATAATCACAACTCCATCTGATAATTAAAAAGAAAATTTTTAAAGTTCTAATGTCTTTAAACAGAGTGAATTCTGTTCAGGTGTTTTCAACAATTCAAAATTCAGGTTTTGTCAAGGATTAGGTTTCTTCCTTTTTACCAAACAACTGAATCTTAAAAAATAACCAATAAAAGAAACCCCCGCAGACTCCCACTGGTTCTATCGATATAAATTTACTTTAGAACTTAAATGGGGTCTTTTCTCTTTTAAACCAGGTAAAACCTGCAGGGTGTTTTTTAAGAGAAGATCAATTTATTCAATACTCACTGTTTGTAAATTTCTTATTTAAAAAAAACCCCAAAATCATGTTAACACCACATCATCCTTCCTGGAGTGCTCAAAGAACTGTTGGAGATAACAGTCACTTTGACCGGGAGTACTTCTTTCACCAAATACAAAACTGGGTAGGGAAATTTCCCTCTGTTTAGTGATTTAGAAACAAGTATTTTATTTATTTCAAACTTTTTATTGACATGTACTGTTTATCTGTTGATAATCTTTATTGTTTTTGAACTATTATGTGGCATACAAACCAAAACCAAGAGACTGATCTTGACCGCAGAAATTTACGAGTATAAAAAAGACGCAAACTGGAAAATTCAGCTCATTACATCCTGTGAGGGTAAGTCTGAATAATTCATGAAACTTACTACAAGCAATAAACTCAGGCAAGGAAGAATACAGCATTATTAGATAAACTGAATTGAATTGAATATTGAACTAATTGAAGATGAAGTATTTCCTTGAAGAAATTTCTCTAACGTACTGGAATGGCTTTAACCGAATTAGACCATATTGTCCTCTGTTTAAAAACAGAGACAGTGTAAGAAATACTATTGTGCTTAATCTAAACAAGAGAATGATTCAGACCATAGCTTGGGAGGCTAGTACATCCTTAATTTAATATAGTGCTTTGTTACATTGGACAAGCCAAAGTTCGTGGCATCACAGTCTAAGAAATAAAACAATTTGTTCATGTACAGACCCTCTTTACTTCTGGTTTTACATTACCAAGTTCAGTGATGTCAGGTCATATGTACCATCAGTCTAAATTATTCTGCAGCAGTACATAGCCCTGGATTAAGATATTCTACTTGATCAAACAGTGCTAAAAAGAAGCTAAATAAATTATACTGTATGATCAACAGCTGTGAGAACCTCGATTTTTTAAAGGTGAGGCAAGATATACTGTAGTATTCCCCAATGTCATCCCTGTGTGATGACTAGAGATAATAATGTATGCTGTTTTAAGATAGTCTCATACTCAAAAATTCAAAGTTTCAAAACCTTACCAAACCAAAAGTTGCAAAAAACCCTCAGTTCAGAAAAATTTTGCAGACTAATCCTTCCCCTAACAAGTTGTTCTTTGGTACACTGTAAAACATTATTTTTTCCTCAAATTTCAGTTTGTGAAAATAAAATAAAAATTCAGAATATATCAACTTATATCCAAAGCATTTTGACAGATTTACATTTTGTGAAGATATGAAATTTTACCTTTTAGCAAAAATCAATTTCTTACAAAATGAAAGGTTATTTTTCTACCCAACCTGACTGGCTTTAATTTAGAACAGATGAAAGAATACAGAACAATGAGTACATGTAGATTTTCATGCAACATATCAATTTTTAGGAAATTTCTCACTTTAACACTTTTAAACTTGTGAGCTGTGGTAGTATGAAAACATGGTTGTAAATAAAATGAGGAAGTAAAAAGCATGAACTACATTTGTCAAAATATTTTAATCTCAAAGTTTATAACTTGTTTCACTTGTAACATCAATAATACTAGACCTAGGACCAGCAACAGTCTCCAAATAATCATCAGTTTCCATTCTTCTGGTCCCACTGGCAGAAGAAGGGAAGTTGAAGAGAACGGTTTTTATGGTTAAATGTTAAGCAGTGAAGCTCTACATCTGTGCAAAGTCAAGATTCTCCATTAAACACAACTTTCTTTATTTGACCAATTTTTTTTTTAGAGGTGGTCCAGACCTTATAAACAAATAGCCTTTTCTGCTTTTTGGCTGGGATTTCTTCTGTAAGCATATTACACTTACTTTGCCAAATATTTTCTATTTTTACCCTTTATTAAATGGAAACCCTAACATTTTGCTTTCATTTATCAGAGGTACTAAATGTAGTGAGGTAAAATGCAATTTGCCAGAGCACAGCATTGTATTTCGTGTGAGGAAAGTTTACTTTTGCAAATTTAAAACTTATCAGAAAATTAAAATATAAAGATATTATTTAATTTCTATGCATGTGTATTCATATATATTTAAAATGTTTAGTACATGAAACTGTTATTCATTTCTATGAACTCCACCATTTCTATCAGGTGTATTGTACAGCTGTAAAGTACCCTTGCAGTACTATCAAAGTGGAATTACCTGAACGAAGTATTCAGATTTTAGGCCCAGCAATTGCTAAGTTATATTAGAAACAATTTGTAAATTCCCTGTTTGCCACAAATATGACTCTCTATTTTGCGCTGACTCAGTAAAATGAATTTACAAGCTATATTAAAATTTAGAACATTATTTTAGAACAAATTACACAGTATTGAATCAACATTTTTTCCCTGAATTGCCATGTGTTTTCAAATTTACATCACACTGTCTGCTTAAGGTTATCTCACTTCTGTGAAATAGTCCAATATAAAAAAAGTAATCACTGCAGTGATTAAACATCATATTCATCAATAGATTCCTAGGTTTAACATTGCAACTGCTTGCATGAAACACATTCTCTTTCCCTGACAGTGATAATGTTAAAAGGCTGAACTATTGTTTCCACTGTTATAAAGAACATTGTTCACCCTCTTCCAGTGAATGACATGCCTCTTAAAAAATAAGGGCTGCATTTATATGATGTTGAAAGGCTGCAAATATAATTAACACCTCAGAATTTATAAGGTACTCTGCACCACACAAAAACATGACCATTTAACAGAAGTGAATTTATAATACAATTCTACATAAACCACGGTACTCATTTCTTCAATAAATATGAAAAATTACTGGCATATTTGCAAGCTTTGGAACCAGCAGAAATGAATTGTCAACTCCTGATGCACTTGGGAGTCTGGACAGTAAGACAAAACCTGGAATTGCTCCATTTTTTACAAGAAAAAAAATGTACAAAGAGAAAACATACAGAAGAGGGAACCTTAAAAGTTTTACTTCACTTACTGCTTTACTGGCAATGAAAAAGTGTTTTTCTCACCATGAGTTATTTCTTAAAAGCCAAGCATTTTCTCTGTGCCATTCTTGTAGTGTGCACAGCATTGGGAATTAACAGCTAGCTGATTCTGTCAAAACCTGCCATTCATTTTATCTCCACAACCACAATCACCACGGTAAGTATGCACACATTACCTATGTCACTTTTGTGCTCTCAAAAAACACCAGAGCAAAACCTATTGGTCAGTTTTAAAAATTGCTCAACTGCAAAGCTAATGTCAGTTATGATTCAGCCCTAATTTTGCCTGTCAACAGTCTTGTTCAACTTCCCAGATATTCCATTTTGTTGCCAAGACCATTTTGTAAACGAAATCTCTTGAAAATCACCATATGAATATGTCAACGGGTCATGAAATATTTTCATTACAAACCTTGAAGAAAATCTAAACTCTAAAGCAACAGTTAGAAAAATGACTATTTCATTAGACATGAGTGTGAAATCTTTCTGGAAAACATTTATTTTGGCAACTCCCTATTCTGTTGGTGGCCCAAAAGTATCCTGACTAGACTATCCCGGTGTGAGGCAGCACCAGCTCCATTGAGGAAGCTGTAGCAGATGAGCTAATAACTACAAGGATCACCCTAGAGCATGATTTTGCAGTGTGTGAGTACCTAAGCAGCCGCAAGGTCAGACAGAAAGACAAATTCACATTACTTCAAAGTAAAAGGTTAAGAAATTGTATTCATTTATCCAGAGACCAAAAAAAGTTAGAAAATCCCCAAGAGAGAGAAGACATTTTTCTCTTGCTAATAGTAGGACTAGAAGTCAGCTCTTGTATTGAGGACTGGGTTCCTTCAACCTCTTCACAATCTTTTAAAAGTTCTGTGGTCATTTTAACTAAGATACTACAGCTACCTGTCAGACCTAGTTAGCATATAACTTTAGCCTCACTAACTGCCCTACAGTGGACAAAACCCTGAAATTTGAAAGCATGTTCAACGTGTAAGCCATTGTTAATTACTTGAGGCACAAGGAGATGGCTTCCCAATTAGAAAAAGGTAGGTGTGTATAGGGCAGATCATAAATGCTTGTATGGGTGTAAGTAAGGGAAAGGATGTGTGGTGCACCTTAATCCATGAAACTGAGGAAGAAACTTGTTGAAAGCCTCACTACAAACCTTTAAATCTCTTCAGGAGGACAAGATTTTCTCACAGTCATCAACATCTTACCCTCTCTCAACCTCCCAAATCTATACTTTTCAAAGATTAATACTATTCCTATATCTGTGAAGGTTTCCAGAGTCCCCTGCAACACAATGCAGGAGGGCTGCACAGAAAAAAAAATGTCTGCTGGTTAAAAGATCCCTCTCGAGGAAATCACCTACAGTATCTCGTCATAGCCATGTTTTTCCAAGGAGGACTCCTTGAAACTCAGAGGGTTTTATTCTAAAACTGAAATTTAAGATTTGTGAATCTAATCTCATTGAATCTCCCACATGACTGTATTTGAGACAGATACTTCTTAGACAGAAAATACAGTAAATTTCCAAAATATTATTTACTCAAGAAAGAAATCTTTAACAATAAAGCACACAGCTGACTGACGGAATATATCTGTTCTGCCAGAGATTTCCTATGCACTCCATCCAAAAAAAAAGAAATCATTATCTCACTTCTGAATTTCATATCAATTTCATGCCTGTGAAGTATTCAAAATCTTCAAATACACTATGAATGACAACAGTCTACAAGAAAACAAACAAACCAAACCAAAACTAACCGCTAAAAATAACAGTGCAAAGCTCTTAGTTACAATTCTTTGTTTGAAAATGCTTTTACTTACAACTCTTCTTAAGTAGCTCTTTGAAAAACAAGTCCATACACTCATATAAAAACTTCAAAAACATGATTTGAAGGGGAGTTTTGGGAAATTTTGGTTTAAGTCAAACAGATTTAGTTCTGAACAGTCTGGCAAAATGTGAAACAATGACTCCTTCCCTTCTCTCTAACAAATCACTGTACTACAAAAAAGTGGTTTTACATTAAAACTGAGAAGGAAAAGAAAGCTTTCCTACTTTGAGATCAGACTGGAGAGTTCCTTCAGCACTCAAATGTGAAATTACAGAACTGCTGGCTAAGGTATGTAACCTACTATTATAACCAGCCACTGTGCCATTAGACTTGCAGGGTGCCATCATAACATATCTACCACAAGGGCTCCAGGATGAATCCTGAAAAACACAGATCAGAGACCCTGACTATCCATCGGAAGATAAAAATGAGTCTTTAAAAAGGAAAAAAAAAACCCAACCAAAAAAAAACCCAACCAAAAAAAACCAAACAAACAAACAAAAGAGAGAGAAGAAAAACAAAAGAGGAGAAAGAAAAGATTACTTACACACAGATGAACACAGTTTTGTTGGGGAGGCACCAGTGTGGCTTCTGTAAAGGGAAATCGTGCTTCATTAACCTGTTGGAATTGTAGAATGATAACAATAACAATGTGGATAAAATCTGACCTGGACTTTCAAATGGCCTTTTACAAGGCTCCACATGAAATTTTATGAAGAATTCCATTGCTGCAGGATTGGAGAATTCTTTTCAGCAACAAGGAGCCAGTTAAAGCAGAGGAAACACAAGGAAGTGCTTAAGTGTCACTTTCAGGATGGAAAAATGCCAAGAGCAGGATCCCTCCTTCGTGTGTTGGTGCTGGGAACAGCTTTGTATCATCACCTCCTTTTCAGTGACCTGGAAAGGGGAGGCAACTGTGAAACCTCCAAGCTTACAGGTGATACTTAGCTCTATGGGTAGTCAAATACCATGTGTATGGCAAAGAGCTGTAGAAGGTCCTCAGGGATGTGGTAGGTTAACATCAATGTAGAATCATGCTGAGAGGGAACAATGTGGAAATGGCAGCTGAAACTCAGGAACAAGTCTTGGGGTCAGCTTTGGCAGTTCTCCAAAATCATCACCTCAGAGTGAAAGGACATCTGAGAAGTTAAGACAGAGTCTTGCTTCATCAGGAAAGTTGCTGAGGACAAAGTAATCTGTTTATTCCTGCAGCAAACACTGATGCACCCACATCTTAAGAGTGCTATATGTCATACAGTCTTTGTATCTCAAAGGGAAGGTAGGAGCATTAGAGAACATAAAAAGGACACCACCTAAAATGATCCAGGAGGTGAACTGGCTGCCTTAGAAGCAGAGATTTCAAAGGCTGAGTAGTTCTTTAGTGTGGAGAGGAAAAGGCTAAAGAGGTCTAAGACTGAGATTTGTAAATTCCTGAAGGTAGCAGATAAGTAGGATGTGAGACTGCGCCTTGCCAGATGCCACAGTATGAGTACAAGGGTCACCTGGTGAAAGTAGCAGATCAATTTAAAACAAATAAAGTCATATATGGTGCCGTATGGTGGCTTGTGAACTTCTTGAACTTGCTTCCAATGGGCTGTGGAGGCAGTCAGTACCAGTGGGTACAAAAAGGGGTCAGACAGATGCTGAGACAGTAAATCTGTAAGCAGCTACTGAAGAGAAAGAGGATGTCCGATGCCACCTTGCACCCTCCTCTTCCAAAGGCTGTACTAACTGAAGAACCTATTAGGCTTGTGCACTCTGATGACACAGCATCTGCTTTTTCCTCTGCTGGAAACAGACCACTATTGCTGGATGTAGCAAGTACTGGTCTAATCCAATTGAGCATTAATGTTCTATGTTTTTCCTGTTCAAGACAGACTTTAAGGATACTGATTTTACCGACTATGCTTCTGACTACACTAGGTCCATGACCAATTGCACTGCAGAGATTCATTTCAGGACAGTAAAGAACAAGATAGATGCCAATAGCCAGCTTGGAAATAGAGGGGAATTATCTGAGACTCCACCTTGAAAGACAATTCCCTCCTGAAACTTAGTATGGTATTCCTATTGACATATTGTTCATATTGAAGATTTACTTTTCCCCCATATTGAATAGTTTCTTCCTAAGCAACAATTACTCAGCTCAACTCACTGTTATGCTATTTACATCACTTTGTAATCTGGAAGAATCTAAAAAACTTTTGTATTGGATACAGAGAAATTGACATTCATAATATAAGCACTTTATGCTTAATTAATGCTTGTCATCCTACGTACAGATTAGGTATTCCACTTTATGTCATCTACAGCTAAGGGAACCCAAAAGGCATTTGTCTGTGTTAGGAAGCTAATACATTGTCATCCTCATCTTATGTCAGAAGAATTTGAACCACAAGAACTCACTGTCTTCCTGCTACTTAATGGTACCTGTGTTTTTAGATGCTTAAATCAGAACTACTTTTCAGGGAGAAGCATCACAGAACATCACAGAACTGAGAGGAACTGTAGGTAGTCCTCAGTATCATTTGTTTCACATGAATTCACACAGAATCTTGCCCATAAAAAAGAGACACAAACAGTTTTTTTAAATACTTCACTTATTTCTTGGTCACAAAGCCAACAACAGAAGTACTGTAAGAACTAAACCATGTGTATTTAAAAGGAAACTAATTTTCTATACTAAATGATAAAAAATAGTAATACAGGGGAGTGGAGGGGGACATGAAAATTCACATTAGTACCTATAACCACACACACTTGCCAACGCACAAGTCTTCATTATTCATAACTTTACCAGATTGAAGTAATGCATGTCACAAACATAATTCCAAGAGAGTTCTATGGATGAATCAGCAGGTCAATTGCCTGGGACCCCAGGAACCAGAAGAAAGCCCCCACAGGAAGCCAAACTTAGTAGTAGTACTAGTCACCTAATGTACAGGTAGGAGCAGGGAGGGGACCATGCTTCAGCCTGTCTAGAGCCTTGGTGTACATAAAGCCAATTTCAGTTCTCACACGCTCTTCTTCACCTGTATAAGAATAGCTGTGCTTCTCCTGTAAACCAGAAAAGCCTATCCAACACAAATTTTACAAACACACTGCAATGGTACAGTGTTAGTCTATTGGGAGGTTGGACTAGATGATCCTTCCAACCCTTAATATTCTGTGTGATTCTGTGTGGAATAATAAGCATTTTCTGAAAACCAGAAGGGAGGGTTATTAACACACTAATGGCAGTTTAGCACTTTACAGAGACAAAACAAATAGCTGGAAGGATTTGCCAGTGTTGTTGTCATAGTCCACCATTAGCCCTGCTTTAAATGCTTTAGCATTTTCCTTGACTAGTGAAGTTTTATTTTAATTTATTTTGTATTAAATTTGATTCTGTAAGGAGCTACATAGCATAGCATTTGCAATTCAGAAAGTTGATCACTGTATTTTAAAACATAGGTTAGATTTTTTTTCTCAATCAGAAGCTAACAGTTTACTGCAAAGACTATGTGTTCTCTGTAAAGGATTTTAAAAAGCTGAATAAATAGAAAATGATTCAAAGACATCTTGCGTGCTAGTTATTACAAATGGTCATGAAGGAATGGCATGCATCATATCACAGTATAAAATACACTGTATTTTAAAGGTCTTTCACCATGATCCAGCTGCATGCAATTTTTGTAATACTTGTTCATTATTTAATAGGACTTTGGAGCACTAAATATAAAGTCAGATGCAGACTTGTTAACTGCTTCTAAAGACTGAGAATATTTTATAAAGGGAGAGTAACAGAAGGCTGTGGACACAATGAGAAGGACTTACTTAAATATCCCACGCTTGGGCCTGACTCATTCTTTCCCTCAAAGAAAGATACAAATGTTAAAAATGAAAACAAACCACTCAACAACTCTGAACATCATACTGGGATGCAGACAGCTGTGTCACCGATATTTATACCCTAGATGTTTTCCTCATCCTTGCAAGAACAACTTTTTAAATAAGAAAAACCCTCAACCTTCCTGTTTCTGCACATGTTAAGCATGGTAATTCTATGTTGTGTGTCTGACTGATCCACAAAGAACCACCAGCATGTTCAGATGAATTTCAGCAAGTGTGGGCAAGATGATGCTGTCCATTCTACTTCATCAAATGCTGCTATGGTTATTCCAAGGACAAGCATTTCAGTAGAAATCTCTGACAAAAAAAAAAACCCAACCCAGATGAAAAGACTTTTTAGGTAGTTTACATACAAATTAGAACTAAGCTGGGACTACGGATAACAAAAGGAAAGTATGCTAAATATCAAAAATTTCTGCTTTAAACATACACTGTAATTCTGTAGTGAAAACTTTAATGCCAAAATTCCAGGAAGGCCATAGGTAGAAAGGTCATTCCTGAAATAAATGGGTAACATCTTGGAAATTCAGTCTAGAAAACAAGTCTTATGAGAAGCAGCCAAGAGAATTGTGATTGTTTAGCCTGGAGAAAAGGAGGCTCAGGGAAGACATTATTGCCCTTTCCAACTGCCTCAAAGGATGTTGTAGTGTGGTGGTTTTGGTCTGATCTCCCGGCTAAGAAGTGATAGGACAAGATGAAATGGTCGCAAATTGCACCAGGGAAAGTTTAGATGTTAGGAAAAATTTCTTCACAAAAAGGATTGTCAAGCACTGTAACAGGCTGTCCAGGTAAGTGTTGGAGTCACCATCCCTGGAGGTACTTGAAAGTTGTGTAGATGTGGTGCTTAGGGACATGGTTTAGTGGTGAACTGTCAGTGCTGGATTAATGGTTGGAATTGGTGATCTTGAAGGTTTCTTCCAACCAGAACGATTCTATAATTCTATGACATTCTCACACCACGAACTTCCACTTCCTTTGAGAAGTCTTAAGGGAAAGCACATCAGCTAAATGCAGACTCTCCCTTGGACAGTAATCATCCACCTTCCCTTCCTCACAGCAAGATGACGTTTTTATTTCCTGTCATGGAGGTCCACGTTTGCCACCATTAGCAGCACTGTATAACTTAGTGATAGCTCTGCATTTCCTCTTCCACCACTATTTTGGAAGGTAAGATCAAAGAAAAATTACACACAACAAATACTGCATGCTTCCTATGTTGCAAGAAAAATTATATCTGCATTTCTTAGTTTGCACGCCACTTCTGATTTTTGCTATTTTCATTGTGATAACACCATTATTTTTAGCAGCCCTAAAACCATTCCTTTTAGAATTATGGATTAGTCTTCTCCAGGATGAATACTGGCCTCATTTTAAGTTACTTTTTTTCTGTATTCTACTTTCTATCTCTCCCTCAGCCTTGCTTTCAAAACTTCTGTTTCCATGGATTTCAGTATTATTTTAGGACACCCAAAGAACAGAAACACATGGTGGTAAACACAAGACAGAACATGAAAATAAGATCTTTACTGCATGGAGCTGGCAGTCCAGCCCTAAGGTAAAACAGAACAGATGTTTGTGCCAAATAGGACTAATTCACTCACCTTTTACAGCAGCACTGACTCCATCTGGTCGAAATAAGTAAGTCTTAACACAGCATGTGAACACAAACTACATGCATTTCTGGCTAGCAATGACTGAGCAAAGGGTGACTTTTCCTTTTTTTTTTAATTGAAATCCAGTTTCTCTGTATCTTTCCTACATCACTGTCTGTTAATAGGAATAATTAGTAGTCAGAATTGGTGGATAAACACAGGTAGGCCAAAGTGGTCCAAGAAGGCAAGGGCTAGTACCTCGAACAGCTCCAGGACGGTAATCAGGTCCTTTCAAAATCCATGGGATAGGTCAACAGATTTGCTGTCAAAAATTAATAAAAAGTCTGAGCTCTGAGTTTGACAGGAGGCATCTAAACATGTTGCAAGAAGAGCTTCTAGGTCCTGACACTTTAAGTCACTCATGCAACTGTCAAACTTAATTGAATTTATTGGTGCAGTTTAGAGATAGCAAAGGTGCTCAAAGTAGCATCCAGCTCATTGTGTTCAAGAGGTTTACAGAAGGTTGGCCTAAAAACATACACCTCTAGCAGAGCAGCAAGGTACAGAAAGTATACTGGGCTTTTTCTGAAAAAGTTTTAATTTGGTCAAGTCTCTTATCTTCAAGTTCCAATGACTATGTTTCACTTGAACTTGAAACATGTTTTTCTCCTCAAAAAACATGTCCTGGAAGTTCTTTATATGTGGCATCCCCTTAGACTTCCTATCAAAGGCTGCATGAGTAAGCATTTCCTTAGTGAAATATCTACCTTAGCTACATCCAAGAAAAGATTCTTATATTACTTGTAAGAAAACCTTTTCCAAAACACAACCACTGTCAACTTGAAAGTTGTAGGAAAAGAGTTAGTAAGGAGAATCTAGTAATTTTATTAAAGCAGTAATGATGAGGATTTGGATGACATTACTGTAGGAAAGGCTGTGAATATCATGCTATAAAACTATCATTTATTGCATTAAAAGTCCAGATGAGTCACTCCTAGATACCAATGAAATTCAATTTTATTCCCAGGACAAATTAATGCTTCAAGTCATACTTCACATTTCATAGTTTCACAGGACATTAACGTAGACCAGTCTGTCTGAAAAATTGGGAAAATGAGGGAATGAAACTCAAATATGTCAAGTCTCTTCTTCTGAAATGTAAATGGCTAGTTATCAGACTGTACTTTAGGCAGTCATGGTTCTAAGAAAGTAATATCACTGTCCAAGGCTTTTTGGAGACAAAACCATAGGAGCATCCTTTCTGACAGGACCTGTGACCCTGTGAGGAAGCCCAACTGGAACAGTCCATTCCTGAAGGAATGCACCATGCTGGAAAGACCCATACTGGTGCAGTTCTTGAAGAGCTGCAGCCTGTGAGAACACTCATGTTGTAGAAGTTCATGAAGGACTGTATCCCATAGGATAGACCCCACACTGGAAAAACAGGAAGAGCATGACAATTAAAGACTGACAGAGACAAAGCATTATGAACTGACCCTAACACCCGTTTCCTATCCCTCTGCACTGCTTGGCAGGAGGACATAGAGTCAGCAATGAAGTTGAGCCTAGGAAGAAAGAAGGGGTGGGGACAAGGTGGGTTTTGTTGTGTTCTTATTTCTCCACTGTCCAAATCTGTTACAATTAATTGGCAATAAATTAATTTCCCCAAGTCAAGCCTGTTTTGCCCATGATGGTAACTGGTAAGTAATCTCCCCATCTGTATCTCCAGCCATGGGTTTTTAATCATATTTTCTCCCCCTGTCCTGTTAAAAGAGTGGGAGTGATAGAGCATCTTGGTGGGCACCTGACAGCCAGACAAGGTCAACCCACCACATGGATGTTTTCTCCTGATAAACATGAGACTAAATCCAGATTTGACTTCAGTACTCAGGTGTAGTTTAAGGGATTTCCTAATGTCATTTAGATTCATTCTACTGCTAATGAAAATACAACTTGGCCTCTAGTAAATAAATCACATATTTATCATGGTTTGAAGTCATAGTTATGTTTAATATGAATTCTTTACATATCAATATTTTTAAAATGACAGACTGGCATGGAATTTCCTTTTTCAGGTCAAAGAGCAGAAATTATTTTGCAAATGAAAGATCAGAAAATAATTAGCCATGGGAAAAATTGAGCTCAACATTCATTTGTGGTTTGTGACATTGATAAAAAGAGCTCATGTTCTGTTCAAGTAATTACTGATACCAAGTATTAGGTAGGCAAATGGAGAGGAGAGGAGAGGAGAGGAGAGGAGAGGAGAGGAGAGGAGAGGATACTGGATAAAATGTGAGACTAACATCTAGTAAAATAGTCTCTCCTTATTTTAAAAGATATACAATAATACCATGATAGGAATTAAAATAGAATAGGTTATGCAACCCTGAAAATTAAACAGGACTTTTATAAATTACTCCATAGCAAAAAGTGACCTTACATGTCCCAACAATTTGCAATGATGTTATGTTGCTCTTTCCCTTTAGGGAAGAAAAAAAAAAGTACAAAAAGGGAGAGGGCAGACCACAGAGGATGTTTTTTCGCAGAACATTCTTTTTTATTGCCATTTGAAGGATACTTATGTTAACATAAGGCAAACTAATGAGAAGTGTCAAAAACTGTCAGAGAAACTGAAAAGGTACAGAATCTACATTACTTTTTTTAATAGCTTTTCCTTACTAGATTCCAATTTGAAGATCGAGGAGATGTTTCTTAACTACTTATATGACTTAGGAAATTCAGACCTGTGATCTATTACCCTTAGGGCAACTCTAGTGCTATATTCACACTCAAGCTGGTCTGGTAACCAGGGCATACCATCACCTAGCCTAACAATTTATAATTATTTACAGTTATTTCAGACATCTTCATTTTGCATATCAGCTGTTTGCGTAAATATACTTTAAGTCATGTAAGCAAGTTCAGAAATTCTGCTTCTGCTGACATAAACCCCTGTGAACCTTGACATAAAAAAACTAAACTCTGAATAGGCACAGAACTCACTGACAGATCAAGACCATGTTTTTACATGACTCAAAAGCTGTTTAAAGATCTTTTGACCAAATGAAACTGAGAAATAAGTCTCAGACCAAAGCCTCACAGCAGACACTGGGAACCTCTTCAAGAACTTCAATAGGCTTTAAATCTGTTACTAAGCAACTAGTAGCCAAGTAGAAAAAAATGTTATTTTTCTACTTTCAAATTTCCAGCAAGATTAATAAAAAGGTGGGGGAAACAATCACAAGTATTTAGCAGTGCTTTCTGCCAGTGAGTTAGTTTGCTTTATCAGTTAGTAACAGAACAACTTTCTCACCTCTTAGTTTTATGTATTTCTTGTAATGTCCCTTTTTTGCTTTCTTTTACTGCTTTTATCACTTTTGGACTTCCCCCACCCCCCCAGATATGGAAGTGAGACCTTTCCTCCAGGTATTACACGTACTTTATGTAAAATTATAACTAGTTGCCAATCAAAACTGGTGTTATTCTGATCAATTAGCTTCAAAGGTCTTCAGTAAATGTTCTGGCTTTTGTTTCCCCAGCTTCAGCTACTTCATTGCTGCAGTAAAATTCACTACAGGCAACCCTCAACTAGGCTTCACATGACAAACTGTTTTATAGAAGCCCAGTTTATTTGAAGCAATACACTTCACACTTGTTGGAAAGCATGACTGATGGCACATGATGGATGTTATCAATATATCTGAGCTGTGACCTGAAAGGAATTATGCACAATCTTGGATAATAAAGATAGATGGGGGATTTTCTATATTTTTAAGTTTTGACTGACTGACTGACAGACTGGAGAATGTTCCCACCAACGAGGTCTGCTAGGAAAGAGATAGACTCAGTGAAGACTGTGCAGTCTAAAGGACCATTCAACTATTATTTTCATAAGCACAGAATCTTTGTTTCTTGACAGTTTATTTCTTTCCCTATTTCTTACAAAGTCATAATTTTTATAGAAACTAAGTTATCCAGTACATTAGTGACAATTACCTAGGCAGCAAAAATTAAAAATACTTTCTTTTTTTTTTTAAAAGGTTGTTGTCTGTGTCATTTTTCTTTATATGTCATCCATTTCTTGCAGTTTGGATATTGCAAAAACAAACTTCTAATTTATGCTTTTGTTTACATTTATTTCTAGGCAGTATGCTGAAAGGAACAGTATTTGTATTTTCAAAATAAAGTCCTTTACCCCCTAAAGTATATTGTCCAACCACTTCTGTTTTCAAAGGGTCTTTTGGATATTTGGGGATCAATGAGTCATTATATGTAATTTATTATATCAGTTATGTATAATACAACATATTTTTATTTTGATGTCCCTTGTGGAAAGTTATAGATAAAGACACAGGATGACCAATGTCCATTACGTCTTTCGTTTCAGACTCAGGAGCAACTTTTCCTGCTGTTGTCTTTATATCCCAGTCTGGGAGGACTTGTCTTTTTAAAGAAAATATATTATATATTTTAAAACTTTTTCACAAAAAAAAATACAATACACATTCCCCAGATCCTGACTGCCTTTCTTTATATTCACATTTAAAATGATTGATGCCACAACGATCTGAAACAAACTAATCACAGAAGAAAGTTACTCCTGATGCAGACAGCTTGTGCCAGGACATTAAAATTACTGCTTCTATTTATTTCTAATTATTTCTATTACCACTCTGAACTCCATACATTTATGTGCCCCTTTTCCACTTTGCTTATCCCAAACATTTGCATGCTCAACACAAAAACTATCATATGTAATTGCAGGAGCCTCTGGAGACCTTGAGAGGCAGATTGACTATGGAGTTTCAGCTGCTGACAGTCTGGTCTTGCAGAAGTAAAGCAGTAATGACCAATTTCCTAAAAGCTACACAATACTTCAGCTGTACAGATAAACCACCTCTAAAAAACAACTGTTGATTAACCTAGTTTCTATGGAGACATCTTCTTAATTTCCTTGAAGTTTAAATCTTGGCAAGTACTAATTCTACACAATAGTCCACATGAAAATGAAAAGCAGATATCACTGTCACTTTGGCTTATACAACATACAAAAGGCAACAAAATAATGAGGACAACTGTACTCAATGAAATCACAGTTCCATTGTGTGAAGAACACACCGAGTGAAGTACAGCCTCCTTTGGTTTGCATTGCCATGGGCGAGTTTTATCCAACGCACCCTAGTTCTTATAAAGGGTCGAAAAAGAAACCATTTTCTATGCCTCTTCCATTTGTAACTGATGGTTTTATAAATACTGATTTGTGCTATACATCCTTCCAGTGATGGAAGCTTTCCATATTCTTCATCACCCCTGTTACCTTTCAGGGTTACTACCTGCCATGGGGTAACTTAATAGGGGTTGACTTAGTTGAGTCTGGTATAGCCTTATTGAGAGCATTTACAAAAACATGCCAAAGTAACAAAATAACCTTTGTTTTTACACTAATCCAAAACTGTATGCCATGATTGTTTAAGCTAAAACAGAAATATGGACACCTGTGTAATTTATGTAAGGAGATCAGCCTTAGACTACCCATTTTAGCCCTTAGTCATATCTTTCAGTCTCATACAGTGTTTTCCCAGTTCTTTTTATTTGCCTCCACTTGAAAAAACTTAGTATAGGCAACATACTTTCTTAGATAATGATACATGATTTTCCATCATTGGCAAATCTACAGAGCTCTGAACCCAAAGAGTTGAAAAGTCCCTGAAAAACTCTAGGTAATCTTGCTGTGCTGTGAAAACTGGCCATTTAATGTGGCCGTAGTTTTATTTATTTTTCAGCCAACCATCTGGCTATTCAAAGGACTTGTCTTTTTTAATACTCAAACAGTCACTTCTGACATGTTTTCTCAGATGACTTCTAGAAATAAAATAGGATGTATCTATTCAGCGCTGATGAGGTCATGCCTGGAGTTCTGGGCTCTCTAGTAACAGAGAGACTTGGATACACTGGAGAGAGTCCAAAGAAGGGCTACTAAAATGATTAAGGGACTGGAGCATTTGTCCTGTGAGGAAAGGCTGGGAGGGAGACCTGGGACTGTTCAGCTTGGAGAAGATTCACGGAGCACCTCATCCATTTATATCTGAAGGAAGGATGCAAAGAGGACAGGGCTGGGTTCTTTTTAGTGGTGCCCAGTTACAGGACAACAGGCAACAGGTACAAACTGAAACATGAGAGGGTCCCTCTGAATATAAGGAGACACCTTGTATTTTACCATGAGGGTGACTAAGCAGTGGCACAGGTTGCCCAGAGTGACTGTGGAGTCTCCATCGCTGGAGATACTCAAAATCCGTTTGGACATAGTCCTGGGCAACCAGTTCCAGGTGACAGGGGAGCTGGAGAAGGTGACCTCCAGAGGTCCCTTCCAACCTCAGCCACTCTGTGATATCAACCAACCATTCTGTATCCACACTTGGACAGAAAGTGGTGTTCTCACAAAGAACTCCAAGACGTTTCAGAGATACTATATTTTCTTCATCTTGGGCTATTTTACAATGACAAAAAGATTTTTTAAACTGACTTTGAGCCCACAGTTTTTAAGAGATGTAGAAAACTCCTTCAAAAGAGCCATGACAACATCTACTTCATACATTAATGCCTTCCGAAAAGAATTCTACAAGGTCTGCAAAGAGCCAAGTTAATTGGTTACACAACAGATTTAATTGTGTGTCCCTCCCAAAACCCAGTATGCTCCTTCATTCTAAAATACCCTAAGAAAAATAATAATGAGAACCAAACTCTATACACTCCTAAAATTACAGATTAGAAAACAAACCACTTTTTAGTTTGCCAAATGACATTCCTCTTCCCTTCTTTTTCTCAGTTTTTATTACAGATTATGTATACAGACCTGGGACAAATTAAAATGATCTAAGTTTCCCTTGCACCAGTTCCAGAATACTAAGTGAACAATTCTCTGGAGGAAGCCTGAACATCTGCAAAATGTTCCAAAAATAGCCTATATTAGAAAGTGTTCTGAGAAACTTAAGTTTAAAAATTCATGTAGTTTGCATGGGCTGCATTTTTGCTACCTGAAAGACACAGAGAGTGCACAAATCTTCTAGATGGCTTCAGAAGCTCTTCCTCAAATGCGTGTTGTCATTTGGAGATGTGTCTATAACTTAAAATCTCACTTTCGAATCTATTCTGTGACCGCTTATGTCATCTTCCTTAAGATGATTTTGCAGTTGTACCACTTCTACCATCTTCTTTCCCCTTGAGGGGCAGATTGACTATACTGCTCTTTTCCTGACCTGTCACATGAGAAGACCATCTAAATAACCATAAGAGTAGTTCAAATGAAAATGCACATTCTTCATTAAAATCTGTTTTCCCCAGATCATGGTCCAATACATCAGAAAACCTGACTGTTAATCAGTAGCTCTGGTTGTAGGCTAGTGATGAATACAAAACTGCTGTTTGCTTGTAGATAGTCAACTAAATCATAAGAGTTATTTCATTTTGTTTTGGTTTTCATATGAGCTCAGAACTGCTGAGTAAATTAACCCATATTTGTTTGTTCCAAAAGAACTTATCTACAAATAATTTACTGTCATATAAAATTAACATGGAGGAACTATTAATTTGTTCACCTGTGTCATCTTAACAATACCATAGGAAATTAGTTTTCTGCAGCAAACTCCAGTTCCACTGGGGCTCCCATTTCTCAGATGAAAATTATCCCTGAGGAGGCTGCCTGTCCCCCCAAATTGGTTAGAAAAACAGAGGGAAGGAAAATACAGCCTTGGCTGCCATCTTCAAAGGCCTGCTTGGCTACAGCACATAGCAGACAAGACAAACATTTTCTTAAGCCTGCTCTCTTTAACATGAACATTGAAGAGGGTAAAATGTGATACACCTCCAGAAATAAATGCACCAGGCTACCACTACTAGAAGATGATTTCATACACCTGCAAATCAGCAAGAAAGCTGCTTCATGTGCTTTTAGATTAAATCTAGTTCACAGATGAAGACAACTTTGTTTATCATAGTGCTTATTACAGAAAAGCAAGGGAAGATGAATGTGATTCTTGCCAAAGGCAATTAAATAATAATAACTGAATATATTAATATAATATAATATAATACTTCAAATAACAACAGAGAAAGCTCCTTGCCTGTTTTGCAGAGAAAGCATGCTCACAGGGAAAACAGATATGTGAGGGCAGCCTGCATGATTCAGCACCTTCCCTTTTGGGGCTTAAAATGGGAAGTCAATTTTACATGTAATTGCTTTTCCAGCCGCTGAAAGCATTATTCTGAAATATTCATCCTTCTACCAGCAAAGTATTGGGCCACTGCAAATCCATTTAATAAAATTTCACTTTTTCTCTGACATGAATTGTTGCTGTAGAGTATGTTTATAATTCACTTGTGAAGCCAAGTGTGAAAGTCAAAGCCAGCTCAGTACAGCCATAACATTCCCCCATCAACTAGTAGTCACCTTTATACCTTAGAGAGGTTAATTTCAGTCAAAGGTCACAAACCCTTAATGTAAGTCTCCCTAGAGCAACTCCTTACTGCTAAGGAGAGAAGTACAGGAAATAATAAAAGAAAGTGCTACGACCACTCACATACACAGAAGGGGCAGATGGAAGCAATCTATATATGGTAATTGTCCTCACAGGACAAATATTACTGTATTGGTATTGATCAGGAATCACTTGAGCTAATTTACCTGATTTCTTATGCTGAATAAGAGCATTCATGAACAAGTCTTCACCAGGGATGGACAAAGAACAATACTGTAAATCTTTCAGTTAGATTTTTAGAATTACACCAAAATGATTATTCCCCAAGAAGAGGTTTGTTTTTATTTTCAATAAAAATGATATAATATATGGTAGTACAACAGCATCACCAAACAGACCTAGTTAACATCCAAACCAGCATCTGAAATTTCTTAAAAGTAGCAAGACCACAAAAGCTTTGTAAACCCATGGAGACTATTGAGATTGGCTTGTGATGAGTTGTTTGCAATGAAATGAGGTTTCACATACCTGTCTCTTGAAAAGAATGTTGCAGTCAGTAGACTTTTCTCCTAGTTTCTCTTTGTTTTTAAGAAAGCAGGTTTGTATCCAACTGCACAGTCCCAAGAACAAGTAGATCAATGTAGTTATTTTCGGTTTTTTCTACAGTCTACCTAGCATACAACAGAAAAGGTACTGACCATGAATGTGGTGGTTGTACATAATACCTATATCATGTTATTTTTAAAAAGCACCAAAAAAGGTGAAAACAAAAATAATTCTAAAAAACAAAAGGAAAAAAATGAAACAAACAAAAGTCAAAACTTAGAAGATACTTTAACAGAAGTGCATGTGAATAGTTTGGGTTTGCCTTTCAGAACCTGGACGGAAATTAGAGTAGAGCCTGGCTCATACCCAGAACACCCACTCGACAAAAGAGGTTTACAACAGCCAAACAATTTGCCTAACAGCAAGAGGCATGTTGTAAAAGAAGAGTTTGTGTTATGTGACAGCCAAACTTTTCAGCAAAACAGCTTTTCAAACAAGGACACATGCTGGACAAGCTTCCAAACTATCTCTTCTCCAAGAGACTAGACAACTTTTAGAGACATTAAAAGTTTTAATTAAAACAATTAACATGCACTTCACAAAGTATATTTATTTCCTTTTAGTTATATAAAAAATTAAACAAATTAAAATCACTCACTTTCGTGAATTTTTTTATGTCAGCAAAAAAGCATATGCAATCTAGATAAAATAACCAGGCAAGTATACGGACAAGTATCCCATATCAAAAGAAACTGATAACTACAGCACACAGTCTGCAGAGAGAAAGTTTTTCCCTTTCTGTGAATAAATTACAGCAGAAAACTAATTGTAAAGCAGTACTCAGGTGCAGCTGTGCTAAAAGAAGACCTTAGAGCTAGTTAATACTGACATGACATCCTGCCAGGCTTTCCAGTGGTGTTAAAAGAGTGCAAACAACAAGCAGTCTTTGAAGATCTGGCCCAATAGTTCTACAATAATGCCTTCATTTAAAAGCTTCCTATTAAAATAGTCTCTAACATACATCAGACATTAACTCTGTACTTTAGTGAAGAAAAGAAGTGTGATATTTCTCTTTTCCAGGCAAATGTTATATTAACATGGCGTTGATACCTCACATTGTCAGCTCTCTTGAGCTAACATACAAATGTCTGTTACTATTATTTACTCCCACTACCCTTGAAAATGTTAAAAGGAAATAGGTTCTTGCTTCTTTCATATCCTGAAAGAAAACTATTTGCCTGTTTTCCCTCAGAGGACAAATAATGACATTCTGGGTAACATCACTGCACAAATATTACTGAAGGCAATATCAGGCAAACAAAACCTTTACTGATAGTGATTGTCATTGAGATTAACTTTGAAACACAACACTTCATAAAGATGATGATAAGAAATGGCATTTTATACATTTTATACTGGACACCTAACCATTGAAGGTTATAGAGACGCTTGAATAATATTAACTTTTTTCAACTGTGAGGATATCTACAGAGTGATCAGCTAGTGTGCCAGTGGTACGTCTCTCTACCCTTTGGTAATGCACATTTGAATATCAGCTTTAACTGTTACTCTAAGTTTAACTTCCATATTAATATTTCACAGTTACATTTTTGATAATTTCTTTTAACATCAGTTGAATACACTCAGGATCTACATTGGGATCATGGAGCTTATGAAAAAGTGGTGGAGAGAGACATTCTCTCTGTATGTATGTGAGGGACTCTAGAAGCCTGCACAACCCAAGGAAATGAGTTTTTCTGCTCAATACTTTTATGTTTTCCAGAAACAGCAGAAGACACACACTATTTTTTATTCATAACACTGAATAAAATTGCAAATGAATAGTCAGCACTGGAACAGCACAGTAAAGGGGGCTCAAATGTCAGACAGAGATTTACAAGCAGGGTTGTGGCCACTGCACAAACTCCTAATCTAGGTATTTAGCTACTAAAGAAGATTTCCATGGTGGAATACGCAAGCAGGATAGGAGAGAACTTTAGAATATCAAGAGATTTAGACAGCTGACATTCTTCTGTAGAGTGGTGAGATATCTTTCTTTCCCCTCTCTCTATTTCTGCCAAGAATGCATAAGCTTTGCTAACGTGGTGATTATTCCATTTATTCCTGCTTCCTTCAGGTTTAATGTAGTATAGAGCTTGCAGGACAAATCCTTCCAGTTAGGCTTCCTGCTACATTTAATTGCATTTGACAGTAATACAGAAATGCAAGTATGAAGCCTACTTTCTGTTTGGAATAACAGAAGAGCAGGACATGGACGAAATCCATTTGAAGGAGATATTTTCAATTGTGGCCCTCAAAATGAAAGGAAAATATAAAGAAATGCAAAATTGAAAATGAAAAAAAAAAAAAACCCATGACAAAAGAAATAATCCAAATAACTAAAACAGAAGCACTCCTGTTAAATTTCTTCTCTATAGAGATTTTAAAATGGAAAGCTCACGTGGGACTGGCAGAATAATTTGTTCGAAACTTTAGAATAGCAGTTACATCTGTGATTTTTCCTGATGGAGTTTTTCTTGCAAAAAATTATGAGATACAAACATTCTTCCCTCACTTATTCATAAGAACAAAACACAACAGATACCATAGATGTACAGGCAAACATGTTTTAGGTTTGCTTGGGTTGTTTGTTTTTTGTTTTATTTTTTGTACAGATGTTCTTCTGTACACAATTTGTTCTTTAAAAATTAAGACACAATCAACTTTGGTAAATACTAATGTTTTCATTACATTATTTTAGTCCTTGAATCACTTAGTGGTTCAATTACAGGTGCTAAACAATCTAAGATAATAATTTTAGAATATTTATACAAGGTTCAGTCAAGCAAGACCAGTGTTGCTACAGGAAATGTTTTCTGGTTATTTAAAATTGATCCATCAGGAAAGGAGACGTTTCCCCGAAGACTTTGCTTTTATATTTTTCTTTTTTAGATAGAGAATTTGCATTGTTTCCAATGAAACTGTCTGGCAGTGCCCCACTTCCTCCATGGCCAAAGCAGTCACTTAAGAGAAAGTGTAAGAGCAGAGCAAGTATAAGCCTATTTTCACCTCAAGCTATGATCTCAGCTCTTTGAATCTGTGCTTTCCTATGGCTTAATTATGTATATTTTGAAGAAATACGGCCTTTTTTTTTCCCTTTGAATTGTATGTCTATTACTGTAATTTGAGAATCTTCAGTTCTTGCACTGGAAGGGATAGTATCCAACTCTTCTATATTCACATGCTCTCCATTCCATTAATGATTTCACCAACTTCATCAGCCTCTCAGAGGAATGAACAGAGATTACAACCTACAACTCTTCACTTCTTCACCAAAAATAAATCCTCAAACATGCTGTGTTTGATAGGTTTTAACAGATTTTCATTGCACAAACTATGATTGGTCATTCTGCTATATCTGCAAGCCTCGTTTGACAGTGATTTTACCCTGCAGGACATTTATTCCTCACTGGTAAGCATAAAACCAAAAGCTGTAACAATGAAGTCGAAATTCTTCTTCATGCAGATGCCACTGTCATAAAAAAATTCATGCGCACTGAATAGCCAAAAGGTACACAGCCTGAAAATCATCTGACACAGAAGATTAGTGAACGTGTTTCATCCCGTTTTACAGTTACAGCAGCAATATACCACCATCCCAGGTGCCCTTCTCCTCATGCATTTCCTTCTGCATCTGTAATTTACATGGCAAAAGCACAGGCTTTAAAAATTTCTATCCCTCCACATGTGGCTTTCTTATCTTTCTCCTACTCCTGCTCTTCTTTTTTAGTTACCCTACCTTACTCCTTGTAACTATTACAAGCAAATAACAAAAGGAATTGAGCTTTCCTGAACTACTCCACTTTTCCCCTCTATGTGTACTTGCTGCATGTGATTTTAGTCCCCTGTCAAGCATCCGAGAGAACACACAGGGAATGGCAGCCCTCTGTCTGAATGGAGAGCTAGAATGGGTACATATCCCAAGCACAGAGTGATGAGTAATTGTTAGGGCACATCCTTATGTACATCACAGCTCTCAGGGATACAAAGCTCTTGGGGATACAAGAAAGGAAAGGTTAGAAGAACAGACACTGTGATGAATAAAGGCTTGGATCTAGTTCTTGGATTGGAAGGGATAGTATCCAACCTTTCCCAGAGGTTCCCATTCAAACTGTGCTTTCTGACTCAGATGGAAAAAGTCAGAATGAAAGTAATGAGCTAGTTCCATGAAAATCTTTTCTACTTTACCTTAAGACACCTTTATCTATGAAATGATGCATTATCTTCAGTTGCACTAAAGATAAGTACGCCAGGTATTTTAGGCTGTCTATAACTTTTGATGATTTTCAAAACCGAGGAAGAGGAAAGTCATATATTTCAGATCACCTTATATTACCACTTTTTTGGCCTTTCTCTTTCATTATTCCATGTGCCTTTCAAACCAAACCTATCAGCAGGGTATGACACCATCATCTAACAGATGTTCCTTGTACAAACAGTATTCCTTAGGAAAAAAAAAAACCATAAAAAGCAGCACACACACACAAAAATATGGGATTGCCACTCGGTTGTATACTTGTGCCATTCTTATTTATGCCTGATGTGAGAAAGGTAGGTGTATATAGATGCTATACATTGTTCTAAGAGAATATACTACTAAGACATTAGCAACAAGCATTAGCATTGGACTTCTTAAGAATGATCTATATGTCTGCTTGGACACACAGAATGGTCAGGCAGAACGAAGATGTAGAATACTTTGCAACTGTTGGCAATTGAAAGCACAAGTGGCTTTCGAGCTGGGACTACAAATTGCATCGCAACATGTTCCTCACTTGGAAAAATGTAGTTACAGTAGGAGGACACAAGAACAACATAATGAATGCAACAGGAGCACTTACAGATAATTTCCAATGGCTTCTGCCAGTTCCATGAAAAAGTTATGTGCTCGTACACCTAACCCTTCATTTCCTCATCAAGCATTTGCTGAACTCATTATCCTGGGAAATAACATGGTATTAACCCATAGCCTTAAACATTTTAATTTACACAATACACTTTTGTATCAAGAATCAAATGTATTTTCGGGGCAATCCTCTGCTCTGTAGGGAAGAAGGTGTCAAGACACAAAGGGCAGAACTTCACTGGAAAGGTGAGTACTCCATACTTCTGGTTGTTGAAGTGAACAGTTAAGCAACATACAATAAACTTGTTTCTTCTTTATGAAGATAAGTGTTAATTATTTTTTCCCTTTAAAGGTTTATTAAGAATAATGTAGGTTTTCACATATGAAAGAACTTCCATAAATCAGTGTTTTGAACAGTCTTTTTGACACAGTGTCAGAGAAGACATATGGGTATGGCAAAACAGAAGAAATCACTCAAAACAATTTATAAACGATTGACTATGAAATGCTGCTGTATGTTCTTCTTTACTATTATGTATTAAACATATATTTACAGAAGAGTCATATTATATCCAAGCATGAACAAGACTCTCTGGTGATTTCCATTGTGCCTATATGGTCCAAAATGGCCACGCCTATATAATAATTATTATTCAATGGTAAACCCCTTTTCAGAGTACTGTATCACTTTACGTACTTTGCTGTCATTTAATCTCATTTACAATATCTTTTCCTAACAATGTTAATTTTCTCCCCTCTCATGGAATACAAAGGCACTGACAGATTTTTTAAATTTTTAATTTAGGTAGTCTTAGCAGTTTTAATTAAAAGACATCCCAATGCCTGGAAATTCCACTACTTGAGAAAAGAACTGAAGCTGATGACTGAACATGTCATCTTGTCCTTTTACTTATTTGGAGAAGAACACTCATCATCCAGCCATAGAGGCTGAATATTGTTTTCCAGAGTGAGACAAATACTTTGCCAACAAATACTTCTCTAGGTTCAATAGGAATTATATACCCTCTGAGACTTTAATTCCTCTGACTTCTCTGTGCTAGAGATAGTTCAAGCAGCAGTTCTGAAAACAGGATTCTCTGATTCCGCACTGTTTATTTTTGTTTAAATTAACTTGCTACCATTCATATGATGAAGAAATACGTTGTTCTCCACATTTCCATCCACTTCTGTTTGGCCTGCCTCAAATTTAGAGGGTTTTAATAGCTGGTTCTAATATACTTTTGGGAAAAATATGTTAACTTACTCGTATAGCCCAGCTTGAAGACATACAAATGTAGATCACAGAGGGCATTTAGGCAGGATTTAGGACTAACTAGAGAAGAAAGAGAGACAAGTTTCAATTGTTAATCTTAATTGTCAATGAAATAGAAACAACACCCTTACATACTATTTACTATTTACTTTTTTTCTTTATGAATTTAAGACCATCTGCCCTATATATTTGCACAGTATTAGCTCATTGGTTTTAATTTCTTAGATACACTGAATAGATGGTAGTACTGAGATTATATTGAAAATCTATGTGAAGACTCAGTCCTGGAATCTAGGTGGGTGTCACCACAACAGATCTAGTTCCTCTGCTCATTAGTCTAAAGGGAATGTCCTTTAAACTTCACTTAATTTTAGGGGGTTCTTTTAAGCCATTCCCTCACAATTTATACTTACAAGCAGAACATAAAATTGTGCAGAGGAATCTCTTTCTCTGTCAGTCATATATCTGATCCTACAAATAATGCATTTTCCATAATGGAGTGATATAGATAGGAAAATGTAGGAAATTATATGCTCAGACTGTATCAGTTGGTAGGGTATGGGAAAACAACGCTGAGCTTCCTTTCCCTGAAGGGGAGGTAAGAGTGACAGCCAAACGAAACTCCTCCAACTTCTTTTTTGGAGCATGCTTACAATTTCTTTGACATTTCAATTTATTTCAAACTCATGCATTATCAGGTAAGAGTTTTCAGTTTGCTTTCACAAAAAGAACCAAGTCTTCAGTTCTTTTATTCAGGACATGTATCTGGAATTGGCTAGCCATATTTCAACTTAGCCATTTATCACCATTTATCCCATTTTCTGAGATACGACTGTACCAACTTTAACATAAAAATGTGTAAGAATATTTCTTTTTAAGAGATTTACAGAAATTTACACCAAGTAAATGTGTAGAAATCTGTCATCTTTGATAGAAGAAGTTTCAAATAAACTGCATATATTTATACCACGTGTTGCAATGACAACTCTAACAGCTAAGAAATACTTTTTCAACCACATTGTTCAATATCAGCAGCTCCCATTCTCCTACAGTGTACTTCCATACATAGACACATACACGCTTCCCAGAAGGGTGCCTGACAGCTGTGTAAGTTGAGTCTTCTTTGGAAGAAAGTTCTCACAAGTTTATCTCTGATTGCAAGTACTGTGAAAGAGTTAAATCCAAAGACTCATTTTCTGTAAAATTCAACAGCTGTGATCCCTACAATAGCTATTATTCACCTGTCACTTATTCACACACTGTAACTATGTACTGACAGTGATTCTACTGTTAGGCTGTGAAATCTGGACCAGTATGCTTAGTTGATTTTATGTTATACCTTGTAGACCACATTAAGAAGACCAAGAAGAAATTTTGCTCAAAGATAAAATCACAAAAGAAAGGGGAAGAAATTCTACACCACTCTCTTGTTTTCCTAATACAGAGGATATAGGAAAATCTAAAGAAAGGTCAGGCAAGTGAAAAATAAAAGATTTTAGACAGAGGAAAAAAAAAACCTTACTTATTGATGTGTGACATACTGTTCATGGAGCTTTCATACAAAACGAATCCCAAAACCAAATAGCACTAAAGAACCAAAACCAAAACAAATGAACAAGCAAACAAAATCCCAAACTAAATTTGGATTCTATTCCAGTACAGGTAACCTGGGTTTTGACTGTTCATTTAACACTTAATAAAACTAAGTCCTATATTTAGGTATGGTTCATTAACATTGTAGCAGTTGTGTAACTCTTGAGGTAAAGCAAGAATTTAATTGTGGTTAATACCTGAATAGCAATATATTGCACTGTCAGCTGGGTTAATGATTTATACAACATTTAAGTCATAGCTTATAAGAGGGACCTCAACAGAGTAAAGAAATGGGCTGACAGAGATTTCATGCAATTTAACAAACAGAAGCGAAAAGTCCTGGGGTGGAGTAATCCCATGCAGCAGAGTTTGCCAGAGAATGACTAGCTGGAAAGTAGATGTGCAGAAGAAGACACAGAGGTCTGGGTGACCATCAAGTTAAATAGAAGCCAGTAACGGCATATAAGGCAAGTGATATCTTAGGCTACATTAGGAGGTGTGTTGCCAGCAATCAAATAAATAAGGCGATCCTTCTCTCCTATTCAGCACTGGTGAGGCCATATTTTTCTCTCCTGAAATTGCATTCCACTTCTCCAGGAGTCATGATTTAAAATTATTATGAGATTCTTTTTTATTTGCTCACCTTCACTGAAATCACTCCATATCCAATATTTTCTCCACAATCAGAACAACTGGAAACCATTTATTTTTCCAAGTGAAGTCAGAATCTCACATTCACACAAGGGGGGGCTTAAAAACAAATGAACAAACAAACAAACAAACAAACACAGCAGGAAAAGAACACCAAATCTGAGAAGAATTGTGACAAAAATCATATTAACCGGCAAATATATTTTCAGGAAGACAGACTACCTCCTTATCTTTTGCTGTATCATGACTGCACACTGTTAAACAGATATCACAGAGTAGATAGATGATGTCTTTCATATTTGAAAAGCAGAAGAAAAATTCTAAAGCTTTGAATGTTTGTGTCTATCCTGTCCTTGAGGTCATTAAAGGAATATATCTGTATAAACTAAACAAAGCCATGTCACATAGTTTCTGACAGAGAATTATCAAAGATGTTTTCTAAGATATTCTGTTATAATGCCATAAAAACCAGTAATTCTTTTCACTAATGCAGCATTAGCACTAGCAGATGATGTAATCATGGTTTCTTCCTTCTTCTCCAAATGCCTTGCACTGAGATAATTCTCATTTTTTTTAGAACCATGACCTCATTTTATTTTTTTTCCTGGGAGGACTGCATGAAGACTCCCCATGACCTACCTCTCACACATGAAAAAAACTACATGAAACAAATACTAAAATTATGTTATCAAGTTTTTAAGAATCAGCGAGGTACCAAAGCTAAGACTCCTGCAGTCTTAATTATGCTTCTTAATATATACATATTAATATATAAAAGACCACACTACAGTCTTTAGCTTTATGCATTTAACTTGTGTTTTCTTAAAATCCTAAACTACAGCATCATGTATGACCATGCACACTGCCATATATGTGAAATAACAAGCCCACAGAGAGCACTTTAATAAGCAGGATATGCTATTTATACAAAAGAAGCTATGTAAATTGTGGCTTCACTTTCTTGAACTTCAAAGCACTTCCAAAAAAGCTGAAAAAGATATATCTAAATTCCATTTCTGCATCTCTGCCCAGATTCAAGTAGAATCACCAGCCCTATTGTAAAACTCCCTATTTTGAATTTACAGCCCAACCCAGACTAGCTCTATATTGCCAAGGACAGTGAAACTCTGCCACACAGGCATCTGACTGGCACTTACTTTACTCTGACCTGTGCAGATTAACATATGCTAACATACCTTTGATACTATCCTTATTGATTAGGTACAAATTTGTGAAGGTACACTTAGAAGTGAAGTGTAACATAATAAGGAAATAATAACATATAAGGCAGCAACTGCATAAGGATTAAAGAAAAGCTAATTCTTTAATTAATTTTCTGGTTTAAGTACCAGATTCTTTTATGTTAGTCATACAAACAAGTATCTGTGGTGCATGGGTAGAATTAAAAACATTTAATGGCTTGAGTTGACAATTACTTCACCATCACTCAATCTTCTCATTTCACAAGTCTCATCCACCTCTACTAGTGTTGTCACACACCATTCCCACACATCAAGATTGCAGGAAGAGCAAGCAAGCAGCCCTAAGGTAATCAGTTTCAGTAAGAGATCAAATTCTGCTCCAGCATAGCTTCTAGGAGAAAAATATGTCTTGTTTTTGTCACTTTAGCCTTTAATTCTTTTAAATGTCCCTGATTTTCTTTAAAAACCTTATGCAGAACAAACTGAAGGATCAATGCATTACTTTCAATATTTTTTTTTTACTGGGGGGGGTTAGGTGTTGGAACAGGACGCCCAGGAAGGTGGTGGAAACACCATCCCTGGAGGTGTTTAAAAAACCATCTAGATGTGGCACTTCAGGACATGGTTTGTAGTCCTGATAATATTTAGCAGATGGTTGGTTTTGATGATCTTGAAGGTCATTTCCAACTGTAATGATTCTGTGATTCTATGAAAATGTATGATCTTTTTTTCTTCAAAAACAGATAGTTTAAAAAATTTTGTAGCTGGTGACCATATACATGACATGCTCTAAAATGCTTTTGGTATTTTAAAAGTACACAACATTGAATTTGTTCAAGTGACAGTGAAAATGGCATCACAAAGTTTTTACCTCAAGGACCACATCAAGTTTACAAAAAATATACAGTCACAAAGATCATGATTTTAACTGGCAGTACTACTTTCAAAAACCAAGACTCTTATTAATATGATGTATTCTGTCACTGACTTTCATAATTCCACTGAGCTAATTAAGAAAGGTGAGACTCCCCAGCATCTTAGAAAAATACCACACCATTTCTATTTAAGCTACTTAGCTTTGAACACTTCAGTGTCACACCCTAGACCTAGAAATGTTACAATTATCCAACTTTGTACCACTTCTTACTGAAGCTAAACACTGTAAATTTATTCTTGACATATTTGAATTGGCATGGTTGAAGTGGCACAGGACTGAAAGAAATAATAACTGTAACAATAATCCTATATATTGGGAAAATTCTCAATGTTTAGGTATTTCAGTTACTTGGAAAAATCTGCATTCAAATAAGATTAAAATAAAATATTAATAATAATAATTAAAAAAAAAAACAAACCAAATGAACCTTAACAGATATATTCTGGAATAAGAATGATGAAGAAATGAAACCAATATAATGTGGTCTACAATTCAGTCTCAGAAATTACAGCAGTCCATCTTACTAACGGTTGCTAAATTGAGGAAAAACCAAAGCAAGACTCTTAAGATTCAAGAGACCCTATTGCTGGTGTTCTCAAAACACCTGCTTCTCAAGTACCTGAATGCTTCTTTCTGCCCTTCTACTCTCCTGGCTGGAACCAAGGAAGCCTACAGCCTAGTATGCTAATTGTGGTCATTAATACAACCACTTTGTTCATCCACATCTAGTACAAATAACAGGTTACCAGCCATCAGACATTCTTAACCTACCAGTTACACATACAAAGGAACACCTCTCCACGTAACACCAGCCTGTCCCAGCTCTCCACACTTTGCATAGATGACATGAGAAATACAGAGATGGTGGGCACATATGCTGAACACAGTGGGACTTCAACCATGTCATGACATTGCATGTAATGAAAAAGCAAGAATTATGGTTGAGTTAGTCAAAGATACTCTCAATTTATTGGCAGATGCTGTCACGTGTTATTTAACATTGTATCATCACAGTATAAAAGGATTAGCTCAACTCTGCATTATCGCTTGAAAATGACAGTGTACTTCTTCCTTTGAGCGCTCCCCATAAATGTTATTTGTAGATGGTTCAGGTAGTTACACTGGGATTTGAGACCAAGTATCTACCTGTGCGGTAATTATCCAAAACTAAAATCAGTATCTTTAAATTGTGATGGCCTGTACTGAGAGGTGAGATAATTCAAGACAGAACTAATATTTTACACTTGTTGGATACATTTTGGCTGGAGTTCTCCTGAAAACTTTTCAAAGCTGAAGGGTCACACTCTGTACTTAGACTAGGAAAGTCTCTGGTCATAATCTAAGACACAGAATAGACCGTGTCTGGCCACCATCTCACAAATTCAGAAATTGCTTCACTCAAAACTTAGAATTTTTGATGAGTTCTTAACCTGTGACCTTGTGAGAATTCATTAAGATTCAGCCTTTACTCAGACTATGTGCTTATCTATAGGATATCTGCCTCACTCACCACACTGACAACCCCAGAAGCAACTTTGCCTGTAACTGTCTATAACTAGGCCACACCTATGTGACCAAGCTAGAACATCACAGCAGGCTTAGAAGACTGTAGGCATTACCAGGGGAGCTATATGTCTAAAAAATCAAGATTCAGATGATAGTATGTCTAATTACTGGCATACTTCACACATTTTGCTCAAATCTTCAACAAATTGAAAGTGAATTATGTACCTTATAAAGAAGATCAGCATGATTTAAAACAATCTGCCTTCTTCTCATACTGTTGTGGATAAGGTATATCCAAAAAATGATGATTTCACTTTAGTAGGTGTATTGCTGTTGATAAACATACAGGAGCATGTAAATTCTCTCTTCACAGAAAGCATCTGAATATGATCAGAAGAACTCTGAATAAACTGTTAAAAATCTAATCTTTTGAGACCACTGCCTTGTGCTAAAAAAAGAAGAGGACCTGACAGAGGCAGGATATCAAAATGAAAGGCTCTCCTTGGGAAAAAGACTGAAGACAAGAGAACCCATTGATTCACAGAAAAGTTGAAACCCTGAAGGCTTATTTGTTTTGAGAAGGAAGTAGGTTTTCCTACTCAGTGTATCTGGTAGAGACCCAATTCTGAGTATCAAAACAGTGGAGCTAATATTGAATTGCATTCCAGCATGTGAGTTACTGAGTCTGGTTTTAATTGCCACATGTGCTATCCATTATCACGCAGCTGCTCATATTCTCGTCTTCACTTTAGAATCAATTTTCTCAAAACCAGTAACTGTTTATAGTGGAATAGATTTTAAATAATATTAAAACTTTTCATAATTAGATACAGAATTTTTAAATTGAACTTTCAACAGCTTTTCTTGAAAAGGGAGTATTTCTATGTTTTACACTTAACAGAACCCCTTGAGAAGTATACTTGAAGAATGTAGCTAAACTAGGAAGCAAGACTATGGTGAACTACTTTCTGAAAGATACATAGAGGATGACAGGTGAATATGAACTGATAAAATTACTTCTTCAGGACTACTAAGCTCGTAAATATTTTATACAAGAGAATTTCAGGTGACAGGCAGCTTCTAGCTTCTCTACCCATCTGACTTGAAAAATGTTAACACAGATTGCAATGATGAAACTCCAGTAAGATATCCTGTCACGGTTTAGGGTCAGGGCGGCCCCTTAGACCTATAACAGACACTCTCTGTTAACCCCCCTCACTCCCCAAAGGGGAAGAGAAAGGGAATAAGGGAGAGAGACTTAGCCATTAGAAAAGGAAACTAGAACAGCTTTAATGAAAATGAAAATAATAATTATAAAAATGGAATATATACAAATATATACAAAACCAGTATGGAACCCAACCCCCTGATGGTAATTCCATCACCGTCACCACTGATGCTGTGGAGCAGGCACCGGGGGAGTCCAAGACTGGGCCCCGCAGCAGACGGGAGCTGTGTTCAGGAGCTGGATTCTGGTATCGGGTTCAGGAACACACAGACCAGATTGAAGGCAGAATGGACAGAGTCCACCTTGGATGCCCTCAGGAAGGAACCGAAAGAGGAACCAAGCCAAGCGAAGCAGAAGCTGGCAAAACAGTCCAAGACGGGAGAAGAGCCCAGAGACCCTTTCGATCCTCAGCTCTAAACCGAATATCCCATATATGGGCTGGAATACCTCGCTGGTCAGTTTAAGGTCACCTGTCCTGTCCGCTCCTCCCTGCAGGTGCAGCCTTTCACTTTCTGCACCCCCCAATGTGGTACACAAGACCCAGCAGTGGCCTTGGTCTGCACACCAATCCTTGGTAGTAACTCTAAACATGAGGTGTTAGCACTGCTAGAAGCAGACACTGTGAGAACAGGCTGCTGCTACCTTCAGAAAGTGTAGTTAATTAGAAGAACTGAGCTGAAAAGTAAAATTACTGAACAGAATAATTCTGTTCTCACTCAAACCAGGACATATCCCCACCTTAAAAAGGTCATTATGTATGTAAAGGGAATATGAAGGGTCTAAGTGTTCTATGTTGCAGCATCAGCAGACTTGAAACGTGCTTCACAACTGTGCATAGCCTATTTCTTCACACCATCATTCTCCCTCATCAACATCTCAGTTATGGCTGGATTATAACTCAGCACTTCAGGAGGTAACTGACTGTCCTGGTTTGAGTGAAAACAGAACTAATTCTGTTCAGTAATTTTA
>JANVCC010010406.1:19730200-19753892 GCA_025345505.1 Todiramphus chloris collaris | reverse complement strand
GCGTCTGTTATAGGTTTAAAGGGCTGCCCTGACCCTAAACCACGACACTGACTGCAGGAAATGTAGATTAGGCATCAGTGTAGCTAGTCCCTTGAATGTAAAAGTTTTAACAGAGGTCTAGCAGATATGATGGGACTCTCACTTTCAAATGTTATATCACTTTGGGATCTTTCATGTGTCCCGTGGAATATCTGAAAGATGTATTTCAGCACTGAAATTTAAAATATTTCAGATTAATCTTGCTCTTCATGATAACATTACAGGACAGAAAAGCCTTCTGTAAAACCCAGATTTGCCAACAAAAAAAAAATCTGAAAAAGTGAACCCCACTGAGGCTACAAGGGTTGTCAAGATGACCTGCTGCACATCCTGAGCAGCAGGAACCAGTGTCAGCATTGCTAGACATTTGCTAGACATGTGCAGTGGTAGCACAGGTAAAACTGAAATTTGAAATAATTTTACATTTAATTAAGTCTTATTTTCATTTGTACAGTCACAGGACTGAGAAAACAGACTCAAACTTTCAAATGGAAAAGTGAAAAGAGGCCAGAGATAGTCTTTCAAAATTCTCAAAGTATTAACACTACAGAAACTTACAGGGAGCTAACAGGAAAATCATCACCTTAACCAAAGAAAACAACTGCTACTTAAAATATTTTCTTGTGGTTTAAAGGCTTAAACAGTAATGTTTACAGGTATAATTGACACACCATATAGACAAAGCCAGTTACAGTACAGTAAGCAAATACAGAATTTCTTATAGGTGGTGGTCATGTTGTATACTGCAGGCAGAGTGTTTTTAATGACTTCACCTAGTGATTACATGCTGCAGTCTGGGTACAGTCCTTTAATGGTAGCTTTAGAGTTTAGAAATGCACCTACTCTACTGTTTACTGTGGAACACCCAATTCTTGATGGAGAATTTTATTATCCATTTAGTTTTTTTCTCCTACAGCCTCCCTGGGCAACCTGTTTCCATGCTTCAGCACCCTCGTAGAGAAAAACTTCTTCCTAATTTCTAATCTGAATCTACCCTCTTCCAATTCAAAGCCATTACTCCTCAGACTATTACTACAAGCCCTCACAATAAACCCCCACCCCGCAGATTTTTTGTAGGCCACCTTTGGATACTAGAAGACCACAATAAGGTCTCCTCTAGCCTTCTGTTCTCCAGCCTGAACAACCCAAACTCTCTCAGCCTGTCCTTGTAGGAAAGGTGCTCCAGCCCCCTGATCATCTCTGTGGCTTTCCTCTGGACCCTCTCCAAGAGATCCATGTCCTTCTTGTGTTGGGGCGTCCAGAGCAGGATGTGGTACTCCAGGTGGGGTTTCACAAGAGCAGAGCAGAGGAGCAGAATCACTTCCCTTGACCTGTTGGACACATTTCTCTTGATGCATCTCAGGATACAGCTGGCTTTTTGGGCTGCACATTGTTGGTTTATGTTAAGCTTTTCATCAATCAGCACCCTCTACGTCTTTCTCCTCAAGACTGCCCTCTATCCACCCATTGTCCAGCCTGTATTTGTACTTGGGATTGCCCCGACACAGGTGCATGACCTTGCATCCTATAAGACTAAAGGTTACAAGACTACTGGCTTCAATGAGGTTGGGAACCCACACTTTTGTGCTGAGTTAGGTTGCTCCTCTCAGCATAGCGATATCCGAATCCCCTCCTCTACAGCCCGTGTCAGCAGTTGTTCGTCCTGGCCCAGCTTCTCTCACTGAAGGACTGCTTGCTTCTCAGGTAAATCCTTCCACAAAACTTCTGTTGAGATGTGTTGCTGTGTTGGGCACAACATTGCCATCTCTGAAGCTTTATACAGCCTCCTTACTGAAGCACTAGATCATTTTAGGCCTCTATATTTACTTCAGGCAAAAAGCTTGGAATATGTACATGAAGTCACTGTCCAGTAAAGTAAAACTGCAGAGGGGAAAAGCTATTAACTTCTATTATTCAGATTTGAAGGTTCTTTTCTTTAAAAAAGACCCAAGCATAAAGTGCCACCTGAACACTACCGCAGTATATATAATGATGGATCATAAATATATTATTTTCTCTCAGTAAGTTACACCAAGGAGAATGCCACATGTTTTATTAGCTTTTCTTAAACACTTCGGATCAGAAAAAAGAAAAGGTATTTTAAGATGGCAATTTGTTCCCCAAGTACTAGGACTGTTCAAGCACATGTATTCCTCAGTTCAAAAGAAAATCAGTAAAATAATTACATATGAATTTGGATACTTTAAATGGACATGCTAGGACATGTGAGGCAAAGGCAATTAACTGCAATGGGTGTTTCTTTTACCCTCTCCTCTGCATATATAATTCCAGAGTAACACTAATAGTAGCACATGGAAGGTAGACGATTTAATATAAGATATGGTATTTCACAGAATTACAGAATGCTATAGGTTGGAAGGGACCTTTGGGGTTCATGTAGTCCAATCCCCCTGCTAAAGCAAGTTCACTTAGAGCAGGTCACACAGGAACATATCCAGGTGGGTTTTGAAAGTCTCCAGAGGAGGAGACTACAACTTCTCTGGGCAGCCCTGTTCCAGTGCATCATCACGTTCAAGAGAAAGAAATTTTTCATGAAGTTGAGGTACTACTTCCTGAGTTCCACTTTGTGCTCACTGCCCCTTAGGGGCACCAATGAGAAGAAACTTGCCTCATCCTTTTGACATCCACCCTTTAGATATCAATATGCATTGATAAGGTCTTCTCTCAGTCTTCACTTCTTCCCCCTAAACAAACACAGGTCTCTCAACCTTTCCTTGTTCCAGTCCCCTACAGTCCCATAACCATGTCTGTAGCCCTCCGCTGGACTCTATTCAGCAGTTCCCTCTCTCAAACTGAGGGGCCAAGAACTAGACACAGTACTCCAGATGTGGCCTCACCAGAGCAAAGTAGAGAGCAAGGAGAACCTCACTTGACCTGATGGCCACATTCTTCATAATGCACCCTAGGATAAAACTGGCCGCCTTGGCCACAAGAGCACCCTACTGGCTCATGGTTAACTTATTGTCCACCAAGACTCCCAGCTCCTTCTCCACAGGGCTGCCTTCCAGCAGGTCACTTGTACTGGTGCATGAGATTATTCCTTCCCAAATGCAGAACTCTACATTTCTCCTTGTTCAATTTTGTTAGGTTCCTCTTTGTCTAGCTCTCTAGCCTGTCCACGTCTCACTGAATGACAGCACAGCCTTCTGGTGTATCAACCACCCCTCCCACTTTTGTATCATCGGCAAACTTGCTGAGGGCCCACTCTGTCCCTTCATCTAGGTCACTGATGAATATGCTGAACAAGGCTGGATCCAGTGCTGACCCCTGGGGAACACTGCTAGCTACAGGCCTCCAACTAGACTGTGCTGCTGATCACAACCCTCTGAGCTCTGTTGTTCAGCCAGTTCTCACTCCACTTCACTGTCCACTCAACTAATTCACACTTTCTGAGCTTACATACGAGTATGCTGTGGGAGACAGTGTCAAAAGCGTTGCTAAAGTAGAGGTAGACAACATCCACTGCTCTTCCCTCATCTAACCAGCCAATCACACCATCATAGAAGACTGTAAGTTTGGTCAGCAGAATTTGCCCTTGGTGAATCCATGCTGACTACTCCTGATAATCTTTTCTTCCACACGCTTAGAGCTGATGGCCAGAACAAGCTATGCCATCACCTTTCCAGGGATGGAGGTGAGGCTGACTGGCCTGTAATTTCCTTGGCCCTCCTTCTTGCCCTTTTTTGAGGACTGGCATGACACTGGCTTTCCTCCAGTTCTCAGGCACTATCATGTTTATCCCTAGCCAGGAGCCAAGCACCACTCAGTACTTGCTCAGAACAGAGCTTAAGAACTGAAGCAGAGTACTCAGGTCATAGAGATCAGACTTCTACAAATGCAGCTATTTAAAAGAAAGTAATTAAAAGCTTGATTTTGACAGGCTAGTATCTTTTAAACATATATTCTTGCTTCCATGTCTATTTGAGTTCAAATTATACTCTAAACTGATTGGGACAAATCCAGTGCCACACCATACCCTTTAATACTCACTAGGAACTAAAGGCACTTCTGGAATGCAGCAGTGTTCTGGGAACCTCTCTATCAATAGCTCAAAGTTAAGCAAACTGCCTGTAAAAGTGGAAGCCCTTTTCCTTTGCATCTGAAAGGAAAAAAAAGTTTAATTAAAAATGCACTTATCTCCAGTTAAAAGGAAAAACTTTTATTTTTATGGTAAGCAGTGCAGCATTCATGACTCAAAAAAAAAAAAAGCAGTCACACCTTACCATTGCCAGTAAGCACTCTACCACACTATTTTTGGTTAGCTACTGAACTGAATGCAACAAGGTGGGTGTAATATGAGGAAAAGTTAAGGAAACACTGGATTGAGAAGGAGTTTGGCTGATTCAGTGGAATAACTGATGAGTTTCTAAAGAAAAAAAAAAAAAAAGTGGGATTAATCTTAAGAAACTATTTGTACTATATGAACAATTGAGTCCTACCCATATTGCTTTCAAGTCCTTAACCTAACCAAAAAGTTGTTTTGTAAAATGATCTCATACACCTATGCTCCCAGATCTCATTGATTTTTAGTAAGAAATTTTCACCTCTGAAAACAAAATTTTCATATTTTGCAGATTTTTAATAATTTCAAAGCTTTTGTCTTGTCCATGTATCTCAAGCCTATTCTGGTTTATCCAATTGCTCGTGTAGGGTATTAATTGAACGTGGTAAGGTAGAGTGTTACAGAACTTACATTGGAATTCAAACTCTATTTAGGTTTTCGAAACAGTCAGGCTTCTTCAAAGCTTGTATCAAATCCCCAAGTATAAGACACTCTTACATTGCTATTTTGTGATTTCAGTGTGTACTCGGGTGTTAAAAAGTTCTACATAAAAAAGATCTGTGCTTAATTTAGCTTCTGTTTCCATTTTCAGTAAAAGACACTCATGCAGTGAAAGATGACTGGAACCTCTGTCAAAATATTGCAACAACTGGTTAATTACCTCAGGTAAGAAAACATAGTATGTATTATTACTAATCTGTGTTAAAAGATCACTGCATTCTTAACTTTCTGACTCCTGCTTGTACAGGCTTGTTTCTCTTTTGCCAATAGAGACTATGTGCTCTGTTCATTTGAAGTGCAAGGCACAGCACACCTTAAATGACACAAAAGGCTAGGGTATGTGAATTGCTTTTCCACTACCAGCAATAGCTACTATTTGTGCTTCATATAGTAATATCTTTCAATGATATACCAGATTAAAAAAATCCACGGGTAACACAACAAGACAGTCTATTTTATAGGCCCAGTTTTGTACTTGCAGTGGATTCAACAGATGCTCCATTCACATTTCACCAAAAACCTAATTGCTAGCAGAAAGTTGAAGAAAAAGTTCTTATCTGAATCACAAACACTGTCAGCTTGTATTATCCGTCCTTTGTTGTTTTTTTTCTCCTTTTGCTGAAAATATAAGGAAAATAAGAAAAATAAAAAAGACAACTTTACTTTTAAGTTCCTCACATCCATTATTACATCTTGGTTGTCTTTTATGAAAGCCATTTTATGTACAGAATTTACTGTAAGTTGAATACCACTGTTTCATAGATAACTTCTTGCAGTGCATGCCTTGTACTATGATCTAATGTGAACTGCGCATTCTTAATCCTGTGTCAATGATTAAACCAAGTTATTTTTCACTGCAACTTTTTCCATGATGCAAAGCTTCCTGTTGTCATTTGTGTTACCTCCCTGAAGGAATATTTATCCAATTAAGTAAACGAATGGAGAGGCTGCTATATTGCTAGCCAAGACTCACAACAGTACTTCAGTGTACCCCAAGCGTAATCTCAAAGTGTTTCTCCCACCTTTGAAATTAATTTTCTGGAATGATATAGTTACATTGCATGGATTTGCTCACCATATGGGCAATCACACTTCTTGATGAAAAATGGCATATGTTAGTTATGTAACCAAAAAGTAGCTGTATGGATCCCAAGGGATAAGGAGACTTTAGCATTTGATTTGACTGAGCCATATATTCATCACTGTATGAGATACTTGTCCTGCCAGTTTGAAGTTGCTTCTCCACGTAAAGCCAAAACACAGCCCTCAGCTACAGCTGGTCTTTTCAGAAGAGAGATTTAACAAACCTACCCTCCTCTCAGGAAACCAGTAACAAAACTGAAGGAACTATACTTTCATTTGTATCAGGTAACAGTTAACCGGCTCTTGGGTGCTTCAATGAAGAAACGGTGTTTCCAGTCAGTAACACTGAACTAACTGAGGTTGCTGCAATTTATTTGGCCCTACAAAACACAGGAAAAGCTTGATAATTATTTAAACTGCCTGTGATCTGTTGTTGTACTCTAGCTCCTGCCAGAATTAGCTTGCTAATAAGGAAAATTTCACATTTAAAGGCTCCTGATTACCTTTTGGTGCTTTCACCAGGTTTGAGATCTCTTAGACATGGTGCTTAACCACTGCTCAAACCATAGCAGGTGAATTTTCAGAATAATGAAGCATTTCACTGTTGCCCAGAGCAAAGTAGCAAAAAGTCTAAGATCTTTGGGCAGACCTTTAAAAATTAATATTTTTAATAATATAATTTTTACAGGTAAAAATATGATTTTAAATAAGCATTAGAACTGATTATTATTCAGAATATAGATGTAGTAATTTTTGATTTTTAAATTAATGGATCTGATTTGACACTTCAAAAGGAGTGAGAGTTAAGAACCTTTCACTTCTAAGGAATTAAGACAACAGGTAGAACACAGTCATTATTATAGCTCATGCCAGTGGTTATCTCAAAAATTTCAGATTTTTTTTCTATCAGGAAAAAAAAACCCAAACAAACAAAACATGATCATGTGAAATTTAAGCACAGCAATCTGAGACAAAGCACATGGGAATGAGTACTTAGATTCAGATTCCTGTGACTCTTACAAAGCAGCTGTGTTGTCTCCATTAGGCTGTGGCTTCCTAGACTGTCATTGGGCCACAGGTTTAGCATGGTTAATCACCAAGATGCCAAAAGTTAACCTACATGTGCTAAATTAGGCTGATGGTCTTTCTAAGATTACAGTATACCAAAGAGAGAAAACAATAAGCACTTTCAGAAAACAATTCACATCTTCCAGAAGATGCATAAAGCTGCCTGCTTTTGACACAACAGGGAGCATAACGATTTTTTCCCATTTCAGAATTAAGCAGTGAATGACCTTTCCATCCCAGCTTCCTTCTTCATCAACAAAGAACCATAACAATGACTTTGTAATAGTAATCATCAGTGACAGCTTACAAATGAAGTGCAGGAGCAACAAGATTCAGACTCCTCACTGCACAGGCATCTTCCTCATCTCTCTGATGACTCTGTAATGGGTGCTCTTCTTTTTCTCTTTCTAACTGTGAAATGAGATAACCATCCTGAACGTGGAAAACTCTCACAACAAAAGTCTTGGTAAACCAAAATTGTTTCAATTTCTACAAAATGTTCTGACAAACAAACACTAGGCAACAACTGAAAATATGCTAGGTATGAATCTCTGAATAACTCATTCTTAGGAAGAACATGTAAACAAAAATGTATTTGGTTTAACTGGTAAGATCTCACATGGAAATGAACCACCTTCCTTTATAATCAAGGTAAGATATTTATACCAACCTTCTAATAAGAGTGGAAAATCCATTTGAGCTAAGAAAACTTATCACACAAGCACAATTAAGGCTGAAATCCACCCTAGCCTTACACAGCACATGATGTTACTGATAGCTTTAAGATGTTTCTCACTGTGAAATGAAGAAAATATTATCTGTGTTTATGTTATATACCATGAGGCATAAGACTACACTGATTAAATAAATTACTTTAATTATTTTTGAAAGGGATTTTCTTTCTAAATACACATCTGCACACACATTACTTGGGGCTTAACTTTATCAGTGCTTGATCTGAAGGTCTCTGGTATCCAGCAGTATTGATAAACAAGTAAATCAAAGTGACATCTTACTTGATGTATTCATAATAAGTAGAAGAGTAAATGTAAGTCATGAATAATTAAGAAACTCCTCTCTATGCCTTCTTGCCCAGCAATACATTCAGAACCTCTGGTTTTCCTGTTATCTAAGCTTTACCTAACTTTTCAACATTTCACAGGTAAGCAAAGTATAGTATACATTATGTATATAAAAGCAGTATATTTTTTCTGTAGACTGAAACACTCTTTCACTGAGGACTGGGAGTGGTAACACCCTTTTACTGACGTCAGTAAAAAGGGAAAGTTAAATCATTAGCAGACGTTAAAAACCAATTTGGCTACTTCTGGCAGGTGAGGTCAGATATTTTATTGTAAAAATGATGAATCTTTTGGCTCTTTCTTTCAATAAATTGATTTTATGAAATAAGGAGTGATAAGGGAGTTTTATTAAGTATAAACAGTACATATTATAAATAATAACACATGGCCCTAGAGCAAATGCTCTTGTGATTGATCACAGCAGCAGAATCCCTTGAGCATCTTACAGCATAGTCACATTGGGATCATCTATTGTACAATCCATATGTTAACTAGATAACTGCTTAGTGTGGAAAATTTATAAAGTTAAGGCTAATGCAACTGGTTTTGTTTGCTAGATTTATTTCTCACTGTAGAGATTATGTAAATGGATAGCAGCACATGGTATGTCTTCAAGGGAGCAAATCCTACCAGATTTAGAGACAAAACTCTCTAAAAGCAAAGAATAGTTTTTATTTCACCTTCAGAATATAATCAGGAAAAATAAAGTGCAAGGTAGAAAGCACTCATTTTACCTGTACCTTCCAGTTCACAGCTGTATCAGTACAGTTCCCAGAAGTGAACACCACTGCATTTCGGGGTAAAGTGACACAACGATTAACACCACACAATATCGATATGAAAACACACAAATTCTTGAACTGTGTCAACAAGAGTTACAGTTCAGGTATTGCAAAACAGTTTGTACAGCCCATGTAGTTCAAGCAAGGATGCAAAAGCATAGTGTCAGATGCCCATATGACAATGTCAACAAAAAGCAAACTTACAGGATCCTCCCAACTATCATAGCAGGTATTTCTATGCAAACCTGTTATGGGAGCAACTTGGTTCCAACTCTCTGTGGCTGAGTCAGCACTTTGTTTTCACTTTTCAACAGTGACTTTATGGATCTTGACTCTGCTGACATTTGTTTCAGAGAGGAAAAGGAAAACTGGTCCATAAAGTTCCCAAAGGCTGAAAAGCAAAACCAGGAATGCTTGTGAGGAAATTGAAAGCAGATTGCTCAGTGGACTCAACTGCCAGGGATCTTGGAGCTGGTAGGCCCCCCTCTTACCAGGTGTTTCTACAGGAATTATTTTAAATGTAGCTTGCTAGTAGCTCACAGGTTATTAGGCCTGAGAAAACAGGGAGTGTCAGCTTGATATCCTAGTACACAAAGTGACAGCATGACCACCTTGTTAACCTATCACCTTCAAGCATGCTAAGTAAGATCATCATATCATATCATATCATATCATATCATATCATATCATATCATATCATCATATAAGAAGAAAATGTTCATTCAGATGTTTAACATCTAGACTTAAAGCATCACCTCTTTTCATAAAGAAAAGAGTGAATTAAGCTACTCTCAGACAATCTATACTGCATTAATGGACAAATTGTGAATTTTGGATGGAGGAAAGAATACTCTTTTCCTTTACATATTTTAGCACGTTACTATTTTCTTTTATAAACTTTCCAGTTGTGCTGGTGCCAAATATGTTATGAGGTAATGTTTGCACCAGACAAGTCTTCAATTCCTGTCATCTGTCAAAGTGAAAAGTCAAATAGTGGTGCTGCTTCCACACCTGGTCCTTGAACAAACCCATTGTACTGTACCTTTATGACAACCTACAAATGAATTATCACTTGCTTGCATTGGAAAAGCAGTGAAGGAAATCTCATTCAAAGGCCTTCCATTCATCTTTGTCAAGAGACAGACTTGAACACCAACCTGAAGATAGTAAAATAGCTCTTCTTTACCATTTTATCTAAACCAAAGGTATTTCTCATCAAGCTACATTATGGTTCACTGAAACCTCCACAAATACATGGGAAGAATTTACATATGGTTAATTGACAACACGACCACTCTCTCACCTCTCCTTACGTTCAGCTGGAGAGTGACTTTTAACGGATGTCTGGAAAATTTTAACTATTATTCTTTCCTTTTGACAACTTGTCACATGTCCTTCATCTATTTACACTATACAAATAATTATTTTCTTTCTCTAACAGGTCCATGTCCTTCTTATGTTGGAGGCCCCAGAACCAAACACAGTAATTTGGTGGGGTCTCACCAGAGCAGAGTAGAGGTGCAGAACCACCTCCCTTGACTTGGTGGCCACGCTGCATTTGATGCAGCCCAGGGTAGGTTGGCTTCCGGGACTGTGAGTGCACATTGCTGGCTCATGTCCAGATTTTCACCCACCAGTACCCCCAAGTCCTTCTCTGCAGGGCTGCTCTCAATCCCTTCATCCCCCAGACAGCATTTAATTTACATGAGGAGCAGGACAGACTTTTGAATTCTTCTTCAGAAGCAATCCAGAGCACATGTAGAACAAATTCAGGAAAATCCAGTATTACAAGAACTATCCTAGCCATCAACCTTTTAGCAGTCTTACCATTTTGGGAATATAGTATGTAGGAAAATTAAAATAGCCTTCATACACCTTTTTATAGATTGTCTCGATAATGTCCCAGAGAAGAGAATTTGTTACTGTAAGACTGATTAAAAGCACTGCTTATCAGGTTTCAAATAAACCTCTATTTCTTTAGTCCATAAGACCTCAAAAAAAGTGTCTGCTGGCCACCATATTATTAACTAGTATTAAAATGAGTGCTTGTACAGTGTTAGACAGCTTTGACACTTTGAAATTATGATTTAGTTTATCATTTTTAAATTTCCAGTTAATGATATGACTTTTGTCTTCCTGCCTCTATCTGGAGAAAAAAGTTTTATCTAAAACTTATTGAGAAAAATGCTTGTTCCCTTTTATAAGAAAGGTTTACATTGCATATCCTTCTGTATCAAGCTATTTTTGATAGAAATGAAATGTATTTTTCTTTCTCAGTTGGCACACCAGACATATAAATTTGTATTTAAAAGATTGTTAAGACTCACCCTGTCCTTATCTCAATTTGTAAACACACATATAAATATAAATTTGCATGTGCATATATATATGTATATATTCACATTCCTTTAAAATGTGTTGTTATGAGGGGTGTGCAATCAGGCTTATTTATTTTACTTGAAAAAGGCATCTGTGCTGAATTCTGAACCAGTAAGATCACAGAACATGCTGTACATGCTGCTCAGGAACAGAGTGTACCCACTATACCATACATGGCTCTTTGGACATGTTTACTCAGTCAAGTCTTAGAAATGCAAAGGGTAGTGGTCATTGCTCCCAGCTAACATTCCAAGAAATAGAAAACCTTTCCACAAAAAATGAAGCTAAGCATGCTCAAAGCCTTAAAGAAAATCCTAACAAATGCAAATAATAAATTCTTAGACTGGTTATATTCACTTCAAGTCCAATCTAGCCTACTACTTTTCAAATTGTTCAGTGCTCTTCAATATCATGCAGCACAATGCCAACTAAAACCAGAAAAGTAATCCCGCAACATTGGATTCAAAAGTCTCAATTTCCTTGAATGAAGTGATGATCTTACTAAATATTGCTATCTCCTAGACTATCTGATCTAAACGGTGTTCTTATACAATACAGGATGGTTCCAAGAAGAAGTAACATGTGCAAACCTGCTTTCCTGCTTTCCCACCTACTTAAAATGGCATCACGTACCTTACAGAGTCAAAATATGCATGTTTGGCCAATTGCCTGAATTCTGGAATGTGTGCTTCATTAGTTCCTTCGAATTTATTCTTTGTGGTTAAATTTATCTCCTGCTGATACACACCATCATACAAGTGGCACTACAGAGTTCTTTATACACACACGTACTTAATGTATTGGCATGCCATTTTTAGCCACATGTGACTTATGAACTACTGTCTTACAGTGATACCATCTAATTCACATAAGTAGCAGAAGACCTCCAGTAATGTGGGGGCTACTATATAATTCAAATTCATAGACAGGAATTAGGGATCCTTCCTAGGGTGGAAGAATCTGCCAAGAAAACCCAGAATCCAGCAGGTTCCCAGTCCCGGCGTTCTCCCAGGACAGGGCCCTTGAGGAGTCAGACACTCCCTTGCCTCTGAGCTCTGCTCACCAAGGTGTCTGGGATGGGTTCAGGGTTCATCACTACAAGAAGAGATTAACATAAAACTCAAGTTAGTAAGGCTGCCATGTGCATCTCGCAGTTCAAATAACCTTATTTCACAACAAAACCAATTTCTTGTACCATGTCAAAATATTATGCTTTGTGTAAGGAGTAGATAGTATTGGTTTTGTGCAACAATGCTATTATTATGTAATTAATACATAATTTTGAGTCAATATATTGGTATCTTGCATATCTAACTTTGAAATTCCAGCATAAGTCATTGTCTAGCTACAGATCCTTTGTGTAAAATTCTGTGGTGTATATAGAGTCCCATTTTCCTTCTATGTAGCTACTGTCTGTAGAAATATGTTAAGTTCTGACTAGTATTAATAAAATCTTCATTTATTTTTCCTCAGACATGGAAGAAAAAAAGAAACGAAAAACAAACAAACCAAAGCCCCAACCTCTAGTAAGACCTATTACTTTTTGCCTCTAGATTCTTGGTTTATGTCTCACTTACATGCCATTCTACCCTTTTTGCTCTGCTCTACTATTACATTTGCTCAACACTGCTCCTTTCATATACAGGCATACACCTGTTTGACTAGCTATTGCTTCCATGCTGATGATTTTGAACCACAATATGCTTCTTTTTCCTCTTTCAGTCACAGGATTTCAAGAATAGACAAGCCACTACCATTCTTAGGTCTCCAGGGAAGAATACTGCATAGGAAAAGAAACAGAAAAAAACATCTCCTCTAAACTTTGCTGTGAAATTGTTCCAGTGCACATCCAAGATTTGCAGTGAGGGTCGAAATGGTAAAACCAGAAAAAAATGGCAGCAGAGAAAATAAGATCAGCATTACAGTTTTTAATTCAGTAGTACCTATGCATTATTGCATTAAAATGCAAAAAACTGAATTCATACCTGGATGTGAGTTTTAGCTCTCCAGTGCAAATAATTTATTCCAAGTTATGATTATTAATCCAGTTGTCTTCAGGTATTTTTTTTTTCTAGCTGCTAACACAGTGAGAAAACACTGAAATCCCTGAACAGCACTATGACAGTTCCTGATGATGAAAACACAAATATTTTTTCAAATATAAATACATGCACTGGCAGTTTGCTTTGTTTAGAAAACAGAACTTTAATGAAAGGAATTAAGAAGATTAATTTTCTATCAATACTTTATTGGTCATGTTTCTTTATATTGTACTAAATGCAGCTGCAGAGAATACAGATCTAATCATCCAAACCATTTTACAGAAAAGACCGACTAACTGGATTAATCATGGTGTGAAATTTTATTACCATACTAATCAAGAGAGGCAGTTTGTAAAGCCCATGACAATGGATAATACAAAAGCTGATAAAATATTTACAAAAAGCAATTACTGGACACAGAGAGAGATGCAGTCGGGGGTACTTCTTTCCTGTAGGCATATGAGAACGGGGCCGGATAGAATCATGTGGGTCACTAATTTCACGTAAGAGGCTAATTTCAGAAAGCTCCAATGCATGCTTACCACACACATACAGACAAATGCCCCTGGGAATGACGGTTAGAAAGGTATCTGTTGTACAAAGTACCTAAGGTCACAAACTGGTGCGCGTCATGAGGAAGTGAAAAATTACACATATCATTGTCACTGCTACAACAAAGAATTTGTTAAACGAAACTTTCCACATGAGAAAAGCACAGAGATGCTGACCTGCAAATCTGGAAAGTGATTTAAACGTGATCAAAATGACACAACCAAGCACCAGGGCAGTTTCTCAAGTAAATAACAACACTTGCACATACATCTCAACACCCTTCCAGCCATGGCAAATGTCCAAAGCTTCAGAGAAGTGTGGACATGGGAAGAAGGTCACAGAAAAACAAATAATCTGAATCAGGAAAGGATGTAAACAACCCTTACAAGATTTTGGAGATGTGTAGCTTGTCCTCCTGTCATTCAAGGTTAAGAAGGAACAAAGTCCTGCTTCTGTTATCACTGGTTTTGTATAATTCGTATAATTAAATCTTTGTATCGAACTTTGCTTTCAACAAGACATGGTATGTTAATGTGGGGAAAACTCTGTTTTTCTGGTACACTGAAAGAGGTAGGAGAGGAAGAAGAATGAGAAATAGGAGAAAAGCCACCTGTCCATACATAATTTGATGGTTATAGCAATGACATGAAAATAAGGTAATGCCAACATTAAACCAACCACTTTTTCTTTCTTGCTTTCTTCTTTGCTTGTTTTTTATTTTTATTTCTCTCTCTCTCTCCTCACCCCCAACTGTTAGCTGAGAGAAGTCTAAAGGATGTATCAGAACAAATAAATGTTTAGTTAAAGGCTTGATAAGAAATACCTACCCAAAAAGATTAAGGAACAACACAGGAGTTATTTAAGTGTGTATCATAATGAAGTTCTGGTTACCTTCTCAGTTCTCTTGTTTCTGCCTATACTCCCCTCTAAACTCATCTGCAATGTGCAATGTATTATTGCATGTAACTATTTAAAACATTTCCAGTGAGTTTACTATGCCTGCTTGTGAACATTGCTACAGAAATTCATTAAGTGAAAATCCAGAGTCTTCCTCTGTTCTCTTTGCATAACTTCTTTTGAACCATCTTTTTTCTCATTTTTTGAATTTTCTCGTTCTTGGAAATGAAACAGTATTTTCCAAGGTACTCTGGTCTGAAGACAACCTTGCTAGATCTCCCATTTTACAGACATTTATAACTAGTAGTGACATGAAAAAAAATAATGGCATCATGTGAAGAAGATGCTATATTTAAGGAAACTGTTTCAAGCTATACCTACACACTGTAATCAGGAGATGGCATGCAATAGCATTTATTTTGTTTGCTTTCTTCGCTCTCATAGTGCTCAAACACAAAAGAACAATGCTGTTTCCGTTTTGTTCAGTAGTTTGCTCCTGCAGTAAGAATAATAAACACACACTATCTATGTTCATTTAATGATTTGAATTATGTAAACAAGCTTTCTAAAGGCAAATCTTTTTGACCAACTGCTTAAAAATAGTAACTACTTGTTACTAAAGACAAACGCAAGGTCAAAATTATTATTGACAACATAGTACTTAATTATTTTAAAATACTTTCAAACTAATTCTTCCTAAAAATTTATATTTCCTTCTTCTGTGACTCGATGACTTTTACTAGTTCATTCAATAACCCACAGCAAATGTATGTTAAGCCCTCAGCTTTCCATGCCCTGCAGTGGTTTTCTACTTTCTATATTGTGTTAAAAAGTTGAAAGATGTGTTCCCTCAGCTCAACTATGAGAGTCTTAAAGGAGCTTTTTTGTACATTGTTAACCTCAGTAAGATCACTGACATGCTCATCTAAACCAATCAGGCAAAACTGCAAAGGAACTGTTCCTTAACACTTACTATTTGAGGCTCAGTAGATGGTTTGCTACACTGCATTAAAGAGAAAAACAACAACCAACCCTGAAATGAAGACATCTCCTCAGTGATGTGAAACCAGATAAAGTGATTTGAAGCTATAATCCCAGTAATTTAATTCTCTCCCCACTGCTATAGGGCAGAATCCTTAGAATTTCTGAACTGTAGTTAAGTTCCTTGATTCCAAGAGTTCTTCAGATCTCTACTTGCTAACTCTTTCACAACTTTGAAAAATTAGCATCAAGTGAAGAAGCTGCTGTTAAACATGAAGAAAAAACCCACTCACCCAGGTCTTACCAATGATACAGAAAGTAAATCCAAGTTGCCACATGACCATATACACCTCACAGCCATTCTAGCATACATGGAAAATTATTTAAAATGTCTTAACTTTTAAAAGCCTTTTTTTTTTTTCCTTCTCAGAATTACAAGTAAGCAACACAGAGCTTTTAAGAAACCAGGAATCTTTGGATCTCTAGACTTTAGATTTCAGATTAAGTGAGAAAAAAATCTATGGGGTTGAAGAATGTCCCATGTTGTCTTCATATCACAGAATCCTCTATATCTTTCTAACTTAGGCCAAATTCAGTCTTTTATTTGGGTATTATGGAGTATTTAGAAAGAGTAAACAGAAGTAAAAGGCCTAAAAAACAAACTAAATAAGAACACAATGAAGTGCTTACAAAGTACATCTAAAAAGTAAAAAGAAAAAAAGTCCTCCTATTTTGATAAAATAGCATGTATTTGACAGAAGTTATTGCTATAAACATTATTTTGGCTTTAGAATATTTGACAATTTGTGATTTTTATGTAAGCAAGAATCTATTCTAAATTCTGAGTTCCTAATAGATGCCAATGTTCACATGAACACTGCCTATTGCAAGAATTGCAAGCGTGCCAGAAACTCATGGTGGAGAAATGAAGTACATCTGTTGAGTTTAATATCCCCACTGCCAAATTTGCTTATTATAAGATTTCTGTATTACAAAGACAATCAGCTAGATACATACACCATTATGAAGAACTGTAGACAGAATTTTTCATGATGGCAGTGTATCCAGAACTGATGTACTGTCAACTCTTTCACTTCCGTTTCCTGTATTTTACATACATGAGTTTCTTCCTAATTCTGCTTTACAAATTGCTTTCCAGTCCAGGATTTTACCCAGTATTACAGAGGAATTTATCAGTAGCTGTATTCCTGGAAAAAAAACTGTATATCATGACTAAATCAAGGATAGTAACAGAAAGAGCACTGAAGGCTATGTGCTCATGATTAATTCTCTATACAATGCAGATGTCAGGAAAGAGATATGTAATCTTGTTATTCCAAGTAAGAAAAAAAAGCTTCAAGTATATCATAAGCTGAATTTCAGAGATAATGTACAAAAATCTAACCTCAGCTATTTTAAACATAATATTCAGGTGTAAATCCTGTAATCCAAAAGTTTTCAGCTAGCAAGAACACAGTTAGCAAAGGTTCTGCCATTAAAGCCTGTGGTTTTCACAGCTGTTATTTAAACTGTAATGGTTTTTCTGAAAAACAACTAGGATGCATTGTGATGTGCACTGCCTAAAGAACATACAAATCCCTTCTTTGAAACCAACCAAGATATAAGAAAATATAAATTCTGATCTCTATTTTACAACTGAAAAGATTGTATAAAGACTGTGAAATATAGGGTACTTAAGAGATGTTAGAAATTCAAGACCTGAGCTTGATCCCATGGCAGGATCTACAAATGCAGTATATCCCTCCAAGTGTAGATCTGTATGGGGACAGGAAGAAAAATCTGTAGGTAAACAGTTTTTAAGAGGCTCCAGTTCACAGTCCAAAGGAAAACAGTAGTAAAATACAGCTCCAGCACCCTCCCTGCCTCCTCACATTTCTTCTTTCACCAGCATTTAAGGGGTATGCAAAAGACAAGCAGTAATGTTTTTCTCCTGTCTTGCTGTTGAAAGCGCTTCCCCCTCCAGACACAGAAATGGACAATATACGAGATGCTGTCTTGTTCATCAGACAGACAGAAAAGCATTGGAAGTTTGTGTAAAATCTTAAATGTGATACCAGAGTTTAAGTTTATGGAAGAAGAAAAAAAAAAAAGAATTCCTGCCTCTTCTTTGAGATCTAAGTACATGCACTGTATTCCTTTTCCCTTATATTATTTCCTTCTTTGAGGGTAACACTAATCTGTTTCTTTTTAGTCATATTCAACCTGTTTTAGTACTTGTATCCTTTTCCAAATACTCCATATCAACCCTGTCTCCTTGTTGCAGGATATAACGCTTAAAGAAGTAGACCTTCATCTCCTTTCCCACTGACCTAAAACCAACAGTGAAATTCTTCTGCGACTATCTCTTCTCATCCCCCCCAAAATCAAACATCTAATTCAAATGGAAAATTCAGCTTTCTACCACAGCACATGAAACACAGCTGTGTGTCTCACTCCATCCTCATTACTGAACACAGGCACACATGCAGAAACATTAAACTCTGGCCTTTCAAGAACCATTTTAAATAGACAATTTACTAATATACCTATACAACACAAGGGGAATTTTCCCTTAAACTGGAAACTTACAAACCTGTTTCTTTCTGGTATAGCAGCCAATAGGTCTATTCTGTAGCTTGACTGTCCAAAACCTGTATCAAAATTTTATTCATACATTTTTATTACAAACTTATCTTACTCTTATTTATTTTTCTTTCTAGATTTCAGCAACATTAACAGTAAGTATAATATTTTTAAAACTTGGTGCTGTCTTTGCAGTTAATTCTTAAATTTTGCTTAAAAATAACTAGGCCCTTCTGCTTTCCAGGACAAGATTTTTTTCTATGAGGAAAAATAAGAAACTAATTTAATCTTCTCCCTCACAACTGATTAGAGAAAGCCCACCCAATTTACATCAACAGTTCATGATTCCTGCCTGCTCAGGTAATTGCCTGCATAAACATCCTTTCAATATATCTCTTTTATTAAGGCAGAAATAATGTCTAAGAAACTGTACACGACCTGAAATAAGCAGCTTTGTGCGGTACCATCCTCCCAGGTCTCCCCAGCTCTTCATCTCTGTAACACTGCTCAATCCCTGATACTTCTGTGATAAAATAGTCTTTCAAATGCCAGTGTGCCCTTCAAAAATGTCTTTTATTTCTAATGGGAAGAGAATTTAAAAAGAAAGGACATTTCATCTTCAATAGGCATTACAAATCTGTTTCTTCTCTTAACCCTCTTTCTCCTGAGGTAGGTGAAGTATAACCACTGTAAGACAAGCACAGTCCTAAAATATCCTAGCCAAAGGCCATGGAGGCTTTGTGCTGAAGCTGGGGGTGAATTCAAGCTTCTAATACTCATCGTTTAATGGGTAAATAATCAGGACTCTATCTCTTTCTCTATATACTAGTCTGCAGATTAGATTGAGCATTTCAATTTCATATAAACATCATTCCTTCCTTTTCAGATCATACATTGACTTTTTTTTTTTATAGCCCCGCTTTTTTATCTTAGTGGACCTTTTCCTGGAGTAACCCTTGAACCAGTCAGTGACATGTACATTTAACTAATGAACAACTTATAGAACAGACCACATAGACTTCAAAGCGAAGTGATAACCTATGGTGGCTTAACAGCCTTTGAATACAAACTGGTCTTGCCTGCAATGAAGACAAAATCAACAATAAATATACCTACTACAAAATACGGTTGTAGTAGATAATAGAAGTTATCACAAGTAGATATGCTATCTGTAAAACTTCGATTCCCAAAGAGTGAATGGGAATCCACTGTGTATAAAAATACAAATATGCCTAATAAAGAATGGATGGAAAGAAGTAGTGTATATTGAAACGCACTTTTATACATGTTATATTCGTATACACATTCACACACAAACAGTTAGAGTAAACTTGTAACAGGACAATCCAGAGGAGAAATTGCTTTATAAGTAACCTATTTACACATACCTGATCTATCCACAGCTGGTCTTCATTTACATCTTACCACATCCCACTTGGTAAAACCTACAGAGTCTGAATCTTGAAGCAAACTGGTTTCATAAGACTCTTACGTTACACCAACACTTACCTTCGGAAAGCAACTTGAAAAAGGAAAGCAGATACCCTGTACAAACCCAACAGTAGATGAAAGGAACATGCCAAATCTTTAAAAATTACTTCAGAAACTCAAAGATCTCCTCAGCTATATTTCTCTCAGCTTCTTTAAAAAAATCTTGACACAAAAATAACCCAAACAGCTTATAGTAAAATCTACATATACTGTACTACTGCATTCACACAAGTGAGAAAGGAAGAGGTTTCTCTCATCTACTTTTGCAGTTTCCCTGATGATGAACCACTTTCAGTGATATGTTGAGAAATATTTTTCAGGTCTGATGTACGTAAGTGAGCTTTAGTAAGACAAGTCAGCAGTAGCACTGTTCTCTTATGGCTGATTCTACTTGTTTCAACATATATTGCTTCCTTCCTAGCAAAAAGAAAAAAAAAGTTCCTTTACATACTGAATTAGTCATACTAGACACTCATAGCACTCAAAAAAAATCAGCTTTTTAATCCTTCCCACTCTTCAGCCATTCTGAAACACGCATCTTAGACCCAGTGAGAACTGATCAGCTCTATCTGCTACTAAACCCCAGGCCACTATCTTCCATCCAGTGCAGCCCCCACTCACCTGTCTCCACTTAAATCTGGAAAATGCCTGTGAATCGGATTAGCCCAGTAACCTCCATTTTCCCGAAACATAATTGCAACTTGAGGCCTGACATGACCAGCACACCTGGGCAACAGAGTAGTAAAGAAAAAGGAAATGTGGTCTCAAACCAGCCTTTGCTTGAACTCTCAAATGTAGAGATCAACAGATGAAATCAGCTCTTCTTACTTCACTTACCTGAGCCCAAACAAGGTAGTCAGCTTAGACTTAGGCTTAGTGAATTAGCCTAAGTCAGCTCATTAATTGTATTCAGTTTCTTCCTATTTGGACCTTTGATTTTAAATACAGTCCTTCAAAATTGACAGTTAATTAAATGGACGTAACTGGAATTCTCAGGCAAGTTTTAGTTTTACCTAGCTTATTATTTCAAAGACAAATTTTTACTCTACATTTTACAGACAAAAAACTAAAATGAATGAAAGTAGTGATCCATTACAAAGCCCTATCAACTATAACTGCCCTCTTAGTATTGTTATGCGGCTTCCTTGGAGCCAGGAACTATTACAAAAATCTCTTCAGTTTTAAAGTATTGCTATTGCTCAATCACAAGCCACAATCACAACCACAAGCTTCTGTTTGGAGCTTTAGAATTTTATCTTAAATTGTATCTACAGACTCTTAAAAAAAAAAAAAGTCTTTGAATAAAAAAGTTTTGAATAAATAAGTTATTTGAAAAACAAAGTCTTTCTTTTCTTTAGTATTTGCTTCTCTCAGAAATTGAAGGTTTCAAATCTGTGTCCTATAGAGATTATTTTTTCTTTCTGAAAAGACAGTAATTGTAAGGCTCCTGGAAAAAATTACCTGGTTTTCTTGTGTTCACCACATACAGCAATTCATCAGCTATGTTTATAAATTCCTGCATGTACACAATATCTAAAAGCATTCATCCATGTATCTGGCCCAGAGCATCTGGGTCTGTGAATTCAAAGCACATTCATCCATATGAATGATTCCTTTTCTTTTGGATATTTAATTCTAAATTATTTTTCAAGTCCAAAAAACAATTTTATTTTCACAGGTGTATTTTTTTTTAAGTAGTGGGAGTATGAACTGCCAGTCCAACACCACTCTTACAACACAAATTAGACATAAAAACTTGAACAAAGTTACATCTGTCAGGATGGAATAAGTTTTATTAAATGATCTCTCCCTCAAAATCTAATCTGTCTCATAAGAAAATGTAAAGAAAATCAAGGAACTGTGTGCATGACTTTCAAAATACTAAATTTAAGGGGTTATATCGGAGTAAAACTCACTGACTGAAAATATAATTGCCCTCCTGTATAATAATCTGACAAAAGCTTTCAAACTTCTCATTTTAAGAATGGGCTTCCTTCAATTCAGCAAATATATTTCAATTAGTATCTTTGCTTACCTACTTTGCTATTTCCTGTTTGTCATTAATATTTTTAAATATTTTTACCATTTAAATACAAAATTATCCCTTTCTCTCAAATGCAGGAAACCCCTCATCCTATCACTATACTCTCTGATAAAAGAGTCATACCTCTTATTACCTGTAGGCCCCTTTTAAGTAATGGAAGGCCACTACAAGGTGGCCTGGAGCCTTGTTTTCTCCAGACTGAACAAAGAAGTTTCTCAGCCTGACCTCACACATTAGGGGCTCCAGACCCTTGATCATCTTCATGGCCCTCCTCTGGACCCACTCAAGAAGGTCTGTGTCTTATGCTGGGGGCCCCAGAATAGAGCAGAGTGCTCCAGGTGGGGTGTCACCAGAGCAGAGTAGAGGGACAGAATCACCTCCCTTGACCCACTGGCAACACTTCTTTAGCTGCAGCATCCCAGGATATGGTTGGCTTTCTGGACTGTGATCACGTATTGCCAGTTCATGTTCAGTTTTGCATCCACCAGCACTCTCAAGTCTTTCTTCACAGGGCTGCTCTCAATCCACTCATTACCCAGCCTGTATTTGTGCTTGGGATTGCTCTAACCCAAGTGCATCTTAAAATGGTTATCAGATGATGAAATCTTGCTGGATTATATGGATTGCTGACTAACAATCTACTTAAGAATTTTTTTTTACTAAATACGTTGATTAACTATTGCATTTTAGCATATTATGTGCCCACAGAGACTCTCAGCTTTCTTCTGTAACTATAGTCACTGTTTCAGAACACGTTCTTTTATAGTTAAAATACCATAAGGATATTTCGGGAGCCTGACAAAGCTCTAAATATACTTTTATAAAAAGCCTGGCGAGCAGCTTTATACTTAGACTTCTCTCATGTTGACAGCTTGGCTTCAATTTTTAAGGGAGACTTGGAAGATCCTAAGGTCTCAGGTTCACAGAACCTGTGAACTCAATCTGTTCTGCACGAGAGCAGACACAAACCAGCACTGAGACTCTGCATGGAACTAAGTCAAACCAATGTCTCATATGAAAACAGATCACTTTGGTTTGCCTAGATAGGAGACAGGTAAGCTTTCAAAAACACAACATCACAATAGCAGTAAAATCCAATAGAGGTAGCAGTAAATTCCAAACTCAGTGGTAGCATAAACTACATGTATACAGGATTTAACACATTTAGTAACACAAAATCCTGTTTTCCGCCCAGTACTGACTAGCCTCAATGAAGTGACAAGTTATATGAAAGGTAGAATCAGCTACAGAGGAATATTCACTTGAAAGCAAAAGCAGCCCATCTGTTTAGGTTCTTTCCTTAATCATTCTCATATAAACATTTCAAATTATTTTAATGAAGTCTTGGGTTTTCCTCTATATTCTCACCTTGCTGGAGGTCTGATATCACATAAATGGTATATTTTATACTTGTAATATTTTTCCTGGTGGTAAATCAGTTTGAAAGGGACCCAGTAAATATTCATTTTAAGTGCACTTCAACATCCAGAATTCTTTATGTTTGATCCAACATGAAAACATGTAGTCTCCAAGACCAGGAAAAGGGTTGTTCCGCAACCTGGAACATTCAGAGATCCTGTTAAAATATCACTTCTCCTCCCCTTTCATAAGCTATCCTCTAACAGCAGTATGCCAATGCTAGACATGTCACAAGACTCAGAAATTACTGTTATTCATTTACAGTTGAACATAGTTTTGATGCTATATAAGCCTCTTTTCATTTTCCCCAGACTAGTGCTTTACAATTCACATAGTAAATAAGACCTGCTCTAGGTAAAAAGTTTCTCCTAAAAGTTGAGTTTTAAGTTTAAGGAAATCAAAATAAAAAGTACTGCCACAAAACAAAAAAAAAAAAAAAAAAAAAA
>JANVCC010010406.1:19688456-19725200 GCA_025345505.1 Todiramphus chloris collaris | reverse complement strand
AAAAAAAAAAAAAAGAAGTTGCATTCAAGCTTTGAAAATCACTGACCTCCAGGATATAAACCACCTTTCAGTTAATCATTACAGTATAGCACAGAAACTCATAGGTATGTTATTTAAACTCCAAGTGGATTTCAAGAGTCTATCTCTTGACAGCAGTTTTCCACTGTTAAACAGAGTCTGAAAAGCCACTGTACAAACAGCAGGTGAAGCATTATGCTTCAGTGACAGTGCTCATAATAAGGCTTTGGATGCAATATCCGGTGCTTTTATCTGTAAGCTAAAGGTTAGAAGTAAAAGGCAACAGAGGAGAGCATACCAAACTGTATTGTTGCCTAAGGACTGCTCAGACACAGTCTCCAAATCTGCAAACATGTCAATTGATTCATATGGCTGATTTCCTAGGTTCACTGGGATCGCTTACAACCAAAATTAAAAGGCAAAAAACATACACATTTTAGCAGAAGCACGATCGCAGCAAGAGGAAAGAAAGCCATGTAAGGAGGCAAAGAGAAAAAATATTTGAAAATTAATTTCTGTCTTTCACACTGGCACACCTGCTTTTGAGAGATTTTGCAGAAGCAGCTTTTCCTTACTGAAAAATACAGATGTTTAAAATGTTAGATAACAAAAGGAGAATTTTCTAATAAAACTTCTGAGAAAAATTAAACTGTTTTCACTTCAAAATGGTCTAATGCATCACTCTATGCACCGATCTACCATAGTAAATTGACATTAAATCCTTGACACTGCCTATTACAATGAAGCAGATTTATTTTCTTGAAAAGAAGAGTACTTCTATGTGGTAGTATAGGGATGTGGCGATGCGGAAGATCACGTGCTGTAACGGAAACATAGAAACCAGGTAGGATACCGCCCACGAAGGGCTGGCTCTGTTACTGGTATAGAAGTGCCTGTAGCCTTTAATAAAACAACATTTTGCCTTCTTCTTTATGAAAGTCTGAGTCTGACAATGGACCCTCGGTGTCTCCCGGGATTTCGGCACTGAGGATAGGACACGTTAATCACAACACTTCTACAGGTGCACCATTTTTCCAAACAGTAGCTAAGGAAAATGATCACAGGGACGATCAGCTTTAATGTTTGTTGCCTCCTTAATTCTCCAGACAACTGAAAAATTTTAAACACTTAAATATCTAATTTTCTGAAATTGAAAGGAAAGCTTGAAGTGTCATTCATCTGTTAAAATACGTTCACTTTTTAATTTTCCATTCCTTATCATGACATAGCTCAGCCAAGCCCATGCTAAAAAGGAAGGGGTGTTTTTCAGTGCAGCAGTTGGTCAGCCATTTCTTCAGGAATTAGTGTAAGTCAGGATAAGTCTGGCTCCCCTCTATTACCTCTAAAAAAACACTGAGAGAAATAAAATAAATAAAATAAAAAAAAAATAAAATATGCAGTTACACAGAACAAGGCTTTGGCTATTATATTACATAGTTGTGTCATTCTTACGCATGAAGTCTTTTCTTCATACTGATTCTTCATAGACGCAAGAAACATGTGCAGCCAAAAGGAAAACTGATTTCTGCAGCCTACCTGAGCAGCACGGACAGTAGCGGCATTATTAAAACTATGTCAAAATCCACAAACAGGTCTTTCAGTTCAATGCAATACATATGCCTATTCAATATGTAAGGCAAAACAAAACTAAATGAAAAAATTACTGGCAGTTTTGTACAAATCCACTCTTCCATTATTAAAAGCCTCATTGAAAGAACTGATATATATGGGGTCAGTTTAAAAAAATGTATTTGTACAGATGAAATTCTGGAAACACTCAGTTGAGTCAAAAGTAACAGTATCAAACAATAGTCCACAAGCTCTATCTGGAACTGATGTAATGCAGTCAATATTTATGGCACCTAGCCATACAGGACTATGAACAAACTGAAGCATGGATGCAAGAATAGGCTTTGTTTAATTCCTCTGATGGATATTATTGGCTGAGATAAGATAGTCCTGCTAATCACCCACTCCATTCCCACACCAGCCCCAAACTGGTGTTTAAGCAGTACATATAATACTGCTCTTGTACACTCAGTAAAACAATGTGATTAAAAGAACCAGGCTTTCTGTTATTCGGAACTCAACTGTTATAATGATTTCCCCTGTATGTTTAGCCCAAATTATGCAATTTCTTTTTTCCTCTCCTTTCTTTTTTGCTCCTATTTGCTGAAAATGTAAGTATGTGTCAAAAACACTAGAGATCCATTCATCCCCCAATTTATTCCAAAGTATGTAGCACATCTCCACTTAATGTATTTCCCAAAGGTCTTTAATTGTCTTTTTCTTCCTGCTTCTTCCTCTCTTGGTAACTTTCCTTGTACATACATGTTCAATAATTATGCTGACTGCACATTTCTCTCAAAAGGCATACAAAATACACACCCAGAAGACTGAGAAGGGTCTAAAGAGTTTAATTAAATTTAATAGGGGTGTGACTCAGATGCATATGGCATTATTCACCAAGTCTTGTAAATTACATTGCTAATACGTTGCTTACTAAACCAGAAGTATCTTGTTTGCATGTGGGACACAATGCATTTTTATGCTGTAAAATGCCTTAAGGTGCACAATTGTAACATGTACCCGTGTACTTGAGCTGTTACAGAAAGATTTGAGATAGAGGAACAGAAGTACACAGGGAATATGGTGGTTGCTAAATCCAGCTAATGACTTGGTAGTCTACTCACCATACATCAGCCCATTAGAAGACTTCATCATGACTGATCATCTTCTCAATCACTGGCAAGGCATACTTTATTATATTTTGTACGAAAAAAACAATTAGAAGAAGTCACTGGAGAGTAAAAGAAGTGCGGATTGCAGTGAAAAAGGATTAAAAGTATACTTGGGCTCCCTTTCTGGTTTTTTGGTTGGTTGGTTGGTTTTATTTTATGTTAAGTGATGTCAAAGTTAAAGGAATAGATTCAATTCCTAGCAAAGATTTTCACAACTCCTACTCTAAACTACCTACCTAATAGCTACGCAGAATTGCTTAATCCTTGGGACACTTAACTGCAACAATTTACATCCTCTGCTATTTCCATAGAGTTCTACCAGTGTCTAGTTCACAAACTCAATGTGAACTTCTACACCAAGAATGGAGATGAATTTTAATATACAGGTTACACTTTTATTAAGAGATGTCATTTACATGGACATAAAACTGGAACACAATGCTAGCAATCTCATTTAGATTGTAAAAAAATTATAACTCCTTTTTTTGAATGATATGTTCATCAATTAATTTCATCATCAATCACTGATGAAAAGATAAGAGTATTCATATCTGCAGCCACTGTATGGTTGCATTATCAACCCAATTATTGCTGGAAATAGTCACAAACATGGAAACATTTTTAGGTTTGTGAATTTGTCAAACAATTCTAAAAGAAGAATGAGATAAAATTTCAAATCAGATAGACACCGCAAATGTACAGTTTGGTTTCTTCTTTTCCCTTCATCTTTAGGAGGTAAAAGCTATTACAGAAGAGTTGTTTACTGGGGTCACACAAGAAAGCAATACATAACATTGTCAGAGATTATATAACTTGTCAGAAGCTGTACAATCAGACCAGTGATAAAATATTCCCATTCCCTGTGTTACCTTGACCTGTTGTAGCTCTTGTTTCGTCTGCATTTGGATCTCACAAATCTTTCATTCACCCCATCTTTGCACAAGATGTCCAGATGAAAACATGACTCTAGAATCCAGATGTAATATCAGTTTGTGAATAATCTGACTTTGCCTGGTGCAACAGAGGAGGTAGTGCAGCATTTTTCCCTGACATATGCACATATTCACATATTCACGTACAGCCTGTGAAGACGTGTGAAAATGCTGATGGCTTAAATCTCTAGTGAACTGCAGCACATGAACGCTGAAACCTGTAACTTAAGCAAATTTAATCTCACAATTTCAATAACAGATACCTTCACTGAAAGGCCTTCCTCTTGATAAATTTTCAACACATCCTCACAAACTAAGAAAGCTTAAGGCTTTCATGAAAGATAATTAGAACTACTTCAAATTACATTTTTTCCCATACACCTGAATCCTCAGAAATAGCTCTACAATTTTTCATGCAACTTTCCTAAAAATTTTAGGTTTAAGTCAGCAAGCCCACCATAGTAAAAAGCTAGCTCAAAGTCTTCTCTTCACCATATTTATAAGTAAACAGCAGCTCTGCAGAAACAGAAAGGGCAGGGGAAGAGCTGATAGACACAAAGTTGACCACAAGCCTGTAATGAGCCCTTGCAGTAATGAAAACAAATGGCATCCTGGGCTGTATTAAACAAAGGATTGTCAGCATGTTGACAGAGGTCATCCTTCCCCTCTATTCAGCATTGATGAAGCCATGCCTGGTAGTACAGTTCTGGGTTCCCAAATGCAAGAGAGAGATGGACATAATAGAGACTGAGTTTAACAAATGGCCACAAAAATGATGAGGAAACTGGATCATCTCTTTTATGAGGAAAGACTGAGAGGGACTGTTCAGCCTGGAGAAAAGTAGGTTCAGGGTGATCTTATTAATGTATCTAAGCATTCAAAGGAAGGGCGCAAAGAAGACAAAGCCAGGCTCTTCTCAGCAGTGCCCAATGACAGGATCAGAGGCAGTGGGTGCAGACTGAACCACTCTCTGAACACCAGGAAGCACTTTTGTCCAGTGAGGGTGACTGAGAACTGGTGCGGGCTTCCCAGGGCCATTGTGGAGTCTCCATTTCTGAAAATAGTCAAAAGCTGTCTGGACATGGTCCTAGCCAACCAGCAATAGATGACCATGCCTGACCAGGGTGTTAGACCAGATGACCTACAGAGGTCCTTTCCAGCCTCAACCAGTCTGCACTTCTGTAATTCTACTTAGAAGGAGAGAGAGAGTCTTGTTATTTGAAACAACAGCAACTTCAATGACGTGACAAATGACAGTGATGTAAGAAGAATATACATTCCTGTGGCTTCATGCTTTCAGCTCACAGTATAACCAAGGACCTGTTTTATCTACTAGAAAACACATAAGAGAAAACCAGTCCTTAAAGTGCATGTTTATTTAAGCCTTCCATAATAAGGTGAAATTTCTTTGGGCCATAACGATGTTCATCAATACAATTTTGGTCATAATACTGCCAAGATCCATAAGAAACACGCTACAAAATTATTTTGCTGGGTAAATACTGCTTTGCAGATGATTCTACTAGAAACAAGTAGGAACATGGTGCTATTTCAGTGCTGGCTGACTAGTTGAACTCTGTAATTTTACTACTTGTACTCTAATATTTTGTCCTCGTCTCATTTTGTTCCTACAGTCTCAATTAAAATGCTTCCAGACTGAAGCATTTTGACATTCTAATGGTACACAGTCAGTTTTTCAAATGTAGGGATTTTGAGCGCATTTCTATTTTCAGAAGCTTTGACCTGCTTTGTTTCCAACTTTATTTGACAGAATATTCTTTGGATGATGGAACAAAACTCTGTGGATTTTTACTTGGTAAGTATTTTGTGGGAGAAAACGTGAAGGTAGATGCTTAATATAATTTCCTATTATGTCACTACATGCAACTATTTTAGAAGGATGTTTTCTTCTCCATATGATTTCCTAATACACAGAATACCCTTGCTTCACTTCCTCCCATCCTATAACATGTGTCACGGACATAAAAAAGGCAACACTGTATGAAACACACTATTTAAATATAAAAATAGAATAGGGTATAGCAAATATGAGGCACAAAAGGTCTAGGAGTACAATGACAAACGTGGAAGTTTACCAATTACCTTACATCCCTTCCAGACCTAAACCTGCTCATATCCAGTCAGATGTGAAAATGCTTCTACTTATCCATGAAGCTCATACAAGAAGTCTTAAGCAGAGCTAAAATTTGTCTACAACTGCAGTAACTATTATGTCACAACGAGACTAAAAAGGGTGGTTTGGGTTCTTTTGTTGGGCTACCTACCATAGTCTCTTCTGCATTGTTTAAATTTGCAATAGGAAATTTAAAAAGAAAATCACTGTGAGAAGAATCATTCTAAAAGTAGTTCTACTAAAAAACCCCAATATATTTGTATGGATGCTGAAAAGCTGCTATCAGAGAGATTTTCTCCACTTCTCACAATATTTGGTGAGAGTCCTGCCTTTCTCACACAAGTTACGAAAAACAGTAGGATGGTTTTTGTAAGCTGGACCAACACCTGGTGTTTTGCTAAGTTCTGTTTATGGTACATTGGAAAAATATTTTTAAATGGGTGTTGTAGGACTTTAGTCAATCACCCAAGCAGATGGGTGATCACTGACCAATCGCCTTATGGGGCTAGGGTGTATAAAATGGGGTTATAAATTAATAAATTGGCTCCTCTCTTGCTGAATTCGTGTGTTGCTGCATCTCTCCATGCTCGGTATAAACAGCGACATATTGGTTTATAGACCTGAAGGAGGACAACGTTAAAAAAAATGATGATAGCCATTTCTTGTCATAACTATGAAAGAAGAAGGAATAGAAATTCTGCAGGAACACTGAAATAAGGATGCAGCAGGAATGCATGTTATCCCCAGCAAACTATCCCTTAATTCCAAAATACAACTCAAAGTTATTGTTCAGACCTGTAATTATTAATAGATCCTACTTACTACTAATTAAAAGACCCAATTCAGTCTATTTCCTGAAGAACTTATAAAATAGTAATAACCACACACAGTTTGAAGACTTAGATTACTTCTTCCATAAAAAGGGCAAAGGTTTCGTATCCTTTTTACCATAATATGGTATGGCAGTATCATCCAAATACTAAATTCATGGTCATATTTAGAACATAAGAACAATCATTTTTCATCTTAATTTAATCTAAAATTTAGATTAATACAATGCAGCATTACAGAATTACAGTAATTTTGACTTATTTGTGATACATGCACATACCTGTGACTGCTTAACAAAGCGTATCTTTTAATCCATACTTAATCGACTATCTCACATTACAAATGCTAGAAAAATAACATAAGACTTCCTGGGCTGTTTATGCCATTGGCCCTAGGAAATGCTGTCCATGAGGACAACTCATTTTATTCACACTATTATTATCACTATGTAAATTTGAGACTAGAGGCAGGAGACAGCACCAAGCTGCTATTTCAAGAGTAGCACTACCTCAATAACTGTAAAATTAAATTCATGTAAATATCCAAAGGAAATTAAATTGCCTTTCTTTTCCAGCTCCCATGTAACTGTACTGCATCCCACCCCACACTTTTTTAAAAGTAAGCCTTAATATATTCTGTATTTATGTGTGAAAAAGAAAAAAGGAACTGTTTTAATACAGTTTATACATGAAAAAGAAATAAGGAACTGTTTTAATACCCCTCAAACAGGAGCTGTTTGCAAGCAAGAGGGCAAGCAGGTGCACAGGTCCTGGATAAGCAAGGACTGAGATGAATACTAGAGGAGATCTGTTCCATATCAGTCCTGGGAACAGAATTTGTGGCAGGGTTAAAGGATATGGCAGATGAGGTTCCCATTGCAAGATCATAGCCATTGTGACTCTTTTGGCCTTTATCAGACATAGATACCAGATCCCATTAGCTATTGGTCTCTGCAGGCCAGTCTGTGCGCTCCCGAGGCACACCAGTGCTTACCAATACGCTCTTGTAGCCTTTTGTCAACAACTTTTCCAGTGACACAGCCATGACACAGTCATGATCATACACCTGCAGGTGTGAGTTGGCATCACATCTCATCCCCCATGGCCCCCCACCGTGCTTTTGAATCATCCCCTTCACATGCATGGGATCCAGATGTGGTGCAACAACAGAAGGCAAAGTAATCTAACATAAAAGTTTCTCTATGAAAATGAGCATGGTTAGCACAAAGGTTCACAGGAGGAGAAAATACATGGCCAGGAGCACAGAAGGAGACCAGAAACGTCCCATTTAGCATCAGCCTGAAGTTATACAGAAAATAATGTTTCTAAGCTTATTCCAAGTGACTCTGTACTTTATTAATAGCTTCCTTTTTTTTTTTTTTTTAATTTTTTGAAAGGGTTAAGCTAATGCCCTAAACACAAAAAGATCATAATCTTTACTGCAAATGTGCTATTACTTATTTAAAACTCATCTTCAGAATTTAAGAACAAAAACAAATGGGAATGATTTAGGAATGCCATGTTCACACTTGCTTTTCTTTAGGGCACATACAAAGCTTAAAGTGATTTCATTTATTGTCTCCAAAGAACTGACTGGGGCATCATTACAGAGGCTATTTTTCTTTTATTGCTTTTTCTTTCATTTTATTTTCTTTTCTTACTATTTTTGCTTTGGCTCGAGTCTTAAATAAAAGATGGGCAATGGCAAACTGATGACTAAGCAAAGCAAACTACCTGCAGAGCACGTTAGAGGATGTAAGTTACACCCAAGGGAAATGCGGTGACACGGCCCAGCTCAGAGCTCTGCCTTCAGAGAGAAACGCCGGCCGGAGAAAGGCTGGCGGGTAACTCCCAAAGTTGCTCCCTATCTTGGAAGGTCCTTCCCTCCGAAGGAGGCTGAGAACCGACACTCGGCAAAGCTAAGCAGTATCGCAATTTTCTAATAACGACCCTCCCACCCTCCCCTCCAGCAAGCCGCAAAACCAGCCTGGCGCAAACTCCCAGAGACGTCCGCTCGGCAAACATAGCTGCAGGCAGAGCCTCCCGGCAGCACTCCGGGCAGGGCAGGGGCTGCGAGCAGCCGCGGCAGCTACCTGCCGGCTGAGGAGCCCCGCCGCCGGCCGGGGCAGCGCTGCCCCATCCCGGGGACCGGAGCATCCCGGCGGCCGCAGGTGCGGAGCGCGCCACCGCCCTGCCCGGAGCAGGGGAGTCCCGGCCTGGCGCGGCTCCCCTGGGAGGCGGGCGAGCCCCCGGACCTCCTTACCTGAGCGGCAGCGAGGAGTCCCAGGGCGAGGGCGAGCAGGGAGGCGGCAGTACCCCGGCACTGCCCAGCAGCCGCGGCCATCCCGCTCCCGCGGCGCTTCGGCGAGGTGCAGCGGGGCTACCGCCCGTTCTGCCGCTCCGCGCCTGCCTTGCGGCCGTCCCTCAACGACTCTGCGAGCGGCGCGGGGTACGCGGCGCGTTCGGGCCCCGCAGGGCAAGGGAGGTGCGCGGGGGCGCGGTCCCCCGCTGCCGGGCGGCGGGGAGGGAGGCGGGGAGCCGCCCCGCCGGTCCGCCCCCGGCCGCCGCCGCCACCTCCCCCGAGCATCCCCCGGGACTCGGACGGAGCGGGAACGGCGGAGGATGCGCGGCGCGCAGGCAGGCGTGCGCTGTGCACAGATGCGGCCGGGCCGGGCCGGGCTGGGGCGCGCAGGAACGGTGCGTTCACGCGGGGGCAGAACGCAAGGGCGGGGACGGAGAGTGCAGGCAGCGATGGGGCGCAGAGACGGCGTGCAGGCGGGGATGCGGTGTTCCGGGAGCGATGGGGCGCGCAGACAGGTACCGGACATGCAGGCGCGGATAGACCTTCCAGGGCGAGGCAGGCAGGCATGGAGCACAGAAGCAGGGATGGAGTGCGCAGGTAGGGATGGAATGCACAGGTAGGGATGGGTGCGTGGGCAGGGATGGAGTGTGCAGGCAGGGATGGGGTGTGCAGGCAGGGATGGGGTGCGCAGGCAGGGATGGGGTGCGCAGGCAGGGATGGGGTGTGCAGGTAGGGATGGGTGCGCAGGTAGGGATGGTTAAAGCTGGAACAGGGCATCTTGGCAAGAGCAGGACACAGCTGCAAGCACACGGCAGGCAAGCATAGCCAGTTGTGCAGGAACGGGGTGTGCAGATGCTGGGATGATCCTCCTCCAACTGTCATGCACTGATCTGCTTTCTTTGATGTACTTGCCTACTATACCTAGAACACTTCTGGGACACATAAGCTACACTGCTGGAGTACTTGGCACTTCCTGCTCATGTCTGCCTGGAGGCAAAGACTGCAGGTGCTTGACAGGGAGAGCAAAGCCCCTTCATACAGCTCTCTCCACCACCTTCAAGCCTTCACTTGAAGGTGTTGGGTAGTACCAGCAACTACAGCATCTGCTAATAGAACAGTCAAAATGCAAGCTGTGGCAATCAAATGAGAACATCAACCTGGGCAGATTTGTGTTGGCCTCTTGTGAAAGGTTTGTGGCAGCTCCTGTAAGTCTCTTTCAAAATTACAAGAAAATGTATGGTTATTAACCATGTTTCTAAAGCTGCCACCATTCAAATGCTCCCATACTGTCCAGGCACATGTATTTACATACTTGGATTATCCCTGGAACACGCACACCTTACTGAAGAGCCAAATGCATCATAGAATCATGGACTGGTTTGTGTTGGAAGGCACCTTTCAAGGTTGTCAATTCCAAGCCCCCTGCAGTGAGCAGGGACATCTTCATCTAGATCAACCCTATAGGAATACTAAATAAAACTAGACATTGATGAAGCATTATGTACATGATCTAAAGACTGTCACATTTCTCTCCATCTCTTATGTGTTATGTCAGCCATTGTTGAGGAAAGTCTTTGCCCTGTGCAGAGAAGGCATGCTGAGTTTAAGGCCCAGATCAGCACACAAAGTTTTAACAGTTCTTTTATGTTGAGATTTAGAACATATTAAATCTGATAACTCTTTACAACCTGCTGTTTATACAAAAAACAGAAACATGATGGTTAGCATTTTAGAAATGCTCTTTCAAGTACAGCTACATAAAGCACAGTAGCTTAAACTGGAAAGTGCTTGCTTACTCAAGTACACTCGGGAATAATCTATGAATATGCATGACAGACAACTTCTGGAATTTTTGTTTTCTTTCTAAAGACATAACGTTAGGCAAAGATGTAAACATTCTTCAGTTCTTGTTTTTATTAGCATATAATTATAGAGGTTCAAGCTCCTGTGTGCATGGAGTACCATGGTCTAAAATATATCATAAATGCTGCATGATCCAAGAAATGCAGTTTGGCTGAACAAAACACAACATCCAGTTTGTCAGGAATAAGCTGTTTACAAGTTTCATGTTGCAAACTACACTTACCTTTTAAAAAATAAGGACATTTCCAGTCATTGACAAATGTCTGAAGGGCCTGAGGGTTCACTGTAAAACCAAGTTACATGTCAATTGTCAGGAAATGTTTTATTGGCAATTGTTACTATTTATGTTATGAATTCTGTGTTATTCGCATATAAAATGTAAAATTTCTCTATTTTCACACTGACTTCCTAGCTAAAGATTATTTTAGATATAGAAAGTGTACCATTGTTGTATAATAGTGATGTAACAAAACAAAACAAAAGTTATTTTTCTTACAGTCGTGTTTAGGAGAAAGTGGAGCAATGCATTAATGACTGGGGGGGAAAAAAGAGCTTTCTGAAAATGTCTTCCCAATTAAACAAACGTGAAGACATTTGACAATACCATTTTTATGCAGAAATTAACAGAACTTCTAGAAGTGTGCTTCTTATTCTTTTGTGAGACTCACAATATTGCCAGGCACACTCTATCAAATCTACACTATCTGTGTAGATAGATAGATAGATAGGTAGCCCAGGGATCTGAAAAGATTTAAGATCTAAGAAAAGATCAAGATTTCATGTGTATGGAGGGAATGTAATTAGGGAGATTTCCTAAGAAATGACTGTCCTTGTTCAGAAAGAGACAAGTTAACAACTTTGAAGTAATTTTTAGCATTACCCAGAAGAAGGCAAATATGCCTAGGAAGGATATGCTTTTCTCCACATTTAGAATGCAGGTAGCATGTGCTCTTAGAAAATCTCTCTTCCTCCTCCCAGCAACATTGCCTTGGTATTACGAGATAGGATTGCTCTGTGTTTCTGTTTCCTATATAACTTTGTTATTTCCTACAGAAATGGCAGTGCATTTTTAAACACAGACTTGCAGCTCTAAATTCAGGTAGAGCCTCCAATAAGGCATAATACATGGTAGGTTGATATTAAATTAAACATTTGAGGCCTTAGGGTTTTTCCTGTACTGTTCTCAGACTTACACAGCATGTTTGGCCGAAATGTTCCTCTGCGCTATGCTTGTGATGTCCCACCACTCTCAGTATTTCTGCAGGATTAATTCCAGGGTCCCAGGTTTTCCAGTATCTCAGAAGCTATGAAGGGGACTGCACTTCCATTTAGATACTCACAGTTTCCACTTAGGTGCTTGCATACACAGAACTTGCATCAGTGAGCAGCAGCAGCTTATGTTCTCAATACAGAATCCTTTTGCAACTATAGAAAGTGTTGTGATACTTTGGTCCTTCTTAGATAGTTGGGGGTTCTGAAAATGGGAGCCCGCAGGTGACTCATGGGGTATGTAGGCCCTTTGTTCCTGTATGTCACCTGCTGCTTAATGTATGCAGTGAAGAGCCCCAGCACTTTTCAAAGAATATAGAAAATGTGTGTATAAGTTTTGCCTTCTTTTCCTTCCCTGCTTGACACTGATACGGTGATTTTCAGCTTGACAAGATTCAATTCCATAGATAGCGTTAGTGCAAGTACAGGTTGGGTGAAGTACCTCGTATGAGTAAATGTCCAGATTCCTTTTCTGAGGCATTTTAACTACTCATTATTCAAAATCAGTAATAAGTAGTAAACATGAATTTTCTTTATTGTTAATATCTGGCATAACTTTGACTTGAACCTTAGAATTTCAATTAATGATAACCAATGGAGAAAGCATTTTATGCAGAAAACAGCAATGTTTGAAATAATAAATTTGTTAGTGAGCTAAAATTCTTCTTGAAAAGCTAGTTTGAGCATGCAGTTTTGATAGTACAGTTCTACCACATTTGGTAAAGCTGAAGGGGATTCAATCTCTAGAAATATGCCTTACTACCAGTGATAAGAACAGTGAAACAGAACATCCACTATTCTGCTCCCCCGCCCTCCCCCCGCCTCAGCCAGCAAACACCTGATTATTCCGGAGGTGGTCTTTCAGAGTCTTTGGAATAAGGCCCCTTCAGAATCTGTTTCAGAGTAACAGAATATTGTGAGTTAGTAAAGAAGTCACAGAAATTCAGGAATCATCAGAGAACAAATAACTCATATGCAAATTTAAACATGAAAAGCAATGTTGCATCTGTATAGTAGTAGAAACTTATCAATGAGTTTATCTTTCTATATTCAAACTTTATTGAAAGCAGTTCAGAGAGAGAGAAGCCAGACTGAACTAAATGGATGAAATGTTTAAGTGTTTGGAACATTTAATCTCTTGATTTTGGCTTGTTCAAAACTTAGAATGTTACAGCATTTTTTTTTCTTAACATAAAAAAATGAGATCATGAAGTGTTAAGAAGTTAAACAATAGACCACAACTTCAGGACTTTTTCAAGATGGGGGGGGGGGGGGGGGGGAGTGTTTTGGATACTTGCTTGTTGCATGGAAGAAAATCTGTTCTTTATATAAGAGTTCCCAGCAGAGACTGCATCTAAAACACTTTGCATTCCAAAGTATAATAACACATATAAACTCTGTTGGGTGAGGCTTTCTGGGTGAGGCTTAACTAGCTATACAAGATCTAGGATTAATAACAATAAAAAGTTGTTGAAATTGTCACAGAGTGTTTAAAGACCTTCCCAAATCACTTACCGTCTGCTGTTTCCCAACTATATTCAGAAGATACTTAAAATACTAAGATACATAACATTTGTGGAAGAGGCAGGCTGATACAGAAGTGTTCTGATTACCCTAGCACCTCATCTGTAGCTTAGAAATCTTCATACTTGCAATGTAATCAGGAAACAGATATAATGTACATATAATTCAGACTACATTTAGTAGACTGATTTTTCAAGGATCTATGAAGGATTTTTTAAATATTTTCCTTTATTCAAATAAGGATGCCCCAGAAGTGAAAGTAAACAATGCTGCCGAACCACATGGTCATGTCTACAGCATGACATGCATCTATTCAGAACAGTTCTGGGACAGCCTCCTCTAGCACTGCTCCATCATCGTTTTGGGAAAAAAGGATGACAATAGCGGAAAAAAATGCAACTTGTGAATTCAGGCTGTGATGTCAGACAGTGTATAAACCCAAATCAATGGACAGAATCCAGCAGGTCTCAAAGTTACTTGCTGGTATCATTTTACACAGATGCAGTCTAGGAAAAGTGCTGCAACATCTCAGGGAAGCAAGCATCTCTCAGATCTATTTGAAACCTGTTGTATGTTAGGATGAATACTGTTCTTCATCCTGCACCTGCAATCCTTGGTCTCTTCTCAAGTGCTGGCAGAAGACAAGTGGTAGCAAAACTCTGTCATCTACTTCCTTTTCTTCAACTTGTCTCAAACGATTTAATCAGTGAGAAAAGGGGATGGGAGTGGAAGACAGAATACGGAAAAAGAGATTCACCTTCTTGTTGACCTGTAAATGACCATTTGTGATGCAGACTTCAGTATTTTTGCATGGTGCATTTACCCCCTACTGGAAGATGGAATGTCTCTGTTGATGGAGGAACTGTCAGGCAGTTACATATTGCAGCCCCAGGAGCAATTTTCTGCTGCAGTAGAATGGCACTCTCTGACATGGCTGAAGTATGTTTGCCTATTTTGGTGTATTTTTCCTTCATTAAAACATCATAATAGCATAGAGGCAGGGCCTTTTTTGTTACTTTTGTGTACTTACAGCATACCTGGAAAACTCTTTCCTGAGGTTTAGTATTTATTCCAAAACAGATAATGGCAATTCTTACATTCTATCGTAAAGGTTTAGCAATACAACTTCTGGAGTTTATGAAGTATTTTTTAATAGTCCTATCTGATGATAAAAATAAGAAATCTTATTTGATGACCAAGGAAATAAGTACTATGAGCTTTTTCTCATGAAAAATTAATCTCACTGTTACTGAGATTAATTTTAAGAAAAATGAAAATGGGCTTTGTCTCTCTAAATTAGATTATCATCTGCAGACCTCTTCTGTAGTACCAGACATGTCAATGACTTGTATTAACCTGCTCCTTTGGCTCTAATTTAGAGCAAAATTCAAAGTCTTTTCTGACATACAATCTAACATATTTATTACAGCAGGCAGTGAAAATGCAAGAAGTAAACACTCAAGCCTTTTGAATTCCAAAAATTTGTTTAAAAATAAAAAAAATCCATAGGCAATTTTATACAATTGTTTTATTTGCACAAGATATTGATAAATTGTCATCCGATTATCTTTCCAAGTTGCTATGTTACTGAAATTTTAATACAGTATCTATTATTTTCCTTGAATCCAAACCTGATCCCTAGCTCTTCTATCACTTCAAACACTTAGCTCTCTAGGCAAAAAAAATTTCTAACCTAGTATCATTCAGCGTTTGGTACAGAGCACCAAGCATGTCATAGTCAATAAGTTGAATAGAAAACACTGTCACTGAAATTCTCATCTAGAAACACTACTTATTTCACATCAGATGATAAATTGCAGGCTGGACCTACATGCACTTTTACTGTGTCAACATGAAAGCTAGCAATCTGAAGCAATTCTGTTAGTTAAAGATTTGTTCTTAAGATTTTGTCTTCACAGACTGAAAGGCAAAAGTCACTATTCTGATCACTTTTGCTGACATACTGTATAAGACAGGCCTCCTGAACTAATGTGAATTATGGCCTTACCAATTTTATCCTCACAGGTAGATTTTATTCCATGAGTCTATGCCTAATAATTCATTTGGCTTTGGTTCTTCTCAGAGCCTTCTCTGGTTTAGCTTCCTGCAAGAGTTATGGATGTAAAAAAATTTGCATCTGTGCTAGATATGCTGTCCCAAATCTGCGTTCTTTACCCGGTGTGCAAGGAGCTGAAACACAGATAAGAGTTGAGATACTTGCTTTATTCCAGTTCTGTGCAGAAAAGGGTGCTAGGTGACAATTTCCAAAGCCACCATACCTGGTGATAGCCAAGTAGCATATTTAAGCTATTCATACAGAGGAACATTGCTACAGTTATTGGATGCTCATCTCAAGTAAAAGGTATAGTTCATTTTAAATGTACTGTGCATGATCAGAGGGTAAGGGGCTTATATGAGTAGGGGTTTTTTTTTAGCTAAGAGATGTGTTTTTCACAGTATAATGATATTATAATGAGGTACTTCAACATCAGGGCAGCAGTCTGGGGACTTTGCTGACTCTTCCAAAGGTTGCTTATCCTCAAGGTTGCACTTCAGGGGGAGCTGAGAAGATTCTTTTATCCTTCTTTAAGCACCCATTCCTCTTACCTTATGCAGCTGTCTTCTTTCTGAGACTGCCTTATCTCATGGTAAATAATGTCAGCTGAACTTCGAACAATCAGTCATCAGATACATTGCTAATATCGGCTAGCCACCCCTAGTTAGTTTTCTTTTTTACATAACCAATGGTTGCATAAAACCTTTTGATCTCTGTATCACTGGCTCATAGGATCAACTATACCCTACAACTCTTTTCTAGAGTGGCTATTTCCTAGGTAGTCCTCTATTCCCAAAATATGAGTTGTGATTTTTTGGAATTATGGAATTACTGAGGCTGGAAAAGACCTCTGAGATCATCAAGTCCAGCCTGGAGTTATAGGTAGGATCATATTTGATTTAAGAAAATATACACAGTTCATTTCTACCTACCCCACTTATCAATTATCCTTATTACTCAGAATGATCACAGTTTTTATATGAATCAGATCAATATAATCCACAGTATTTTGGGGTTATCCTCATGTTTTTACTGAATAATCAAGCTCCTTCCTCACATGTTGACTTCGTGCAGATAAAAGTAGCAACTGCTTTGGAAAGGTTGTTCCCCTTTTCATCGTGCATTCCTTCCTTCTCTACAGAGGATGGATCAACTTTCCACAAAAGCAGAACTATTTACCTTATTCCTTGTCAGTTTTTTATAGACATAACTGGCTTCATTTGCGTGCAGCACAGGAAGACTTTTTCAAGAGGATAACTTAATCTTTTTCCTCTTGCATCCTCTAAAAATCCCAGAAGTCATCTGTAAGCTCTAGGGTATTCTGTGCACCATTGTCTTTTAACAGTTATTGAAAATCAAAATGTAGTGATATAAACCACCTAGTTTCAGCATTTTTTTTTTTTTAAATTTTATTCCAACTTGCTCTCTCCCAGTACTGAATTCACTTTTACACATCAGTCTGAAGTATAGAGCAGCAGACCACTCACAAGTCCTCAAGTTAGAAGACCACATAAACAATCCACTTTTTTGAAAATTGGGTCTATGAGAACTACTCATAAGCCAAAATATGCTTTCCTGCCAGAACAATTTGACCAATTTTTATGCAGTTACGTTTGATCAGTAGTTGAGTGAAAGCAATCAGGCCCAAGATCTTTGATGAGCCTAGGCTGTCTGTGTGGAAGGTAGGCAACTGTTCTATGGAAAAACTGCCAGCACAGAGTATCTTCTTTTAATGTAACATATACAGTATATGCATAGTAAAAACATTTACATTCACCAGTGGCATGCACAGATAACCAAATTACTTTTCTTCTTCCTAGTAATAATGAAAGAACAGCCCATGTAATCATGAAGACAAAGCTTAGGCAGTCTTAACTGTCTTCTCCTTTGGCACCAAGAAAAACATCACTCCTCAGTGTTAAACAATCGTAAAATAAAATAGAAATCTTGTTACCACTTCATGTTCTGCACAAAATGGAAGCTGTAGCCAACAATAATAGATGTTACATCCTGCCACTTTGAAGCAGAATATTATGAATTTCCAGCACATTGGACTTGCTGGAACAATGTGTGGCAAAAACTGATGCCTCCTTTTTAGAGTAACAGCAATAACTGTGCCAGTGATCTAGAGATGATTCAGTGAAGAACAAGCTCTGAACCAGCCATTTGGTCAGCAGCTTATCCATAAAGCAAATACACCTCCATTTCTACTGACTGATATTCATTTATCTGATATTTTGTTTAATGAACAAATAACTTAAGACTCAAGTATTTTAAAACATCACCTTTGTTTTCAGAACACCCGTTTCTTTTGGATTGCATTCTTGCTCCCTATATAGCCTAAAGCGAGGGTCCTCTCACCTGGGAAGAGTCAGTAAATATCAGTCAGACAGCATTTGAGCAGACTATCACTGCAGTTACATCAGCTTCTGTACAACATTGACATAAACGGGGACAGGAAAATCAGCAGCTCGTAGAACTGAATAGAAATATGTTTCAGATGGAAAATTAGAAATAAGACCAATGTTAACAGGTTAATCCCATGGCCCTTGAACCCTATTGATAAACTGTGGATCACATGCAGTCTTCATATAACATTTCAGAAGTCAGACAAATTCTGTCTTACTGTTGGGGAAGTAATCTGAGCCTGATGAGAAAGCCAGAAGCACCCTCTTATCAGACATGTAAAAAGTGATGCCCAACTGCGACAAGTCCTACCTTGTGTTCATAGTCTTGTGTATATCCATGCAAATCTCTTAACCACATTTCATTCCATTTTACCATAGTCTAGAACTCATTATAATCCCGCAAATAATATTTTTATTTAAAGACTTCTATTCAACTTGCTGATACTCAGGAAGCAAGTCTACAGCTCCGTATCACTAAGAATTTTCACCTTCATCTTCTCTCACAAAGTTTCCAAAGTGGAACTTCTACAAGATTAAAACATGTACTTCTTGAAAATTGTAAGATGAACACATTACAACCACAAGATGTCACTGAGGCTAAAAAATCACTAGGAGGCAAAGTAGGCTATAGACATTGCAAGGAAAAATAACTGTAGTTCTAAAATATAGTGTACAGAAAGTATCAGGGACAGGTTATGTGTGTTGTCTCTAGCTATCTGATGAAGACAAGGCAGAAATGTGCACTGTTTTGGCACACACTTGACTAAATTCTAGCATACATGGCCACAGTCTGTCCAGCCAAGCGGGTTACTGATTTCACCTAGTATAGCGAAGTAGTTAAAAACAAGGAGCAGGAAAGATGAGCCCAGTGGTAGCTTTTTCCAGGGCTCCACAGATTTGTATTCCAGTAAATCTGGAGACTAACTCCTGCCCTGGAGAAAGTATGCAGTGGACCAGAGTTCTTTCTCTGCTGCTACAGAAGTCCTATCAGATCTCACAGTATGAAGGAATGTGAAATCTCACCTTTCAGTCCAACTGCTCCTTTTTTTGAAATAAAGTAGAAGATACCCATGCACAGCATCTAAACAGTTGGCACCTATTTCAACACTGCAGCCTGCTCTGTAAGTCACCAGAGACTCCCTAAAGGATCAACAGGCTGCAGAGCCTGCTACTCTCATGAGCAGTATAGAACTAGACTGCTAGCTGCCCATATTAATGCTTCACAAACTTTTTTCCTTTCTTAACAGGGGAAAGAAAGGGAAAAAAAAAAAAAACCAAACAAAACCAAAAGGTATTTCTAGAATATATGTTTCTTCTAAGACTTACATTTTACAAACTATATATGCCCTAACAATCATTTCTAGGGTGATGTCCCACATAATTGCACACTATTTTGAATTTTGCCTTTTACCCTAGAATTTCTCAAGATATCTTTGATGTTATGCAAAAAAGTTACATATTATTATTAAATATTATGCATCAATGGTTACTCCAAAATTGCTCTTCAGGTGATTTTTGTTCATCCGTGTGGACAAAGAAACAAAAAGTAAAGGGCAGAACATGAGGAATACACAATGCAATATAGATTTTGGCTACTATATGCTATTAAACTAGATTTTTCAATAAAGACAGAGTTAGTAGTAGTCAAACTGGTTACTGATTTATCATCTTGTACAGTTTAACTAAATTTTAGTTCTGTTAATAAAACCCATCAATCTTTGGGAAACCCAGTGCATAAAAAGACTTTTTTAAAAATAGAAGACTTCTGGAATGGCCACATCAGACTTCACCTGTAAAGAAAGAGTGAACATGGATCTTACATACAGAAAATAGGATTTCTGCCTTTTTTAAGCAGAAAGAAAAAAAAATCACACACATTCAGTACCTCCATACTCAAACACACACACACATACACACACACACACATAGAGTTCAAACTCTTGGATGACAAGTAGAGATGTTATATACTAAATTTAGGGCAATTTTATATAATGGACCAATAGGACAATTAATAATTTGGTATTTTTTGCTTTCCTCTGCTCTTCCTCTGCACTTCCAACCTAAAATGCTGCTATCAAAAAAAAATTGACAAAGAAGGTCAATGAGAGCTGCATGTGAAAAGCAAGCTCCTTCTAAGCCAGAAATGACCAATGCTTTTCATTTTCCTATTCACAACAGGGACCATATAGAATACTGCAACTTCATGTACAAAGATATACACAAAAGCCATGGCCAATTTATTCACACATGCAACAGATGTGTAAAAGTTGCCCTGTAAAACTCTGTGCATCAGCACAAGATATAAATCTTTGTATGTGAATACATTGGTAAGTAATAAAATTGCACACTGAACCTCATTTGCAAAATTCTGTTAGCTTTACAAATTAAAATTGTTTCATAGAAAATTCACTCCAGAGAATTTACATTTATTCACAAAGTCTAACATATGCTTAAAACAAGCATTTCACACTTCACTACAATGGAACTATCATCCACCTTAACTGAATTCCTTTTTTTATTGGTGGGGAGATGAGAGTAGAGTTTGCTTGGAGGGTTAATATAAATAGATAGGAGACTTTGTGACTCTACTTGTTTGTGCAGCATTCCACACTTTCCTAAGAATGGTTACGAATATTGCAGAAGTGCATAACTTTTTCCTGAACTGATCCCCTCAGGGCTAAATTAAAATTAGCATTCAGGCTGAGTGAATCAAGAAAGACATGTTTAATTATATTGCCAAGCAATATTAACTTCAAAATATATTAAAAGCCTATAGCCCATCAGTCTAAATTAAAACAATTTCAAAACCTCAATTGTCTTTTTGTCTTTGGGCTTCATCATTATGGCTAACTTGACAGAAATTATGTAAGAGAACAAAGAGAGTCTTACCTGTTTTAGCCATATCAGGTATTAAATATTCACCAATATTCATTTGATATCCCCAGGAATCTAAATTTCTTACAGAAAAAATCTTAAGGAAGAAAGGGAAAAAATGCAGTCAATCTTATTTATTCCTGTTTTCCAGATACAACTCAAATGCAGAACACAAGATTTCAAATGCAGAACACAAGTCAGGTTTGGTTAATTTTCATTCAAAGCTCAGCTTCTGGAGAAAGGAAAAAGACTACAGATATAATTGTGGTTTTTTTGGTTGTTTGGGTTTTTTGTTTTTTTGTTTTGGTTTGGTTTGGTTTTTTGTCATTTACTATTCAACACTTTCACTCCAGAAGAGGATAAAAATATATGATACAAGACCAGGAAGATATAAAATATATATATATTATATATAATACATATATACATATAATACATAATACAATGATACAAGACCAGGAAGCTAAGCTATTTTAACATAGTACTCTGTCTTCAGACTGCTTCTAATACACCATGGTATCATGTTTGAATCTGTCCAACATGGAATACATTATCAATGCTAAACTACAGCTGCAAAGTAGGTTGTTTTTTAAACACTTTTAGACAGTTTTAAGAGAATAGTGATCACTATTACAAAAAAAAAAGTTTAATAAATAATACCTGTCTTTGATAGTCTTAGAAGAGACTAAGTAGGAACAGAGGAGTCCTAGAAGAGACTATGTACGAACAGAGGCAAATATGTGCTGTTTTGAGGATGCTAATGAACGTATATCAGGTTTGGTTCAAGAACTGCATGGTTGTAGGCACTGATTCTTCCCATTCCTTTGTGGATATGGTATTGTTCAGTGCTGTTGAAGAGTCATCTGACATAAACACTATTCAGTATTCTTCATTAAAGTCTGGCTGTTCATACTACAATGAGGAAAATAACTTCATAGAATCATAGAATGGCTAGGGCTGGAAAAGACCTCTGAAGGTCATCTAGTCTAGCCCCCCTGCAGTGAGCAGGGATACCCTCAACTAGAACAGGCTGCTCAGAGCCTTGTCCAACCTAACCTTGAATATCTCCAGGGATGGGGCCTCCATCAAACTGAAACAATAAATTCATAACCTTCATTCAAATATAAGCAGAAAAAGAGCATATATTAAGATAAGCATTTGTTAATAGTGATTTGTCAATAATCAGATGCTGTGAAAAAAAAAACCCAACAAAACCAGCATGAAAAATGCATTCATGTGGACTAAAACCAAAATACTGGTTTATGCACTGTTCTTCCATTTGTAATTTTCAACATGCTTTGAAGACCAAAGAATAAAGATCTCTCATTCACAGATTGGGAAATAAAGGCACACAGAAATATGGTAACTTGCTTATAAGGTGGCAACTGTTGAAAATAATAGGGTTAGGGTAGATAAACACCAGGCAGCATAAAACAGAGCACTGCTGCCTCAAAGACCAAATCCTATCTGTTGCAAAGCTTTCATTACAGTAACACTACAATAGTTTTACTTCTGAAGGGCCTGGATTCTATTTTTTAAAGTTTGGAACAGTAGGTTTAGAATATATTAAACTAGCTGATTTTTTTAAAATTTCTGTTTATTTTCAGCAAGTCAAATCTAGTAATTAGAAAACCCCAAAACCTTTAAGCCACATTATGTTTCAGCCATGATATACATTCTTCCGAAGTGTAAGTACATTTTTTCAGATAAATAATTCTTCTGTAATGTATAGTAGTCAAGTGGAACTGGTGCAGCTTTCCTGTAAGACACACCTAAGATTTCAGTACATGTTATATACAGCAAGCCAGAACCTAGTCAAAATGAAGACCTGTGACACATAACGATCATTCAGATATGATTTATACCTCCCCCTTATGGTGTCATTACTAGTAAGTAATCCATATAGGTCAGAATGATGAATTAACTTCATTGCTTAAATGTCTAACTATCTGCTACATTCATATGGAAGGTTGCTACGTGTTATGGGCAAGCTTATAGACAATTTATGATCTCTATGACAAGAATGATATTCTTATTATAAGAGGCTCTCTGTGGGATTTTCTATTCTATATATGGCATTTAACCTACCTTTGATAGGATTATAAATTCACATATTTTTAACTTCTTGAATAGAGAAAAACAGGCTTTGATGTTTGCTTTTCCTAGTAAACAGTGAACATTTTCATGTCTTGCTTTTGAGCCAAAGAATGTACCTTTTGTGGGCAGTGAGTAGTGTTTCCTTAAATACCTTGAAAAAGCCTCACCACAGATTTAAAGAGAGAGAGATCATTTTACAGATTTCTATGATAATTTTTGAATAACCACCTCTTTTTACTGGATTTTAAAGTCCTAAAGTAGTTCTCTTTCCCCATAGATACTTTGTCTTATTCCTGAAACATTAATATTTTTACCTCCCAGTTACAACAATCATATTTCACAGAAACAGAGAATTGTCAGGGTTGGAAGGGACCTTAAAGATCATCTAGTTCCAACCCCCCTGCCATGGACAGGGACACCTCCCACTACATCAGGTTGCTCATCCAGCTTGGCCTTACAAACTTCCAAGGATGGGGCTTCCACCACCTCTGGGCAACCTGTTCCAGTGTCTCACCACCCTCATGGTGAAGAAGGCTGTGGAGAGGGCTATCTTGCACCTTCAGCAACTGAGGGGAACAGAACTGTGAAGTGCACCACCCTTGAAATACAAGAATAGGAACAGTACATGTCAACAGTGAAGCTGAAGAAATGTAACTCTGAAAAAAAGCCACCTCCTTTTTCATCAGTGGTTTTTGATTTTTTTTTTTTTTCCTCTTTATGATCAATCAAAAATGAGGTGATATTATGTGGTGCTTGAAAAACAAATGCAATAGCTTGCTTCAGTTTGAAGTGTGAAATCTAAACTAACTTTAATCTTTGGATTCAGGCTTACTGGTTTCAGGAGTAGATAAGAGTGGACTGAATGAAGACATTTTCCTGGATCAGTGTCTCAGTGCTTTTAATCTTCTGTTGCCATGTTCCCTCATCCTGAGCCTTTCTGAACAGCTTTGAATTACTCTCCCTACCAAAAACTCAAAAGAACATCTTTGGCAAACAGGCTCTCAGCTTAGAGGAGAGGCAGGCACAAACCTACCTGTGCTGATGCACCCAGAGGGGAATGCTGGCTTTGTACATGAAAAATAAAAGAAAAAAGGATGAGACAAAGAAAGAAGAAGAGAAAGAGCAGAAGAAGGGAGGGAGGGAAAATCTTCTGCTCTGTTTTCAGTTGTTTAGATATCAGCTTTACAACGGTAAAAAAAGGGAAGAGAACGGCTTCCAATATTCCCATGATTGGTGTTGCAGGCTGTACTGTTATACAGTAAAGAACATTCAAACCCCAACAGAGAAGAAAAAGACATCATAGTTAAACATTTGAAGTGTTTGTGGAGTACTCAGGTGCCCCACATGGCAGATGAGGAATAACAAAGCAAAACTTCCAAACTGAAAGCAACTTGCTTTAAGAACATATCCCGAGCACCAGCTGCAGAACATGCCCACATACCTTGCTTGTGTATGCAATTTCAGAGAAACGTTGACAGGGAAAAGTGACCATCTGCCAGAAAAAGTGACTGTGAAGTGGTTGACAACCTCAGCTGTAGCCATTTCCCATTTACTCTAGCATTATAAGCATATCAAAAGATTTCAACTATTTCCTGTGTTTCATGGTATGGCCTCCCACACCCGAACTACTTTACATCATCCTGCTAGAATGTCCTATGGGGAATATTCACTAGTCAACAAGGAACAGTTTTATTTAAGCCACTGCACAGGCATTTTAAGGAAGTGTCTCCCTGCATTCATTTTGCATTCAGATGCTCTCTAAAGCTGCTGTGCTTAATTTCTTCCTCATTTATAGTTTGATTTTCAAATATACAGAAACACCTGCTGCTCTTGATGTAGATATTTTGTCTAGCCTAAAATCTCTGATAATCATCTAATTAATATACCACTGTTTCCGTACTGTTGCTTTTGCATCTCTCCCATTACTTTGGTGCATAGGGATAAAGCACAATATTGATTATCTGGAAGATATAATTTTCTGCAAAGCTGTCTTTGCAGTAGCACACAAGCTAAGCTAGGGGTTTGAAGGTAAGCTAGGCTGGGTTTTGAGTGTGCCAGGTCCTGTCACTCTTTAAGATCTGTTTGGAGGCTGATTTTAGAATAGCAAATGGCACAGAGTATTGCCATAGTATTTATGTTTCTCCTCACAGACAGTCCCTAGTTCATCTGTAATTAACAAACAGTTGCACTCCCCATCATCCATCATTTTAGGGAAGAAGTCGAGAAACCAATCATGTAAAATGGTTGAAATATTTGGTAAAATAGTTTTTCTGTATGTTCAGAAGTAGTGTGGTGTCTTAAACTCGCTGAAAGACAAAAACGTGTGCCTTCAAAGTAAATATTCCTGTCAGCACGAATGCAGGAAGTAAAGTCATCACTTTTAAATCAATGTTATATTACATTTGACTATGAGGTTAACAAAAGCAGCCATAAGAAATCTTGAAGGGAATACAAAAATCCCATAATTCAGAAAATTCAGATTAACTATAACCAGAATGGAACATCCACAGGTCAAAAATTTCATTCATCCATGCTTGGGTAGTGAAACAATAGAATCAAAAAATCTGAGAGGACTCCCAGGTGGGGTTATCACATTTTTGCTGTTTGTGTTAATGCTCATGTAATATATGAGTTTTGCTAGCTTTTATTATCTCACAGACCAATTCAGAAAGTGTGACTGACTAACTTCTATATTGTTGCTCTCCCAATCTGTATTCCTGATAATATCTCAAATGGGGGGAGGGGGAAAAAAAAAAAAAAAAAAAAAAAAAAAAAAAAAAAAAAAAAAAAAAAGAGAAAAAGAAAAGAAAAAAAAAGCTGCAAATATATTTTGTAGTATTTATTTGGATTACATGGATTTGGAAAATGAATGTACAAGTTTCCCTGTTCCTCCTAAAATATCTGAAGAGTACATTTTTTTAGCAAAAGATTCCTCTCTCAAACAGTAACAATACTTATGGTTTTTATTTTCTCAGAACTTCAGAAAGCCCTTGCTTCTCCCTCCGCTGCTCAGATAGTGAGAACTACAGAAACTAATTAGAGATAATTCATAAGGTGGGTTTAGTATGCACAATCACTCACAACACACCATGGATACACCCCCTCCCTCTCCTGTGCCTGTTGGATCCTGGGATATAAGGGAAAGGAAGATTTTCCATGTCCTTCTGAAGGCTTGAGCCAAGCTGCTGTGCAGGGAGGGCAGAGGCGCCTGAACCCTGCCCCAGGCATGGAGCAGCCATTTCCATCCTCTCTGATGGTGGGTGCCCTACAATATTCCCTCCACACTGTCAAGGATTTCAGCCGTTTGTACTGGACCATTGCTAATCCTTGGAGACCGTGGTTATTGCTGGTCAGCAGGGTGTGTGAGCATAGGGGCAACAGCCTTGCACGTTCCCTCTGTGGCACGATTGTCTCAGTTGTGACTGAGCCAACAGTGGTTCTGTGTCTTTCCATTTCCCCATTCTTAACAGCATCATGATACCAGAAATTGTTTCGGGTTTTTTTTTTTTTTTTTTACCACAAAATTTACTCCACTGCCACTTTGGCTACAATAATTTCATTTGTTGTTAGGAGGAAAGGAGGGGGCAGGAAAGGGTGAGAAAGAGAGAGAGGAAACCTGCATTCTTGATGTTGAAGAAAAGCCTGTTTGTGCTCAATACATTGGAGAAATTGTTCAAGAACAGTTCATCCATGTGAAAAACATAACCCCTACATAGCTGCCAAATTCAGTAAGGCCTAGTATGATCAGTTATGTAAGTGCCAATACTAAAACTTGAAGCTGCCTGGAGGCCGTTTCAACCTCTACAACCCACTTTTCTAAGGCTGCAGAGCATTTGAGAAAGATGTTGCTTGTTTGAGTCAACTCCTTCTCTTTTTTTTCCGCTTGTTCCAAACTCAAAAAAAAAATGTGAGGACATCTGTGCATCTGGCAAGTTCCACAAAATCAACACCTAATTCCAGGAGCTGGGATAGGGACACCATGTAGTGAAAAGGGACTCAACAGTACCTGAACAGTTACAGGAAAATCATATGTTTTCATACACTTTATGACATCTTTATTTAAACACAGTAACCCACGTGTTTTCATACTGTACTAGGATTGGCTGGTGGCCATTTCTTGACACATACCCACATATTCTCAGGAAGCTCTGTGATTAGCTGCCTGTCTCATCTGAGCCAGGAAGAAATCAGATATAAAAATACATATATTTATGTCCAATATATGCATATATAGAAATATATACATATAATGGAGTGTAAAAATATGTGTATATTCATAGATACAGTACTATATATTAAAATTATATATATGCATTTCTAAAATACATACATTAAATATATATAATCCATTAAAGCATAATTGTAAAATAGATAAAGCATTATTTAATAAGATCTAATTGGATGACTAATGAAATCTTATATGTGAATAGAAAGCAATTAAACAAGAGCTGGGTCCAGGCTGGCATCACTCCCTTCATCAGGCTGCAGAACAAGCCCAACACATTTTGGGATGATGACTTCAAGAGAGCCAAGGGGTGCCAAAAGTTTGAGGGAATGTGTCCAAGGGCTATGGACCCTTCCTTGAAGGCCCACCAAGGGGTCCATGGTGCAGACACTGCTGTGTGCAAAGAAGAGAAGGATCCCATGAGCCAGACCAAGAGGCTCCTACACCTACACTCAGTCCAGTGTGAACCAGCACATGCAGGACATAGGAACAATCACAAAACCATGGCTGAAATTCAAGAAGTAGATTTATTCTCATTACTTCGTGAACTGGGGTATCGATGCAGCAACACCCAGGCAGAGGCATGCAAGCAAGGACACAGGCACTGTGGAGCTTGGTCCTTGCTAGAGAGTGAAAAAACTTTTGAATGTGCTAGTTTCTCCTATATATCAAGGATTCCTTCAGACATAATTTTCCACTGTGCAGTGCAGGAATCTCAAGCATGTTCAGCAAGGTGCCTCTGAGTCCTTCAGAGATCTCTGTTATCTAAACACAGATATTATAATTGTCAAACAGAAAAAGCTGAGCAACAATTAGTATTATTTTTGACACCCCGGCTTCAAGTCACTTGAGCATGTTTACAATCCTCCTCACCAATCTTCCTATATATACCCACACAGGGCAACTGGGATAGGCTTGGGGCTTTGGTTGTTCAAGACACAGGCAATGCTGTGTGCAAAAGCAAAGAACCAGAGCAAAATGCCAGCTTCAGAAGAACATGAACGGGACAATAAGGAAAAGACCCAAAGGAGATCCCAAAAAAGACCAGGTGAACCAGAAAAACTGTCCAATGGGCCCATGAACTGCAAACTGGATTTCAAGGTCAGTGTCACATAGAAAGTATGTGTAGTAGTGGGAAGCTCCTTTCCCTGTGTTTGTGGGGGGATTTTACAGCCACTTTTAACACCATTCTGGGGTGCACATTAGTGCTATATATGTCTCCATATCCTTAGGTTGATGCTGCAAATTAGAGGTGGATGATTGGTCATGTCATCACTACTGTCCTATTAGAACACCCAGGTAACTGCAAAAGCAGCAATGCCCAGGCTTTGGGATGCAGAACACAGACCCATGCTCTCAGAGAACACCAGGAGGAGGATGCTGTTAAAAGGGCAGGTGGTGGTGTTATTGTAGCATCTGAAGGAGTAATGACAAGTGCTATCTGTTCTCAGAATACTGTGGCTATTGTTCACAGGACATCAAAACAAAACAGTGTTACAATCAAAGCCATTAATTTATACAGTTAAGCCATTTTTTTGGGGGGGGAGGGGGGTTGCAACAATAAACAGTAAGAAAGGTTTTAATACTCACAAACTGTAATTATTTATTTTCAAGAACAGAGAAGCAGCAAGTGGTTTGGTGGTGAAAAAGGATTGGTGAGGCTGTTAGGTTCTGGGCCCTTGGATTACAGGCTACAAAACAAGAAAAAAAAAAAAAGAATGAAGAAAAAAAAGAACGAAGAGTGCTAATTAGGAAATACAAATAGATTTTCCATCAGTGCAAGATTCTTTTGGACAAGGGCTTACCACCTGAACCCTTAGGTGAAATATGCTTTTATGAATGTGTAGGCCAGTGGACAAGTTTTCTACCAGGGTCAAAGATAGCTCTCTGGAAAGGACTTAACAGCAGAGATGGAGGAAGCAGCAGTCTGCCCCAAGGCATGTTAGACAGTAGGACTGGCCAGTGCAGGTATTTGGAGCTGAGTGATATGTAGAAGAGTACAGATTTGTTACTTTAGGTCCAGTATCCCTACCTGAAGCTTATGAAACATTTGTTCAGGATATAGAGCAAATTTTTGATCTATGCCAGGTCTTTGAACCTGGTGATTATGCTCAACTCCATCCTGAAGCTGTCGGCATGCGTGATTTCTTATATTCTCCCCACTATTCATTTAAATGATGTGAATGCAGCAGAATTTTTAGATTGGGTCAGTACTACCCTGCAATATAAAAAAGAGGTGTATTTTAATCAAACTTTCATTCTGGCTGACATTATTGTAAAACCAACAGGGGGCAGGGTTTGCAGAACCATACAGCCTATCCCCTAATTCAAAATCACAGATAAAACAGAGACCTATTTCATTGTTCTAAGCAACAGAGACAATAATCTCTGTTTTACTGCAAGTCTGTGCGTGCAGCATCTGAATCCATGGTTCTATTTGTGTGCGAGGAAAACAGCTGAAGAAAAACAAAGGAACAGAATTGAGTGAGAGACGAGGCTCAAGAAACATTTTAAAGGTGTGACCTCCTGACAGTGAATGGGGGAATATTGGTAGAGAATTTACGGTGAGGCCCTCTGAGAACAAAATAACTTCCTCTTTGGTGAAATGAGTGCCCATATACCTATAGATGCTTATGATCCTTTCCCCATGAATTCACTGAATGTGGATTTAGATAAACTGAATGACTTTTTGGGAATATATCATGCCCACCCATCTCCCCAAGGAAGAGAATGGGCAGAAGATCATTGGTTCCAACTACAGAGTATAGTGGGTAGGATAATGGTATTGCAGAAGGAGGCTAAAGTTAAGCCCAAGAAGGGAAAATCCATAATTTATGCAGTTTTGGGAGTGAGTTTGGCAGCGGCCGTGGAAGATAGGAGACAGAGATTGTGTCAAAAATGATGCTGTCAGAGACTGCCTGAAAATGGCAGTTAAATCGCTAGCAGTTAGAAAAGACCAAACAAATGTTAAAGAAAGACAGGAACCAGAATGTCTTATTAAAGGAAACACTGAGAGAAGAAGTGTGGAAGAAGAGTGATTCATTTGTGGAGGCAGAGGTGAAGTTGGAAGAGAGAGGTATTAGGCAAATCTATCCCCAGGGGCACTTACAGAAAGCAAAAGAGAAAGTAGAGAATCCTCCTCATATGTATCCCTTGGTTAAGACAGCGTATTTGCATGAGGCAGACGATGATCGTCCCGAAGTTGTTACTAAAGAGGTTCTGTATACAAGGACGAGTTAGCAAAATTAAAGAAGGATTTTGCAAGGACTTCAAAGGAATCTGAATCAGAGTATGTCTGGAGAGTATCATTGTCAGGGGGGATGAAATCTTGTTGTCAGAGAAGGAAGCAGAAGGATATTGGGGACCGAGTGTGTTTCTAACTACTGGCAATTATTGGGCCCCATGGCCTCTTAACGCAGAGAGCAGTGTACTGGGCTGGGGGACTGAACCCTTTGGAGAGGGGAGACCCCCTAGCTATAATAGGTACAGTGGATCAACTGGGAGACAGTGTGCAAAAGGCAGCTTGTTTGTGATGATGCCTGTGCACCCAGAGCAGATGACCCCCCCTCATCTGAGGGCTTCCTGATTCTCTAAAACCCAGCACGATCCAGATACACAGGAAGATACAAAATACCCCTGTAGCAGACAGAGTTACAGGCGTGTCAGAAGGAACAGTAACTCCCAACCACCAGAGGTCAGGAAGGAAATTCTGGTCGTGGAGGAAAGTAGTCCAAGAACTGATTAACTATGGGAGGAAATATAATCCTGTGGGTGGATGCTGGCAGAGACCTGAAACCAGGGCCGTACGAGCAGCAGAAAAGGACGATGGATGGTTGGCACTGGTCAAAAGAAGTCATGATCCAAAACTGATCTATTCTGTTGATCCTGGAGGAGGGAGACTGTGATCATTAAGGCAAAAGATGCCTGTAGAAAAACTCAAAAGATTCACACTAAATGGACTGTTCACTCTTTTTAACCTGAGAAGCAAATTTGTCTCTTGTTTTACTTTCAGGAGAAAGCAAGTGACCCAGACACACCCACAGGAAAAGTGGATGTGAATTTTAATATAATTTGTTCAGGATGTGTATGTTATTTTGGGGACTTACCTGTAAGAGTGAATGTAGTGGGTCTGGCTGAGCTGCTTTCCCCCACCCAGCCCTCACTCTGCAGCACTGGGAGCTGGAGGGTGTTGGTAACACACCCGTGTTGTGACTGCCAGTGCTCACACGGCACCAGAGGATGGGGGGCAGGATGGGGGAGGGGATACAGCCGACCTGAGCTGACCAGTGGGATATTCCATACCATGTGATGTCAGCTCAGCTACAAAGGGAGAGGGCAGGAGGAGGATGGGGGGCATTTGGATTGTCCTCTGAGCAACTGCTATACGTGTTCTGGAGCCCTTCTTCTGGACTTGGCCTGACATCGCCTGCAGACAGGAAGTAGAGAATAACAACTTTATCTATCATAATCCATGGTACTTTCTTTTTCATCTTATTCTCTCCCTGTGTGCCATGCTGATGGAGATTGGGAAGTGATAGAAGGGCTTGGTGGGCACCTGGTGCCCAGCGAGGCTAAACCCACCACAGTTCCTTTTTTTGGTGCCCAAGTGGGGCACGAGCAACAGTTTTTCTATTGCGTGCTTTAGATATTAGTAGCAAGCCACTGTGCAGGCCACAGAGTTTGCTGGCCCTACTTACCTTGTGTTTTGCTAACATGTTTACTGAAACACTGTCTCTTTGCTTTACTTACACACTCATAGACTCAATGTTCCGGGGAAGCTTCTGTCTCGGGAGGATGAAGGGAATCAGGAGTACCCTGGCACAAATAGTAATGATGTGTTTCATGCTGGCATCAGTGGCTTTGCTGTGTTAGGGAGAAAATGATTGAATACATCCCTCTTTCTACCAGAAATTGATGTAGATGATTTTATTGTGTGTGCTCCTGAGGTCCTCGTCCACCCTTATGTGAGCTTTTTAATACTACTAATCAATATTGTTGGCCTAATCCAGGTTGTGTGTAGTCTGATCCCAGTTTGGTGTGGAGGAGACAAGTTTCAGGTGGGATGACACCGAAATGTGCCCTGAGGCAGTCTGTCCCTGGGTGGCAAGGGGTCTGGCAGGATTTGGGTGGGTTCCTAGGATGGTTGTCACCTCCTGTAGCCTGGGACTTTACCCCTGAACAGGCAAGCAACCCTGTCAAGCTGACACAGCATCTAATAGAAGGGTGCCTTGTCTACCCCTTGTCTACCCCCATGAAGACCAGCAGCTCTTATCACTGTACTAGGGCCTGGCCTGTGCCTATTGAGCCACAGTTCAGTACTCTCAGAGGACTGTGGTTGAGACAGTACCAAACTACACCTGAAGACACACGGGTTGAGATAGGGACCGAAACAACTACAACCACCACAGTTGCCCCAGTAGTAAAAAAGAAGCAGTGGACAAGGAGAATAACAGGCCCCTAACCTCAATTAGTGAGGGATGAGGAAGAAGAGGAAACACCTGACCAATAAGCTGGACCCTCAACAGGGTCTGGAGGAGGGAGTAAAGGAATTGAAGCAGGAGGCAGAAACCACCTGGACCCTGACTTCATCAGAACTTCAAGACCTGAGGCAGGATTACAGCCGCCAGATAGGGGAACAGATTGTTACCTGGCTGCTTCGATGCTGGGATACTGGGGCTGACACCCAACATCTAGAAAGCAAGGAAGCCCAACAGCTGGGCTCCCTTGATAGGGATCGTGGCATTGAAAGAGGAATTGGAAAAGAGGCAACAATTTGCGGTCTCTGGAGACGGCTCCTTTCAAGTGTTAAAGTAAGATAACCATTTAAGGAAGACTTAATGAACTCCACCTCCTCAGGAAAGTGGTCTACTGCTGATGAAGGTATCCAGTACCTGAGGGAACTAGCAGTACTGGAAGTGACCTATGGGGATTTAGATAATGACGAGCATCTCAAAGATCCAGAGGATGTTCAGTGTAAAAGGGCCATGTGGAGGAAAGTGATCAAGAACGCACCAGCATCATATTCTACCAGCTTGGCAGCAGTGTACTATCCACAAATGGATAACCCAACCGTGGAAACTTTCTTCCTGTCTTCATAACTTTGAAGAGAGTCTTGGCACCTCCATGTCCCTAAGGGATAGTGCCTTGGATATCAGGAGTCCCCCAAGGAATCAGTCAGATGGAAAGAGAGCCCCAGGTGTATGCCACCTGGTGCACTCTGGGTCTTTCTGCATGACCAGGGGGAGGACATGAGGAAGTGGGATGGTGAACCTACCTTAAGCTGGAAGCATGTGTACAGGAATTGAAAGGAAAGACAGCCGTTAAAAAGGGGCCATCCAAGAAGACCATTAGTGTAGTCAGTGTCGAAACACAAGAAGGCAATCGATGATCTCACAGATCTAGGAAGACTAAAATCACCTCCACCAAGACTGACGAGGGAACTTCTAGTTTGACACAGAAGGGGTCAGACAGTGAATATTCTGACCAGGAATAGGAACAGAGGAGCCTTGCCTCCAGCCAGGTGGAGGAAAGGGACAATTGGATTTGGTGGACTGTGTGGATCTGATGGCCTGGCATGTCAGATCCACAAAGGTACAAGGCTTTGGTAGATACTGGTGGCAGTGCACTTTAATGCCATCAGGGTATAGGGGAGCTGTGCCCATATGCATTTCTGGGGTGACAGGGGCATCCCAACAGCTGACCGTACTAGAGGCTGAAGTAAGTCTAACTGGTAGGGAGTGGTACAGACACCCCATTGTAACTGGTCCAGAGGCCCTGTGCATTCCTGACATAGATTATCTTAGGAGAGGCTGTTTCAAGGATCCAAAAGGATACCGGTGGGCTTTCGGTGTTGCTGCCTTGGAGGTGGAGAGAAGTGAACAGTTGTCCACCTTGACAGGTCTCTCAGAGAATCCTTCTATAGTGGGGCTGATGAAGGTTGAAGAGCAGCTGGTACCAATGGCTATGATGACAGTGCATAGGCAGCAATATCATACCAACAGAGATTCCCTGATCCCTATCCAGGAATTGATTCATCAGCTGGAGACCCAGGCAGTGATCAACAAAACTCATTCACCTTTCAACAGCCCCCTATGGCCTGTGCAAAAGTCAAACAGAGAATGGCAATTGACAGTGGACTATCGTGGTCTGAATGAAGTTACACTGATGCTGAGTGCTGCCGTGCCAGACATGCCTGAACTTCAGTATGAGCTGGACTCAAAGGGAGCCAAGTGGTATGCCACGATAATGCATTTTTCTCCATTCCTATAGCACCAGAGTGCAGGCCACAGTTTGCCTTCACCTGGAATTGATTGCCCCAGGGGTGGAAACACAGCCCCACCATCTGCCACGGACTGATCCATACTGCACTGGAGGAAGATGGGTCTCCAGAGCACCTCCAATACATTGATGGTATCATTGTATGGAGCAACACAGCAGATAAGGTTTTCAAGAAAGAGAAGAAAATAATTGAAATCCTCCTGGAGGCCAGGTTTGCTATAAAGCGAAGCAAAGTGAAGGGGCCTGCACAGGAAATCCAGTTCCTTGGAATAAAATTGCAGGATGGGTGTCGACACATCCTGATGGACATGATCAATAAGATAACAGCAATGTCTCTACCGACTAACAAAAAGGAGACACAGGTGTTCTGGGCACTGTGGGTTTCTGGAGAATGCATATTCCAGATTACAGTCTCATTGTGAGCCTGCTCTACCATGTGACCCGGAAGAAGAATGACTTTAAGTGGGGCCCTGAACAGCAACAGGCCTTTGAACAAATTAAACAGGAGATTGTGCATGCAGCAGCCCTTGGGCCAGTCCGGACAGGACCAAATATCAAAAACATACTCTACAGCGCAGCTGGGAAGAATGGTCCTACCTGGAGCCTCTGGCAGAGGGCACTTGGGGAGACACGAGGCTGACCTCTGGGTTTTTGGAGTCAAGGATACAGGGGATCTGAGGCCAACTATATTCCAATGGAAAAGGAGATACTGGCAGCATATGAAGGAGTTCGAGCTGCCTCAGAAGAGAAGCACGTCTCCTCCTGGCGCCCTGACTGCTAGTGCTGGGATGGATGTTGAAAGGGAGAGTCTCATCTACACACCACGCAACTGATGCCACATGGAGCAAATAGATTGCATTGATAACGCAATGGGCTTGAATAGGGAACCCCAGTCACACAGGGATCCTGGAAGTGATCACGAACTGGCCAGAAGGCAAAGATTTTGGGATGTCGCCAGAGAAGGAGGTGAAATGTGCTGAGGAGGCCCCACCATATAACATGTTATCAGATGATGAAAAGCAGTACGCCCTGTTCACTGATGGGTCTTGTCCCATTGTGGGAATACATCGACAGTGGAAGGCTGCTGTGGGGAGTCCCCTACGACAAGTCATTGGAGTTGCTGAAGGATGAGGTGAATCCAGTCAGTTTGCAGATGTGAAAGCCATGCAACTGGCCCTAGATATTGCCGAGAGAGAAAAGTGGCCAGTGCTCTGTCTCTATACTGACTCCTGGGTGGTGGCAAATGCCCTGTGGGGGTGGTTGCAGCAGTGGAAACGGAGCAACCGGCAGCACAGAGGCAAACCCATCTGGGCTGCTGAGCTGTGGCAAGACATTGCTGCTTGGGTGGAGAACCTGGTGGTGAAGGTGCGCCACATGGATGCCCATGTGCCCAGAAGCTGGGCCACTGAACAACAACCAGTGGTCAGATGAGGCTGCCAAGGTGTCAGTGGCTCGGGTGGATCTGGATTGGCAGCGGAAGGGTGAATTATTTATAGCGCGATGGGCCCATGACACCTCAGGTCATCAAGGAAGAGATGCGACCTATAGATGGGCTCAAGATCGAGGGGTGGACCTGACCATGAAGGCTATCACAGAGGTCATCCACAAATGTGAAACATGTGCTGCAATATAGAGGACGTTGGCTAAAATATAAATATGGAGAGGCCTGGCATCACTCTCCCACAAACCCACCAAGGTAAGCGCCACGTACTCACAATGGTGGAAGCAACCACTGGGTGGCTAGAAACACACCCAGTGCCCCATGCCACTGCCCCAAACACCATCCTGGGCCTTGAAAAGCAGATTTTGTGGCATCATGGTACTCCAAAAAAATTGAGTCAGACAATGGAACTCATTTCAGAAATAGCCTCATAGATGCCTGAGTAGTCTGGAAACCCATGAAGACCACATATAGACCCCTCAGAGATGGTATTGGGCATGCATGCCACTGCCAGGTGGTGGGTGTGGTTAAGCAAAACAGTTATGAACATTCAACAGGGCAACCTGATAGAAGAGCAGGAACCACCAACATTAGACGGAATGTTCTCCCACTGGAATTGGAAACTAATCGGACTGATGGAATGCCACAGATCCATGGAGGCAGCTATTGCAACTGACCCTTTTCCTTCTTCCCTTCCCTTCCCTTCCCTTCCCTTCCCTTCCCTTCCCTTCCCTTCCCTTCCCTTCCCTTCC
>JANVCC010010406.1:19421999-19688446 GCA_025345505.1 Todiramphus chloris collaris | reverse complement strand
CCCTTCCCTTCCCTTCCCTTCCCTTCCCTTCCCTTCCCTTCCCTTCCTCTCGCTTCACAAACTTTTTCTCAGGCAAATAAAGTCACTTGGTACTTGATCACATTTTGAGTAGTTTTCTTGCTCTTCTGCTTCCCATTATGGGTGAGTGGTGGAGGCAGTAAGCTCAGGTCAGTCAGGGTCAAATCCACAGCAGTATTATACAACACAACAAAAGATGAATCACCTGAAGAGAGCAAGTTTTAACATCAGATCTAAATGGGTGCATGTGTGGGTCACTCTTGACAAAATAAGACCATGGAGCTTGCACACAAATGGCTCACATTGATGGTCCCATGAGATGTGCTTTTTGGTTGCAAGACAAATGCCATTACAGCCAGCCACTACCAGAAAAATACATTAGTATGATTTTGCTAGCCTCTATCCTTTCATCAACAAAACAAAACATGGACACCCTGATAGCAACTTTGGGATGTTCAGAGTAAAGGCCTAGCCACCTCATGGGCTCTTTTTCCTTGTGCTTCTCATGAGGGTAAATGGCCAGCTACAGTTTCCCTTGTGCCATGCTTTTGCAAAAAGCTGCCATGCCCTCTGCATACACAACAAATGAAGAAAGAGACATTATGGGTACCTAGTATTCCCTGGAACTGAACAAGACTCTGTGGAAGGGCTACAGGATCTGTGAAATTTCTGGATGTGACATTCTGAACAGGGAGTAGGAGTCTTTTCTGAGATAATATAACACTCCACCTCCACCAGAAGCAGAAAGCTTCAGGCTATCCAGCCAACACAGATGATGACAAAAAAAGCAGGTATGCTGAAGATTACAGGCAGAAAGAAGATGTTGTTTTGTAGACTGAACATACTAAGAAAACCCTGCTAAATGCCAAATTGCAAACCTGTTTTTAAATTACAATTCAATTTTTAAATTTAAATTAGTTCAATTTTTAAATTTAAAGGACTGTCATTGTGACCGAATAAGTTGTAAAGTTAACTTTTTTCTCTGGTTTACTCTGTGTCATCTTGTGATTGTATTGATAAAGATGCAGCCACTGTCTCATGGAAGCATGTCAAAGGATGCATGACCCGGGAGTGTGTCCTGGTCTCAGCTGGGTGTATTAAGTTTGTCTCTGGTGGGATCTTGGTAGTGAGGGAGGGGGCTACTGTCATGGGCTCCTCTGAGAAGCTTTGAGAAGGCTCCAAGTCAGCCCGACTTTCAGCCAAGGCTGAGCCAATCAGTGCCTTTGTGATATTTGAGAGGACAAAACCTGTTGGGTTGGTTCCTTTGTTTTGGGAGCTCATTTGTTTGGGAGAGGAGTGGGACCTGAGAGAGAGAAACCATCCTGACAACAATGTCAGTGAGGAAGAAGCATTGGAGACACACTGCAGCAGCCATTCCCCTTTGTCCCATAGTGAGATGGAAGGCTGAGCCCTTGTAGCTCTTCAAGATCAATGATGGGACAGAATCCCATCTGAATCCTGTGAGGGACCCCATGATGAGGGAGAAGCCTGATCCTGAAGAAGGCCATGACTTTGAAAAAGGTCTGTGGTGGACCAGTCCATCATGGTGAGGATTTTGGCCTGTGGAAGAAAGCCAAGGTGGTGGGAGAAGTTCATGGAGGACTGCCTCCTGTGGGAGCAATGCCACATTGCCACAGGGGATGACTGTGGGGAGTTTTTCCCCTGAGGATGAAAGAGCAGCAGAAACACCACGGAACAGACTGGGACTGACTGCAACCCCCATTCTGTCTACCCTATGGCACTAGAGCAGAGAAGGTAGCAGAGCTGGGCCTGGGAAAAAGGAAGAGGTGGAGGGAAGAGTTGCATTTGAGATCGAGTTGTGTTTAGCACTGTCCTACTCAATTCAATTAGTGAATTTGTGGTCATTTTGTTTAAATTGATTTTGTTTCCCCAATCTGAGTCTGCCTTTTGCCCATGACTATAACTGGTGAGTGAGCCCTCCCTGTCCTTTGCCTCGAACCTTGAGCCTTTTGTTGTATTTTCTTCTCATCCCACCAGAGGTGTGTAGGAATGAGAAACTGGCTGCATGATTGCTTTGTTGCCAGCTGGATGGGCATAAATCATGATACTGAGATAGACTTATTTTTCCCCCTATCAGCTGGTACAGTGCTATGTTTAGTGTGAGAATAATGTTGATAACACCCTGGTGTTTTAGTTGTCACTGAGTAGCGCTTATCCTATATTAAGGATTTTTCAGTTTTCTATACTCTTCTAGCAAGCAGGTGCACAAGAAGCTGGGAGGGGCCACATCCAGGACAACTAACCCAAACTGGCCAAAGGCTATTCCATACCATAGAACATCATGCTCAGTAGATAAACTGGGGGGAGTTGGCTGGGAGGGGACAGTCACTGATCAAGGACTGGCTGGGCATCTGACAGTGGGTGGTGGACAATTACACTGTGCATCAGTTGTCTTTTTTTGGCTTTTATTTCTTTCTGTCTTGTTGTTGTTTTGGTTGGTTTGTTTCGTTTGTTGGGTTTTTTTTATTATTAAAAGATTTTTGTTTAGTTTACTTATTAAACCATGAGTTTTACTCATAAAAAACCAATGAGTTTTACTTTATTTCTGATTTTCTTCCCCATCCCAGCAGGGAGGGAGGAGCAAGCAATTGGCTGTGTGGTGGTTAGTTGGTGACTGAGGTTAAACCACAACAGAATGTAACACTAACATTTTCATAGTATGCTTCACCATGGCATATCCAGGCCTTGATATTTACAATCTCTTACATGCTCTGAAAGACCACTGCCTTTATCATGACACAGACAGCAACAGTTGTGAGTCATCTGAGGGACTATTTAGGTGAGTTGACAGGCAATTTGCTGCCAGACAAGTACATTATTGAGTTTATGTCAGGCCACAAATCCTATGGCTACTTGCAATCTGCAGACAAGTGTTATGTAAAGATTAAAGGAATCACTCTAAATGCAATACAGAAAACATCAATTTTGAGGCACTGAAGGGTCTCATGTTTGACTGTATCATAAATCCATCCAGTGATGACCTTAAGAAGAGTCTGATAGATCGGTGCTTTATCATCAGGAATGAGGAAAAGTAGGCAATAGAAGGCAGGACCCTTCAGAAGATACAGAAGATAATCTATGAGAAAGAGTACTGTCCAAAATTTTAAAAGCCTCCCCTACAGTTTTTTATCATGAGCATGTGCTGGAAACACCCTTCTTCTGCCATTCTGGCACAGCCTAGCAACTGTGGGAAAGTTTATTTTGTAAAAAGCCTTTTGGAGAATGCCAACCACTACCTCTTTGTTATGCCTGAGAATAATGTGTGGTCTGACTGCTGTTGGCAGGAACTGCTCTGTAAATATTCTTTTATCAAACTTGTGGAGCGCTCATCCGAAAGTCTTAGTGATAACCACTTATATCCCCCTAATAAAGTAAATACAGTTGTGATTAGTGATTTCATGAACTCTGCTTGTGGGAGCAATGAAACCGAGAAAGCTTTTACTAAGTATGTGCATGACAGGAATTTCAAGAGTCCAGAAGGTTTTTTTGCCAGGGTAGAAAGAACTGCAGAGTCACTCTCAATACAAAATATACAGTGTTATTTGAGAATCCCAGAAATAACCTTCAGGTTTTGTTCCTACCAAGGCAGATATATCCTGCAAGGCCCTCTCTCTGTGGAAGCATTTGAAGAAGTTACATAGGTACCACATGGGCATCTGGTTGCCTATTTATATGCTTCTACCCTACAGGGTTAGAATCATAGAATCATGGAATCTTCTAGATTGGAAAAGACCTTCAAGATCATCAAATCCAACCATTAACACTACTCTATCAAGTCTACCACTGAGACATATCCCCAAGCATCAAATCTATATGGCTTTTAAACACATCCAGGGATGGTGACTCAACCACCTTCCTGGGCATCCTGTTCCAATGCCTCAAAACACTTTCAGTGAAATTTTTTTTCCTAATATCCAGTTTAAACCTCCCCTGATGCAGCCTGAGGCCATTCCCTCTTGTTCTGTCATTAGTTACTTGTGAGAATAGAGCAGACCCTACCTCTCTACAGCATCCTTTCAGGTAGTTGTAGAGAGCAATAAGGTTTCTCCTCAGCCTCCTTTTCTTCAGAAAATTCTCTTCAGCCCTAGTTCCCTCAGCCTGTCCTCAAAAGACTTATTTTCCATTCCCTTCACCAGCTTAGCTGCTCTTCTCTGGAGCAGCTCCAGCGCCTTGATGTCTTTCTTTTACTGAGGTGCCCAAAACTGAACACAGTACTTTGAGGTGCAGCCTCACCAGTTCCAAGTACAGAGGGACAGTCACCTCCCTAGTCCTGCTGGCCACACTATTTCTAATACAAGCCAGAATGCCATTGGCTTTCTTGGCCACCTTGACACACTGCTGGCTCATATTCAGCCACCTGTCAATCAGTACCTTCAGGTCCCTTTCTGACTAGCAGCTTTCCAGCCACTCTTCCCCAGGCCTGCATCGTTGCATGCGGTTGTTGTGGCCCAAGTGTAGGACCCAGCACCTGGCCTTGTTGAAGCCCGTATGGTTTGCCTCAGTCCAGCAATCCAGCCTGTCCAGGTCCCTCTGAGGCTAAGAACTGGCCTTTTCCAGACAAATCAGCTGTCTCTTCACACACTGAAAATAAAAAAAAGACTGTCATTCAGCAGCAAACAGAGGACCTGGACTGACATCTTCTGTTGCTATCAGTGCAAACTTAGAAATATGATGTCCTAGAGTGTGTCCTTCTCAGAGCTGTTGTTCAGCCCTCTTTCTGGCAGAGGAAAGCAATATTCTGCATTGCTTCTTATGACCTGATAAAGGCCATTGCCCAGAGTATGATGAAGGGAAGCACTGCATTAGCACCCCAAGCTATACACATGCTGAAAAAGGTTTGCAGATTCATTATAAGCGTGAGTAGAAAAAGTGTGTTCTTCAAACTCCTATTCCCTGCTTTAAAAAGAGCACTAGAAAAGGCATTTCCACTCCCATCCAAAATGGAGTAAAACCTACAGTCTCTCAAACCTCAAGATGAAATCAGAAAGGAAGCTTTAATTTAGTAGGCTAAGTGGATTCTGGATAGGTTGAATGGATACAAACTGCTTTGTAGCAAAGCATCCTTTCAGTATATTGCTATTTGGCATATAAGATAGATAGAAAGTACTATGGACTTGCAATTTGTCTTTCTTTACCATGCTTCCAAAAATCAAAAGTTTTTTCATAATCTTGCTGAAGATCCATCAAAATACTTTTTCTTATGATAGATAGATAAATAAATAAATACTAGCCATGTTGAAATGGCATAGGCATACGATTAGGATAAAGATCAGACCATATCAACTGGGATGCTCTCTCTGCAGGGCACTTCTGCCTATTTCTGCCGCTGTCAGTGGCAAGATTTATTTTCTAAAATACAGTGACCTCACCTAAACTGAAGGGAAACAGGCAGAAGAGTCAAGACCATTCAGATTCCAAACCTGGAGTTAAAGATACTCTAATATGCTTGTAAAAACTGTGTGCTGCCTCTGCCTGCATAATGCACTGAATCAAACTTAGCTCTTTCCCTGTGGGGTTTCAAGTAATGTTCTGCCTGGGCCTACTCAACCAAATTCCTATGAATGTTGTGAATAGATGGAGGTCATAGTTCAGCAGGTTTATGTTGGTGCAATTTTTATTTCCAACTAAATCTCATCAGATTTTGTTTACCTGATGACAGCAGCTTTCATTCCTGGCTGAAAAGTTCTCCACTGCAATTGCTAGCTAGTAAGTCTTGGCAATTCCCCCAAGCCTTGCAAAGGAGCTAGCAAGAAGAACAAATAAATTGTGAATTGCTGCCGAGGCATGTGAAACTTGGAGGTCTGAAAGTGAAAGGTTAGGTGATCTCCCAGGACGCATCTGAAGCTCACATTTGAGCCTACTATTTATTGGAATGAAGTTAGTGGTAGCAGAGGGAAGAAAGATGAGGGAAGAGAGATTTAGCTGATAAACTAAGTAGTAAGGGAGAAGGACCACAAAGCAACCCGAAGGTAGTTTAGCAACATGCAAGCAGTTAGAATACTGGTTCCTTGGTTTTATGCCCTTAGCTACACCAAGAATATTCATAAAAAAATTAAAGATTTATTTCAATGTAATTCTCTCTGGCAGTACCTGATTTTTGAAATAAAAAAAAGAATTCACACAGCCTTATGAGACACAGCTAGGACAAAGACTGCTTTGAGGGTCAACAAACACCACACATTATGGATTAAAGCAAGCATGTCACAGCTTGCTTTTTCTCATTCAGGCTTTCATCTGAGTGGGGAATAAAAAAAAAAAAAAAAAACAAAAACCCAAAAAGAAAAAAAAAAAAACTTTCCTGGAAAGCCAAGTACTCACAGAGGCCTCTGCTTCACGGGGATTAATGATCCCCATTCAAAACTGTGCTACTTTCAGAGTAGAAGGGAAGACTATATCCTTTGTTGGCATGAAAGGGTGAGTCTCCTTTGACTTTAGCAGAGTTTGGCTTATTTATGCGAGCAAAGAATTTGTCCCTAAAATTATTAGTTGCATTTATAAGTACTTTCCTCTGCCAGAGCAGGATTATTCCCCTATTCAATGCATTTTGCAGTCTAAAGTTAAACATGAAATGTTGAGCATTCCATATGACAGGGCTTCCCTATGCCTGTTGGGATGCTAACTCCTTCAGAACTTTTTCTGATTGCTCAGCCTATGCTGATTTCTCTTTATTACCATCTGACTCCAGTACTCCCAGCTCTGCTCCATGGTCCACCCAAAGCAATTCTCCAGCCATCCTTTCTTTGTACATAACTAGTGTTTCAGGAAAAGGAAGGATTCTCTTTTCATAGCACTCACTTATGCATATCCGATTGTTCTGCAAAATGTTCAACATCTGTTATTACAAGAGTTAAAAGTTAATTAAAAAAATGAGAAAACGTCACCTTTGATCTTGCTTACTTGCTAAATGGAGTACAAAAATTCTTATTGAGCAAGTGGCCAGGAAAAGGTATGTGAAGAAGTACAACGTGCTTCTGCCCCTACATGTAGGTGAATAAAGATTGACAGATATACTAGAGGCAGTCTTTAAGGGGAACTATTGTTCTGCTTTAGAGAGAGCAAATGAGCAATAATAGCAAGTAAGAAAGCAACTGAACAGCCTCCTACTTCTCCTCTGGTGCTGGAAGTACACTCTGTACACTCCCTGACACTGCTGCTGAATGCCAGAGGCTGAGCCTTACTTGTTGAAATGAATTAGATGAGCAGATCTCTAAAAAAAAAAGCCTGCAATTCCTTGGCCCACTGCAAGGCCATTTGCTTTGGGTTCCCCAAGACAGTAAAAGTAGTTCTGCTTCATGATCTAATTTTGCTTTTCTTACATATTTTAAGCAGTAATTTAGCATCCAAGTAGTCCCTCAGAGATCAATAAGGCTACTTATGAAATGAAATAGTATTCCATTGCCAGTAAAGATGGCACACAAAATGGCCACTGAGCCCTCCATTTAAAATTCTCGTTATTAAACAACTCAGTAGGAGTTTAGCCAGTACAGACTATCCTGCTGGATATCCTGCTCAGCTCCCAATACAGTAATTTTGTAATTTCTTTAAAAAAAAATGCACATCTCATGCTGTCGTTGTAAGTAAATATTTACACCTTTGCAGGGTGCTGCAAGTAGTTCCTCCTAATTCACCATGAGCAGAGATTGATGCCTAAGATAAAACTGGTCTCTATGAAGTGAGAAGTGAGAGCGCTGTGATTCTGGCTGCGGAGTCTCACCGGACTGAACAGCTAAACTGCTGGAGCCCAAATGTTGTTCTGATGCCAAACATTTGTCTGCACGCTGTTCCTGTGCAGCTCAGGCTCAGCTTTGTCAACATCCCTCTGACTTAGAAGGCACTGCTCCTCCTTGTCTCACGTGTGCAAACTGTCCCCTGTTAATGAAGTCATACTGACTGAACATAGCACATTCCAAATGAATACTGATCGTAGGGCACAGGAGACAAAAAGAACAGCCCTGCCCTCCCCACCCCAACACTATTTCACAGTCCATGGCTTTCTATCAGGGAGAGAATGCACAAGTGTCACATCTTGCAGCTCTCTGCTGAGAGGTGCTCTCAGCTTTGCCTCCGTATGTTCACCACCTGCAGTACACTGCTCCAGAATTATGCTTATGAGGTAGGGAATTTTCTCTTTTTGTCTAGAAGCTACATTTTCAAATAAAGCCCCTCCTACATGAAGGTTTTGTTTGCACGTTGCACAGTGTACAATACAGAGTCAGTAGAATATTCACTATTTTCAAGTGAAAGGTACTGGCAGACTGCACTTGTTTTCTAAATTAGGTAAACTGACCTAGAAATCCATCCTTATTGTTGGCTGCTGGGCTTAATTTCATCAGAAAGCAAAACTAAGTTTCTTGAAGTGTAGTCTGCTATGGCTAAGATACATAGTTCAGTTATATTGTTAGCTGAAATCATGACGAATTACCCTTCATGTCCATCAACACTTCAGACAAGGTACAGTCATTCATGAACAATGGCATTTTTCAACATATTGGAATGGTTATCGTGTAAGGGAAGCAACAAATCAGTAAAAAATAAGAAGTGGAGCTGACACATTAGAGTTAAGCAGTTCCAAAAGGAGGAACAAAAACTTCATAACAATATATGAAAATGCCTGATCTGCCATTGTTTTACAAACTTTGCAGAATGGGATCTCCAGAGCCTTTCGGACTTTAAAGCTCATAACATAGAGCAGCTGGAGAAATCCAGCAGACACCTGCATTTATCTAGTGCAGGTGCAGGCAGAGATCATGGGAACAAATGCATCAGCCAGATGCCTTCCCTCAAGAGGAACAAAAAATTCATAACAATAAATGAAAATGCCTGATCTGCCAGTGTATCACAAACTGTGTGGTCTTCCTTATCTACATATTTCTGGTTTTGTGAACAACTTCTCTTTGATTTTTTAATCCAAATGACACCTCTTTAACAAAGTATGAACATGACACAAATGTGTTAGTAAGATAAAGCTTTTAATTGGAAATTCACTTGTCAAAAATATTTTCTCTCTCTCTTTTTTTTTTTTTGTAATTTGCAATGGTTAGATTAAGTGTTCTTATAAGGCAACAGAAAGGTCTTGAAGATTTCCAGACTCTGAAGGATACATTGGATCACTCCAAAACTGAAATCAAGATTGTGGCCAGGAGTAGAATCCCTCAATGAATTAATGCAGAGTAGTCTCTATACTACATTATGCTTCTCTTCAGTTTCTATTGCATTAGAAAAGCCAACCAACCAACCAAATCACGATTAAATGAATTTCAGTATTTCAAATACAGTCAGCATAAAGGTTATTGTCTCAAAAGATATATGTCAGAATTTCAACTAAAATGATTGAGCTTTGTAAAAACAAAAACATTTTCATATATACCTTGAGATGCTTTACCATATTACAAAACCGGATTACTTAATATTTTCTTCTTTAGAGTTTACATATTCACTTAGGTAGAATTTCAATAGCACACACTCTACTAGGCTCATGGAATGTACTGGCATTATGTGTCTGTAAGTTCCACTTTTACATTATAAGGAAGTACTGGACACTTAAGAGTCAACCAAATGCTTTTTATCGGTTTTGTTTGCATACGGTATTAACTTTGCTTGGTAAGCACAAAGCACCGTCTGTTCAACTGCTCCTATCTTTCTCATGTGGTTTCTTACATATCAGAATTCTTAATAATTTTCATAGATCATTTAGAAATCGTGAAGGTCTTTAGTATTCACTTTCTTGCAAGAAGCTGTTTTTGTTTGAATAGAAATATGAGTAAATAACATTTCCTTATTTGTTTGCCATCACACAGATTAATTCATTTTGTACCACAGAGAAATGAACTGTGTTCTTAAAATGTTATTGCTTTTAAAGACAGTTATTTTAATTATTTCATAATATATCATCTGAGATAGAAATACTTGGACAAAAAAAGAGAATAACTACTGTGAGACAGAGATCTACAAAGTTTGACCCCCACTATAACAAATGCAGCACCTGTATATGCACACAGTTAAGAGACCTGACCTAAATACTGGCCAGGAAAATGACTGTTAGAAAAGGTGAAAGGATGGCAAGTGCCACTCACTTCACCCGCCTCAGCAACTGTGCTTCTTCTTAGGCAACAATCACTGTGTACCACACCTAGTTAATAGGAACGCTTACGAATAATCCTTTTTTTTCCGATTTCCTATGTCTCCACCAATATAAATGACAAATCACCAGAGAAATCTGTATTTATGGAGGGCTGTAGGGTGTACAGGACAGTCTGAATACAGATAGTGTCTGCTGCTAGCAGTGATCACAGCCCATGTTTAGAGTTACTACCAAGGATTGGTGTGCAGACCAAGGCCACTGCTGGATCTTGTGTACCACACTGCGAGGTGCAGAAAGTAAAAGGCTGAACCTGCAGGGAGGAGCGGACAGGACAGGTGACCCTAAACTGACCAACAAGGGATTCCAGCCCATGTACGGCATATTCGGTTTAGAGCTGAGGGTCAGAAGGGTCTCTGGGCTCTTCTCCCCTCTTGGACTGCTTGGCCAGCTTTGCTTCTCTTGGCTTGGGTCTTCTTTTGGTTCCTTCCTCGGAGCACCCTAGGAGGACTCTGTCTGTTCTGCCTTCAACCCTGGACTGCGTGTTCCTGAACCCGGTACCAGAATCCAGCTCCTGAGCACAGCTCCCCTCTGCTGCGGGGCCCAGTCTGGGACTCCCCTGGTGCCTGCACAACATCAGTGGTGATGGTGATGGAATTACCATCAGGGGGTTGGGTTTGATACTGGTTTTGTATATATTTGGATATATTCCATTTTTATTATTATTAATTTCATTTTCATTAAAGCTGTTCTAGTTTCCTTTTCTAATCGCTAAGTCTCTCTCCCTTATTCCCTTTCTCTTCCCCTTTGGGAAGGGAGGCGGGGTTAACAGAGAGCATCTGTTATAGGTCTAAGAGGACACCCTGACCCTAACCCGTGACACCCTGGTACCTAATTATCCAATTTTCCTTTATTGTCTATCTCTTCAAAAGATATGTTTTCCCATATATTCTATGCATGTTGAAAATAAGAATTATTATTCAACTGCATGGATAGTAAACAGGAAAAATCCAAACCTCATGGTATTTTTATGCTTTAAGTGTCTTTTAAAGTAAAATCAATGTCTTCTTTGTCTTAATGATTCTAGCACAGTTCACTGCTGCAAAGTACCAAACATTGCCTTTCTATTTGGCCCAATTCTTTGCTAATTTGAGGTAGAAGATTTGAGATTTGTACTCAGATTTAATGTGATTCAGTCTGTGCACCTGAACAAAATGTGTACCCTCTGCACATCTCAATAGAATTTGTTAATCAAGTATCATGAATATTACCACCTGGGTAAAAAAATTCCTACTGATGTGATAGTTACTGCAGCATTTATTGACATCACTTGAAGTGCCAGTTTGCTGTGCTGTGAATAAAATTATTTTAGTGGCTGCAAGGCCACAGAATCTGTTACAGTGATGATCGATTTAGTCATTTGAATAATAAACCAGTGAATTTGCACTCTATAAGGCATATATATATATATATTTATACTGGCATCACCTAAACTGAAGCCTAATCTAGTGTTCCAGTTGGTTCAATGTGCCTTGTATCAGGACTGAAATCCTGTAGTGACACAACTGATGACCTCTTCCAGCTCCAGAAGCTGTAACGGGAAGAATTGTGTACTGATAGTGAAATACTTGAAACACACTGGAAAAATAATCTCACAGAATTTGCCAGTCAGAATCCTCTTTAATCTCCTTATGGTCTTTCATTCTGGTTAGGCACAAGCACAAGTAAGCGAAGATAATATAATTCAGCCAACGTAATGAGGAAAAAATTATGCTTTCTGTGTTCCTCTTCTGACCTGATAGAAAAAAAAAACATCTGCTGATAGGTTATGAAGTTCTTTTAATGTTTATTTCTGCTGCACATCCTAAGATTTTGCAACCCTCTAGAGATGGGTTTAGCTTGGAGACACTCTTCATTTTTGGTAAATGTGTCCTTTTGTGCGCTAGCTTAAAGAGTTTGCAGAGGCACATGTGCTGAACAGAGGGACAGTGGCAAAATTAGGCAGTTTTAGATGCTATCAGAACTACTGACTAGAAATGTATCTATTAGATTAACATTTATTCATTATGTGAAACACCTTGAAATACTGCAGAATGAAATCTAGGCTTCTTGCAGTCCTCTTATCAAGGGGCCATTAGTTTTCTCTTATTTTTTCCCTTTCTCATCATTCCAAACTGCCTTTTAGCAGGGTTGTATAATAGAAGATAAATACATGAGTCTTTTTTTTTTCCCTAACTTTTCCTTTGGCCTGGGAGCTACATTGCATTGAGTACTACTTTTCAGTTGTAGCATAAAATTACTGATAAAACTACTCATATAGAAAATGCTTTCAGACCTAAGGATGGCAAGTGCCACTCACTTCACCAGCCTCAGCAACTGTGCTTCTTCCTAGGCAATAATCACTGTGTACTACACCTAGTTAATGGGATCACTTACTAGTAATCCGGACTAGTAATGTTGTCTTAAGCAACAGCAGTGGCCTAGGGGGAGATGCCCCAGGGCTTGCCCCTAGCTTTCTAAGACACAACAGAAGCAGCACTGACAGTTTCTGCTACTCTACCTCCACAAACGTTTCTGGAACAGGTGGAGCACAGAAGAACCAAAGCAGCCTGCAGAGCGATGCAGAGCTGCCGGACGATCTCCCCAGGTTCATGGCAGTCCCTGAAGGAAAGAGAGAGCAGCTTACTGCAAGGGGCCCCAGGTTCCAAGCAGCTGGTGGCTGCAGGCTATTCTTTCTAAGGCTGCCTACCAGCCCCGCACACAGCACCACACCCTTGGAGGTGCCCCTGGAAAAGGAGGGCATCCCTGTGCCCAGTGACAGCCTTTCTCTTCCCGCCACGCTAGAGACGTGGTCTGCAGGTGCCGCGAGACAGCAAGGTCCCATAGGAAAGGCAGCACGCCCAAGCCAAGGCCCCACTGCATGGACATCGAAGGATGAACTGGCCACTTGGTTTTGTTCCCCAGGAAAGCTCTGTGACTCCGCAGAGAGGCAGTGACTCGGAGAGCAGAGTCTGCAGGGAGCGCTAAGCAGGAGCCCAGAGCCATATGAGTCCTGCCTGCCTCTGTCCATACCTGTGCTTTGAAGAGCCCAGACAGACAGCCCTGGAGGTGAAGACCTTGCCTCACTTATTTGCTGAGCTTCCTGGGAGAGACACAAAAGAACAGGGTTTCCCCATGTCAGACCTGGTCAGGAGAAGGGGCTTTCCAGATGAGAAGCTCCACCAGCAGCCCCAGGCAAGGGCTGAGCTGGATCTGTGTGGGCTGAGCAGGAAAAGCCCACTAACTGTCCCAGGAAGAGCCTTGTGTGAGGCCCTGCTGGTCCCAGCCCTCTTTCCCAAAGGGCACAATGATCACTTCTTCACTGTGCTACCTTCAGCAGCCAGGCGTGCCACCTCACCCCTCAGCTGTTGCATCTCCATCTCTTGGGCCTGTTCACACCACACTCTGAGCACATTCCCGCAGAGGTCAGGAGAGTAGATCCTGTCAGAGCGCTGCCCAGCCCCTCCCAAAGCCTCCAAGCTCTGGAGGAGCAGGGACAGAGGTGCTTGAGCCCCATCTTCTTTTTTTAACTTTGTCTTGCGAGGAAAGGGAGAGGGAGGGACACACGTGGGAGCTCTGTAGATGGCTCAGAACTGAAACCTGAGCTGAGCTTTGCAGTTCCTCAACAAATGGATGCCCTGAGTCTCCATGAAAACCATTATTCGGCTTCCTGAGAAGGTAAGGTAAGGAGAACCTGGAGGGCTTCCATGGTGGTTTCAGCCTACAACTTCTGTGTATCCAGCCGGCATAATCCAATCGGGCACACTTTTGCCCCTACCAGCTGGAGAGTTTCAGCCCTGTACAGCCTTGTTTATTCCAACTGTACCATCAGTCGCACAAACCAGGGAATAAAAGTTTAGTTAGGGAGACAGCAAGGTTTAGTTTAGGGTTTGGGAGTTGCCTTCCCAGCACTACCCTTCCCCTGCACAGAGACCCTTCCCGCTTGGTCTGGACAGCATCTAAGGTTACGTTTCTGGGACTGAGAGCCCTTACCTAGAGGGCTAAGAGAATATTAACTAACACATCTTTTAGTTTGTTAGAGTGTTACTGTTTTTAAGTTTTAACTATACATTCTTCCCCTGTACCCATAGTAACATGCATTAGTGGTGTATTAGACTTCAAAGAGATGGCTTGCTTGGCCCTTACTTGAACCTGTGAGTTCAAATAAATCATTTGCTTAGACCTCGCGGTCCAATCTCTTTTTGCCACAAGGCTTCAGGAGGATCTGCTCCATGATCTTGCCAGGCACTGAGATGAGTCTGTAGTTCCCTGAATCTTCCTTATCTTCCCTTTTTGAAAATGGAGAGGCCCCATGTTAGAAAACATGCCCATGGTGGAGAGAAAGATGAAAGCCTGAGGAATGCCTCAGCGTGCAAAAGGCAGATGTTGGCAGTTTTCAGAGGGCCTCTGAAATGCTTGCTGGTTGCTCTGCTCCACAGAAATGGCCACACCCCTCTGGGCTTTTCCTCCATTTTTCCTCTCTAATTCTTCTTGGGGAAAGGCATCTGGCTGAGACACTTGTGCCCACATTCCTACTGGGCCTGCACCTGCACTCGATGAATGCAGGTGTACCCTGATTTTCCCCAGCTGTTCCCTATGGTAAGCTTCAAAAACTTAAAAGCTCTGGAGTTGCCATTCTGCAACAAAACGGCAGCAAAAAGCAACGTCACTTTTGGGGTGTAGAGTGTGACAGCAGGCTGTGCAGGGGCAGGGCTGTGGTTATGGCCTTCAGAGTGGCACAGCTGGGAGCAGGAGGAGGAGGGCTGGGCAGGATGCCCTTGAATGCTGAGCACTGACAGCGTGCCTGGGCCAGGAGTGGCCAGAGCCCTGGGCTACCCCTTCCGATGTGTCCCAGAAACAGATGGAGATGGCCCCACGCCTCCCTGGGGCAGGACTGCGCTAGTCCTGCAGGGCTGGGTTCCATGCCATCTACCGTCACAATCCGTGAGCAAGCTGGAGCCTCTGTCTTTGCAAAGTAGCCATTCCTTGGGGGCTGACTGTGCATTGCTCTGCTGGGGGCAAGGCACTGCAACCTGTTTGGAGAAAGGACAGGGTTGGCCGTTGGGCTTTACAGCTTCCCAGCAGTCCAGGAGGGTTCCCAAATGGGCGCACAATGTGCCCTGAGGGCACTGGGCACCTGGCATGGCAACACAGGGGCATGGGGGGGGAAGCGAGCATGGCCCCCAGCATTCCCTAATCCTGGGAGTAGTCACGAGGCAAGGAGGCTCTGACTCCTCACTGTCTCTGAGTGACATGGGCTGGAGCCACACGGGCTTTGCCCACTCAGCCCCCCTGGCTCCAAGTCATCATGGGGAGCTTCAGCCACCAAAGTGGCCCCAGGCACATGCCAGCGGGCTGCTGCACACCTCCACCGATCACAGGCCTTCTATCCAGCCTGCTGCATGTCCTTGCCCATTGTCCTTGCCCTCACCCATACAATATTGCCATCGATGCGCTGTTGTGGTTACCAGTGGCACCTACTGCTCTTCAACCCTCATCAACCCCAACACAGAAGGGTTCTCCAGGAGCCTAAACAAGGCAGTTACACCAATGTCCAGCCAGTACCCTCTGTGTCCCTGAAATACCCTCTCCTGTGATAGTCTATGCCAGGGATGCATGGGGCCACTGGGCCAGTCGCAATGGGCTCTTTGTGCCACTCCACCCCAGTCAGACTCACTTCAGACACTTGGGAGCCCCCTGTCACTCTAGATAACAGATATGGGTTCAACCCTTCTACAGCTTGATGGCATCAGTGTGCACTGTGCAGCAGTAGCTACTAAAGGCTGACACTCCTGTGGGTCTGATGTGCCAGACCATCGGATCCATGCAGTCCAGGACACCTGGTCTCTACCTCCCGAAAAACAAGCAGGCGGGGAAAGAGACTGGCCTGGCTAAATAGGGACCTTGGGCTGGACCTCAAGAACAGAAGGAGAGTCTATGACCTTTGGAAGAGAGGACAGGTCTCTCACCTAGACTATAAAGATGTAGTGAAGCAATGCAGGGAGAAGATTAGGAGGGCCAAAGCGCAGATAGAGCTCAACCTAGCTATGGCTGTTAAGGATCATCAAAAATGTTTCTATAAATACATTAATAACAAAAGGAGAATTAGGGAAAATCTCCATCATTTATTGGATGCAGAGGGAAACTTAGTAACAAAGGATGAGGAGAAGGTTGAGGTGCTTAAAGCCTACTTTGCCTCAGTCTTCAGTAGTGGAACAAGCTATGCCCTGGACATCCAGCCTCATAATCTGGGAGACAGGGAGGGAAAGCAGAATGAGGTCATCATGATTAAAGACGAGGTGGTCAGGGACCTTCTACGCTATTTGGATGCACACAGACCTATGGGACAAGACTCCCTCTTGCCTTCTAATGAGAATCACAGAAGCACAGCCTGCTTGAGGCTAGGTAGGACCTCTGTAGGTCATCTGATCCAACACAGTAGTCAAGCAAGGTCACCTAGAACTCTTTGGAGCATGTCCAGGTGGATTTTGACTGTCTCCAGGGATGGAGACACCACAATGCCCCACACAGCCCCAGGCTGTGTCACCCAGAGCCAGTCACTCCTCCTCATCCCATGGCAAGCACCTCCCTGTCTGGCAGGGCTGGCCTTGCCCATGCACCCACTTGCTCACTAGCCAGTGTGCCCCTGCGCTGCCATGCCAGGCACCCAGTGCCCTCAGGGTACCTTGTATCCCCACTCAGGAACCCTCTTGGACTGCTGGGAGGCTGTAAAGCTGGAGGCCAACCCTGTCCTCTCTCAAACAGGCTGCAGTGCCTTGCCCCCAGCAGAGCAATGCACAGCCAGCCCCCAAGGAATGGCTACCTTGCAAAGACAGAGGCTCCAGCTTTCTCATGGATCGTGACGGTAGATGGCGTGGAGTACCCTTCTGGTCATTTGGATTGGCTGTTCTGGCTGCGTGTGGGGAATAAATGCACAGACTCTGGGTGAGGGAGAACCAGAGACCTTTATTAACACCAACAGCGAACCTATATACACTATGCCGATGTGCACGAAGCTAAGCAGGCTAAATTATTGGTTACTGCCTTAGTTCCATGTGACGCATTCCAGCATTTGATTGTAGAGTAGGCGCTGCAGTCAGAAAGGCGAGGAGGGAGATGGAGTCAGGTAGCAGCAGGTCAGTCGTGCCCGCTTCCAGGCTTTGTTCCCTACAGGGGTTAAGTTCCCGAGGTCGTACTGAGGGAGCTGGGATGCAGCCACTTGATCTGCCTTCAGCTGCTGCAAGGAGTCAAGAATCTGCCACCAGGTTGTTAATAACACTGTAGAGGCCGAGTCCCCCCTGCTCGTGGAACCCCCTAGCACCTCCCCTGCCTTTCCCCAGGTTTTAGTTTGAAAACCTCCATCAGTTCCAGTCCCAGGCCTTTTCCCTTGCACCATGCCAGCATGGCACAAAGTGGCATTTCATCATATTTGATGCCTCTTTCTTCCAGGATCCTTTTGAAGATGTTTATGACCGATTTTACCTCTGTAGTCCTAGTAGCCCCCATTGTCCTCAGTGCTCACCTTCACAGTGTTAGTTGTGTCTGGACTTCTTCAGCTCCTTCCCCACTGGTTCTGTGCGTTCAGCTGGGCTCCACAACTGGGCACTCTAGTTCCATGATTCAAGTCCCTGTTCGGGCGCCATTTGTGGGGAATAAATGCACGGACTCTGGGCCAGGGAGAACCACAGACCTTTATTAACGCCAACAGCAAACTTGCATACACTATGCCGATGTGCACGAGGCTAAGCAGGTTGAATGAGTGGTTACTGCCTTAGTTTCGTGTGCCGCATTCCGGCATTTGACTGGGAGGGCTGCTTGCCTCACGTGCCCCCCCTGTTTCATGCCTGCGGTCAGGCTAGATGCCTCGTCGACAACATGTTTCTTCTCATCCTGTTCTCCTCTTCATCAAGGACAGAGCTCGAGGTGGTAAAGGTCAAGACAACCTGCACCTTCCAGGCCACAGCTCCCATAATCCTCTACAGGTGTGTCCCCTCCCAGACTCTCCCTGGGGACAAACAGAAGGGATGTATGTGCCAATCGTATCCTGGGCTGCATCAAGAGAAGCATGGCCAGCAGTTCAAGGGAGGTGATTCTCCTCGTCTATTCTGCTCTCGTGAGACCCCACCTGGAGTACTGCGTCCAGTTCTGGAGCCCCTATTACAGGAAGGATATGGATGTGCTGGAACGTGTCCAGAGAAGGGCCACGAGGATGATCAGAGGGCTGGAGCACCTCTCCTATGAGGACAGACTGCGACAGTTGCGGTTGTTCAGTATGGAGAAGAGAAGGCTCCAGGGAGACCTTATAGTGGCCTTCCAGTATCTGAAGGTGGCCTACAAGAAAGCTGGGGAGGGACTTTTTACGTTGTCGGGAAGTGATAGGACTGGAGGGAATGGATTAAATCTAGAGATAGGTCGATTCAGGTGAGACATTAGGACGAATTTCTTCACCATGAGGGTGGGGAGACACTGGAACAGGTTGCCCAGAGAGGTGGTGGAAGCCCCATCCTTGGACGTTTTTAAGACCAGTCTGGATGTGGCTCTGAGCAACCTGCTCTAGTGGGAGGTGTCCCCTGCCATTGGCAGGGAGGTTGGAACTAGAGGATCTTCAAGGTCCCTTCCAACCCTGACAATTCTACGATTCTATGAAACAGAGGAAGCCTTGGCCCTCTGCAAGCAGAGTGGGTCAGCAGGAGCTAAACCTCCATTGTGTTTTCAACACTGCCTAGTCACAAACACATCACCAAGTGGGAGAAGGGGTCTCCCTCCACCAGCCCCTCCTGCCTGTCACCATAAAGCTGCCTGGGCAAGGACAGAAGCCAGCCACAGATGGGCAAGACCCCGGGGCACAAACCAACAAAAGCCTGCCTCCTGCAGTGCTGCCCCTAATGCATGTAAGTGCAGAGCTGCCTTTCACCCTGCGTTTGCACCAAGCCTGGCTGGCTTGGCTGGGTCTGACAGCCCTGCAGGACTAGCGCAGTCCTGCCCCAGGGAGGCATGGGGCCATCTCCATATATCTCTGGGATACCTACAAAGGGGTAGCCCAGGGCTCTGGCCACTCTCCTGGCCCAGGCACGCCGTCAGTGCTCAGCCTGCAAGGGCATCCTGCCCAGCCCTCCTGCTCCCAGCTCTGTCCCTCTAAAGGCTATAACCAGAGCCCTGCCCCTGCCCCATGGAGGGAGTGTGTAGGACCAGCACCGCCCTCCCTGCAGAGGTCTGGCGTGCACTGGAGCCCTGTGCTCAGGAAGGGTCCTCAGGCTTTCCTCTGGTTTCTTTGTGCAGGGTTGGTCTTCAGCACATCTGTGGACGGCCCAGGCCTCTCAACTGTGTGAGTACAACATGTATGCAGTGTGCGCATGGAGACAAGGGTGCTGGTGGGTCGGTGCAAGCAGGACTCCTCTGCTGGTGCTCCCCACCAGGGGATCCTGGCTCATCCAAAATTGTTGCTCCTCAGCTTGTAAGAGAAAATACCCCATGCACAGGGAAGGAGATCATGACCTTAATAAAGAAGAGGCTTTTCACAGACCACTTCTTGATGGCCCTCTCTATTCTTAGTGAGTATTCACCAGCTGCTGCCAGTGGGGGCATGGAGGCACAGAGCGCGAGCTTCAGTGTGGGGGGAGAGGCACCGATGGGGCCCTTGCAGCCTCTCACGTCTGGGGACCACAGATCTGCCAGGATCGGTAGAAAGCCACATGAAGTAACTTTCTCTCTTGGTGATGTGTACTACAGCTTGTGTGTGCTTTGCGACCTTGATTGTGATGGTGAGGCGTCAGACAAACAATGAGGCACAGGTCAGTGTCTGCTCTTGTGGGACAGAAATGTCTCCCAGAGGAGCAGTGCTGGGCGGTGGATGCATAAATCACCTGCCCCCTCCAGGTCTAGGCGGTGACCCTGCTGGGAATCACCAGTGCCAGCGTCTGCCGTGCTCTCCCAGGGCCACTGGCTCAGGAAAACCCCAGCAGCTCTGACACTCCAACAGAGAGCCTTTCCCTTCCAGGTGCTTCTGGGGCAGCAGCCTGCAGCCGACCTGAGGTTCCTGTGGTAAGAGCCCTCTCCTCTCTCTCCTGACCAGCAGCACCTTTGCTGGGGCAGCAGCAGAGAGATGAGCTCATGCCGTTTGCACTGGCTTGCCTGGCGCCCCCGGGGCCTGTGCCTTCCCCTCCTGCCTGGGTCTTTGCTAAACCTTGGGGGGGAAGGGAAGCATTTTCAAACCAGGGAAAGAAAAGGGGGCTCAAGCACCTCTGTCCCTGCTCCTCCAGAGCTTGGAGGCTTTGGGAGGGGCTGGGCAGCGCTCTGACAGGATCTACTCTCCTGACCTCTGCGGGAATGTGCTCAGAGTGTGGTGTGAACAGGCCCAAGAGATGGAGATGCAACAGCTGAGGGGTGAGGTGGCACGCCTGGCTGCTGAAGGTAGCACAGTGAAGAAGTGATCATTGTGCCCTTTGGGAAAGAGGGCTGGGACCAGCAGGGCCTCACACAAGGCTCTTCCTGGGACAGTTAGTGGGCTTTTCCTGCTCAGCCCACACAGATCCAGCTCAGCCCTTGCCTGGGGCTGCTGGTGGAGCTTCTCATCTGGAAAGCCCCTTCTCCTGACCAGGTCTGACATGGGGAAACCCTGTTCTTTTGTGTCTCTCCCAGGAAGCTCAGCAAATAAGTGAGGCAAGGTCTTCACCTCCAGGGCTGCCTGTCTGGGCTCTGCAAAGCACAGGTATGGACAGAGGCAGGCAGGACTCATATGGCTCTGGGCTCCTGCTTAGCGCTCCCTGCAGACTCTGCTCTCCAAGACACTGCCTCTCTGCGGAGTCACAGAGCTTTCTTGGGGAACAAAACCAAGTGGCCGGTTCATCCTTCGCTGTCCATGCACTGGGGCCTTGGCTTGGGCATGCTGCCTTTCCCATGGGACCTTGCTGTCTCGCGGCACCTGCAGACCACGTCTCTAGCGTGGCGGGAAGAGAAAGGCTGTCACTGGGCACAGGGATGCCCTCCTTTTCCAGGGGCACCTCCGAAAAGAAGGCCCAAGCCAAGCCAAGCAAAGCTGGCCAAGTAGGCCAAGAGAGGAGAAGAGCCCAGAGACCCTTCTGACCCTCAGCTCTCTGCTGAATATGCCGTATATGGGCTGGAATACCTCAGTGGTCAGTATAGGGTCACCTGTCCTGTTCTCCCCTCCCTGCAGGTGCAGCCTTTCACTTTCTGCACCCCCCAATGTGGTACACAAGACCCAGCAGTGGCCTTGGTCTGCACACCAATCCTTGGTAGTAACTCTAAACATGGGCTGTGATCACTGCTAACAGCAGACACTGTCTGTGAGAACAGGCTGCTGACTTCAGACAGTGCAGTTAGTTAGAAGAACAGAGATGAAAATTAAAATTACTGAACAGAATTACTTCTGTTCACTCTCCAACCAGGACACAGGAACTGTAATATAGGCTTTAGTGTAGAGTTAGGTGTAGCCATTGAATCGGGCAAAAGATTCTGGACCTTATTTTCCTCCTGAGCTCTTATCAGTAGCTCTCTATTTCCAACCTTTCTGACTCAAATGTAACTTTTCATGAACCACTTTTGAGATGCTCGGAAGAGCAGCACAGAGTTCAATGTACTAATGATAAGTAAACAAAACTCCATAACATGTGCTTTCTGAGAACAAACGAAAAAATGAAGCAAACTATTGAACACTTCTACATGCCAACAGCATTTCCCTCTTCATCACCAAGTTACTTCTCGGTTTGCCTGGATGGCATACAACCTCTTTTTCCACTTCATTAAAGGTACTTGCAGGCATCCATTTCTTTTTGTCTTGTCCTGGTGCAATTGCTCAAAGATTGTTAAAGAGCTGGAAGTAAGACAACGCCTTCCTAGTTTTGCATGAAAAAGAGTCCACAGTTGTCAAAAGATTTGTTCTTGTCATCTATCAGCTTGTCTTATACATCCTCTAGCTATAAAAGCTGTATGAGCCTTAGGGGATATACTTTAACCACTTATGCTACCTGAAGAAGTTGCTTAACATATTTCAAGGGATACTCAATTCTTGCTGTATTTTTTACTGTATAAGGAATTAATTTTTTTTCCTAGTTATACCAAAAAAAGAACTAGGACGATGCACCATTTCTTTAGTAAAATGAAAATATGCAGGGAATCCAAAGGTGTTCTAATAATGCTTGGCATTAGGAATGGTTTCCATAACAGAAAAATAGAAAAGAAAAAGCACTTGTAGACTAGCTAGGTAGAGATTTTAAATGTGACAACACTTCTATTGCACTGTGCAGTTCTAGCATGTAGTTACAAATATCCCAACACAGCAGAACATTCTTCAGTTATAGCTGGGGCTTAAGCATCCTTTTAAAACTTTTACCTGCCTGAAATGCCCAGGAGGCAGATGTAGCCGATTAACTCTTGAGCAATTTCCCCCCAGGTAGTAGAGAGTAGATTCCACTTAAGAGGGCCCTGACTGCCTTCCTACCCAGCTGTAAAGGATGATCCTGGATTGTCCCTCCCAAAGCCACTGCTGTCCTCAGGTGATCTTGGATCTGGATGGCGTAAAGTTTCAAGGAGTCAGGGAGGCCTCTTACCAGGGTGAGCCTTTCACAGCACTGGGGAGGGTTGGTGTGGATCAGCTGCCACTCATGCATTAATTGAAGGTAAGCCTCTGTCTGCACACTTGAGGTTAATTGGGCTAATCCCAAAGTGGGGGTGGCCATTGGATCACCACTGTCTAAGGGGTCCGTCCCTCCAGCCTAATATGCCACTTACTGAGTCAAAGACCAGGGTGCCCACTTATCCATCACTGTTAGAAACACACCAGGACCCCAGGGCTTCATCTTCATTAAGTTTTTTCTTGTCTCCCCTGGTGAGAAGGAGACTCCTCACACCTACTTAGTCTCAGATTCCCTAGGGAGTTGGCTGTACTTTTCTTGTAATTTGGCCAGTTTATTCACACTACGGTATTCCTTCAGTTAGGATATCTGGTCCGTCCTCATTGCTCCCATCATATAGGAACTCAGTGTTATCTCTATGCTTAAATTTTGTTTCTTCCATTTCGGCCCAGGGGCAATGACAAACCACTTCCTGAGCAACTAAGTCATGCTTCTTGGCCTTTCTGCTATGTCTACAATCACTGTCAAAGTCTTCCCGATGCAACTCAGCCAGTTCTAACTGCAAGTCTTGCTCCCTAACGGAAGAACTACACAGACCATCTGCTGCTATCTCTGCTTGCAGCCACTTTTCCTACTCAGCACCCAGCTCAGCTTGAAAGTTCTTAAACAATTCCTGTAAAGTCTTTCTTTCTTGCTCAGTTTGGCCTACTGATACCTGTAAGCTAGCAGCTGATGCTTTTAAGCTACGGCCTGTAACAATAAGTGATAAGAAAACCATTCCATTCTGCCTTGTATGGCCACTCTAATGAACTAGGTTTCTACTCTTTTTTTGTAACTCCAAAGGCAAACAAGAAAACACTGTGGACAGAAACCAGATAAGCCAAGAAGACCATCCTTGAAGTTGTCAATTTAAACCAATACTCGATTCATTCAGTTGTATTGATGCATTTCTTTCTTCTCACAGTTAAAGAGCAGCAACGAACATGATGCTTAAAACATGACTTGAATGAACATGACTTAAAACAATTCAGTCCTTGTTGAGGACTGACCCTAAAACCTCACTAGAATTGTCAATATAACACTCTGAATCAGCAGAGCTGATATTTATTATCTTCTAGTGGGAATATGCTGGAACGGTTAGGCCTTGAGGATGACTAATCAATCGTATATTGGCAACTTAGCAGGACATCCTAAGGCTTGTTTATCATTAGGTGCACTGCCTTCATTATAATACTAAAATTCACACTCATAGGTCAAAAAGACCCCAGATCTGTGTGGATCTAGCCCTTAAAGCATGCAAAGTAGTGGAACTAAGGAGTCAGCAATATTATAATTATATGTAAATTATAACAGAATCAGAATCACTCAGGTTGGAAAAGATCCTTGGGATCATCGTGTCCAACCATTAACCCTACTCCACAAGTTCACCCTACACCATATCCCCCAACACCATATCTAAGCGATGCTTAAACACATCCAGGGATGGAGACTCAACCACCTCCCTGGGCAGCCCATTCCAATATCTTACCACTCTTTCTGTGAAGAATTTTTTCCTAGTGTCTAGTCTAAACCTACCTTGTTTCAGCTTTAGGCCATTCCCTCTGTTTCTGTCCCTAATTACCTGAGAGAAGAGACCAGCACCAGCCTCTCTACACTGTCCTTTCAGGTAGCTGTAGAGAGTGATAAGGTCTCCCCTCAGCCTCCTCTTCCTCACACTAAACAGGCCCAGCTCCTTCAAAAGGTCCTCATATGATCTCTTCTCCAGTCCCTTGACCAGCTTCATTGCCTCTGCACCTGCTCCAGCACCTTGATATCTCTCTTGTACTGAGGTGCCCCAAACTGGACACAGTACTCAAGGGGTGGCCTCACCAGTGCTGAGTACAGGGGGACAATCACCTCCCTACTTCTGCTGGTCACACTGTTTCTAATCCAGGCCAGGATGCTGTTGGCCTTCTTTGCCACCTGGGCACACTGCTGGCTCATGTTCATTCGCTTGTCAATTAGAACCCCCAGATCCCTCTCCATGAGACAGCTCTCCAACCACATTTCCCCAAGCCTGTAACACTGCATGGGGTTGTTGCAGCCCAAATGCAGGACCTGGCACTTGCCCTTGTTGAAACTCATACCATTAACAGTGGCCCAGCGATACAGTCTATCCAAGTCTCTCTGGAGAGCCTCTCTATCATCACGCAGATCGACACACCTGTCTAACTTGGTGTCATCTGTGCGTTTACTGATCTCTATGTCCTCATCAAGATCATCAATAAAGATGTTAAATAGAAACGGTCCCAGCACTGAGCCCTGAGGAATGCCACCCGTGCCCTGCCACCATCTGGATTTAGTACCATTGGCCACTACTCTCTGGGCTCGTCTGTCTAGCCAGTGCTTGATCCAGCAGATCGTATTCTCATCGAGGTCATGAGCAGCCAGTTTTTCCATTAGAAATCGATGGGGAACAGTGTCAAAAGCCTTCTGGAAGTCCAGGCAGACCACATCCACAGTCTTTCCCTTGTCCAATAGTTGGGTCATCTTGTCACAGAAAGAGATCAGGTTCTTCAGGCAAGCTCTGCCTTTCCTAAACCCATGCTGACTTGCCCTGCACTACTGGCTGTCCTCTATATGGCTTGTAAGAGCACTCAAGATGATCTGCTCCATGACCTTCCCTGGTACTGAGGTCAGACCAACAGGTCTATAGTTATTTGGATCCTCCTTTCTCCCTTTCTTTCTTTATTAACCAATCATTGTAAAGGGGGTGGATTCAATAAATTATTAACTCTGCTAATTATGTATATAAAGATAGAACAGAGAATCTGGTAAGGAGGATTCCTGTCAGGAGGATCTGTTCCCTGTGCATCCAGTGCTGCAATAAAAGAATGCTGTTTTTTTAAAGCTTCAAACCAAGTCTTAAGAGTATTTCTTTCTGTGTCTGGATTTTGCTGTATCATTTTGATGACCCAGATGGGACACTTCTGCTGAACCTCAATGGATCCTAGGATTGCAAAACCCTCCACCTGGCACTGAGATTCTGGGGGAAATCTCAGACTGAAGAGCTGGGAGCAAGACCCCTGGTAAGAAAAGGCATTCTTTCTTTTATACTAGAAATTCTGGTTGCTTGCCCATAAGTCATGGTGAAAGCCTCCTGGTGTTGGTCTAAACATAACTCAGGGGTTTGAGCCCCCATCTGGTTCAGGAGGTTCAGTCCTAGTCTGGTTTAAGGGTTCAAGTCCCTGTTCAGTTGCAGTATTTTAGTTATTTTGAAATTCATGCTCTGTTTATTGACTTATGGTGACTTATGGTTATTGATTACAATTACTGTCTTGGATTTTCACAGTTGTGCTTTGCTTATTGGATTACAGTTATTGATTATGATTATTGTCTTGGTTTTCAACAACTGTGCTCTGTTTATTGGAATATGGTTATTTATGATGGTTATTGTCTTGGTATATTTTTTTATTGTGTATTAATTGTTATTTGACTATAATGAGTGTGAGCCAATCTAAGTACAGTTCCCTAGCCATTTTCCTTTCTCCAGATTTTCGCCTTCTTGTCTAGCTGATTTCCAAAGATTACTGGACCATTCTTAAAACACTGAGGCAAAACTGTCCAGGTACACTGAGTTTTAGTTTTGTATTTAGTAGTGGCCATTGTACAAATTGGATGATGGAAAAATGGCCTAGAAATGCCACTTTTGAAATTGATGTTGTTTCTGAGGAGGGAGAAAAATGGGATGAGGTATTATGTGCTGAAAAGGTCTTTATTCTGAAAAATTCACCTGTCGCAACAAAAAACATGTGGTATTAATCTGGCCACCAGTGTGACCCTTTTGTTCTGGCTTTGGAGAAAGAAGAAAAAATACCTTGAAGAGATGCTGCTTTCCATGTAGGGCAAAAGATGTTTAAAGTTGCAAAAGAACAAAAGGAGGAAGTTTTAGATTCAGAATTAATGGTTACTCCCCAGCAGAGGCTGAGAGAGCCCCCAAACAATAGTAATGGTCTTAGTAATGTGTCCAGGGCAAGAGAAGGTGGTTGCAGGCAAGTGGATGAGGCTGGTGATGATCAAGGGAAAGTAGCTATGAACAAGGAGAGACATCTAGTGGGACAGAAGGGTTTAGTCTGGTTGCAGGAAGAATGAGGGGACTGCGGGAGTCTCCCCCAGGGGAACCTCTGGTTAAAGCAAAACTGGGAAATGAGAAAATTGAGGTTTTGGTTGATACCGGAGTTACTTATTCTGTTTTAAACACTTTGGAGGTAGAGTTGAGCACTGAAAATATAAGCGTTGTTGGTGCAATGGGGATTGTGAAACGTGACCATATTTCAAACCTATAACAATGACATTGGGCAAACAGTGGAGCACCCACCAGTTTTTATGCCAAACTCCCCAAAGCCACTGCTAATAAGAGATTTACTTGAAAAGTTAGAAGCTGAAATTAAATTTAAAAAGGGAGAAGTGGAGGTCTTAATTCCAGAAACTAAATTTGTTGAAGCAGCTGCTTTATTGTTATAGGATATAAGACCTGGGGAGAAAGAAATATCCCAGGAAGTGGGAGTAATCCTCATCATGTGGGTTGGAGAAATCCCAGGGAGGTCTAAATGAGCAGAACGTGTAAGAATTAATCTTAAATGAGGATCATCTCTGGTAAGAGTGAAACAATATTCCTTAAAATTGGAAGCTAGGAAAGGACTATTGCTGTTAATTGAGAAATTTGTGACTTACGGATTATTAGTGGAATGTGAATTGAAATGTAACACTGTTATTTTACCAGTTAAAAAGGCCAATGGAGAAGATTACCATCTAGTCCAAGATTTGAGATATATATCAAATAACCCAGGATATATATGTTGTTGTAGCCAACGCATATACATTGTTGACGACCTTAACAGGAGAACAGGGATGATTTACAGTTCTAGATTTAAAAGATGCCTTTTTCTGCATTCTTCTGTACACAGAGAGTCAAGAACTGATCATCTTTGAATGGGAAAACCCAGAAAACAGAAGGAAAACTCAGTGTACCTGGACAGTTTTGCTTCAACGTTTTAAGAATAGTCCAGCAATCTTTGGAAATCAGCTAGACAAGAAGGTGGAAATCTGGAGAAAGGAAAATGGTCAGGGAACTGTACTGCAGTATGTGGATGATACCTTGATTGCCACTGAAACCAGAGAGCAATGCCTTTCTCTAACTAAGTCTTTTAAATTTCTTGGGACTTAGTGGATACCAAGTTTCAAAGGAGAAGGCTCAAACTGCACAAGAGATAGTCACATATTTAGTCTTTGAAATCTTGAAAGGACAAAGATAGGGCCTGAATGGAAAGAAGCTTTCTGCTATCTCCCAGAGGCCCTCACTTTGAGAGAGCTGAGAGCATACCTACGTGTGGTTGTGTGGTGCTGACTATGGATTGCTAATTGCAGATTGAAGAAGTCTATTCCAATCAACCAGATCTCAAGGACACCCCACTAGAAAACAGGTCTTGGGAACTGTACAGTTATGGAAGGAGCTTTGTTTGAGATGGGAAGCAAATGTCTGGGTATGTGTTGGGGTTTTGGGGAGTTCTTCTGTTTTCCTTCTTCTCTTAAAGAATTTTTCCATACTTGTTTGTCAGGGAGGTAAATGGCCGTACTTAAGAGAGACAAAAGGACCTGGCCACAGGGGGAGGGGTCCAGCCAGCCGAATAAAGGGGGTTGGGTGGAGCCCCTGGGGCTCTGGTTTTGCTCCCTGCATTCGAGGTGAGGAGAAGCTGCCCTCCTGGTGCAGAGAACTCATCCCCACTGTGTCTCCTGCTCTCCTTCTGCCCCTGCTGCCTCCCAAGGATCCTTCTGGACACCGGGATCAGCTTGGAGAGAGGTCGTCCTTGCTGTGTTTCCTGCTTCTCCTTCTGCCCCTGCTGTCTCCCGAGGATCCTGCTGGACACCAGGATCGGCTGCCCAGGGTGGTTTGTGACGCGGGCTTTTCATCTGCCATTGCCACGTGGGGCCTGAGCTGGCTCCGGAGCGGCGGGGAGACCATCGCGCCCTCCCTGCTCCCCGGGAGCCGCCCGAGAGGCTGGACTGGGTTCCTGCAGCTGTTTGCTGTTACTGCCGTAGTTAGTGTTGTTTGTTTGCCTTGTTTTATATATATATATTTAGTAAAGAACTGTTATTCCTATTCCTCATCTTTGCCTGAAAGCCCCCTAATTTCAAAATTCTAAGCATTCGGAGGGGAGGGGGTTGCATTTTCCATTCCAATGGGGACTCCTGCCTTCCTTGGCCGACACCTGTCTTTCAAACCAAGACAGTATGCCAACACTACCATTATAAGGTAATAAAGTCATCAGCTTTGCCTTCAAAGGTATCCGCTCACAAAGCTGACCTAATAGCCATGAAGAGAGCCCTGGACCTGAATGAAGGAAAATGTCTCACAACTAACTGTGAAAGTATTCAAAAACTAATGGCAATCACAGTTGTGCATTGCAAAGCACAACATACAGGTAAAAACACACTGGAATTGGGTTGGCAGATTGGCAGATAAAGCTGCAAAGGAGGCTGCAGAAAAAGGCATCCTAATCCTTGTTCCTAAATCCTAAATTGTTTTGCCAGAGATACCACCAAAGTATGATGAAAAAGATAGCAAATTGATAACTAAACTACAGGACAAAGAACAGATAAATGGGTGGGCTGTAATTTCCACCAAATAGATAATAGTTCCTCCTTCACTGATGAGGGAAATTGCTAGAAGATAGCATAATAAGGTACATTGGGGAACAGAAAATCTAGTAAAGCACCTTCAGAAGAATGATTGTAAGCAGAATGATGAATGAAAATATTTGGTCCATTACAGAAAGGTGTGAAACTTGTCTTAAAAAAACCATCACCAATAAAATCTAATTTTTGGAGTAACAAAAGGAGGGAACTGCTCTGGAGATTACTGGCAAATAGATTTTACTGAACTATCGAGAAAAGAAGGGTACCAATATATTTTGGGTTTGGCTGATGCTTTTGCTGGTTGGCCCAAAGCTTTCCCCTGTCATACCAATAAGGCAAGGGAAGTGGTTAAAGCTTTATTAAAATAAATCATCCCTCAATTTGTTGTGCCTTTAGGGATGGCCTCAGATAATGGACCCCATTTTATTGCTGAGGTGGTGAAGTAATTGAGTAAAACTTTAGCTGAGATTATCTTGCCTCTTATAATCCACAGTGAAGTGGTAAAGTGGAGTGGATGAACTATTAAACAACAGCTTGAAAAAATCTGTCAGGAAACATCAATGACATGGGCACAGACATTGTCTTTAGCATTAGTAAGTTAGGATGGAAAAGGACATTTAAGTCCGTATGAGCTGCTATATGGACGATCCTATCAAGCCCCACACATTCCATGTACTAGTCATATCACAGGTGACGTAAACACTAAAAATTACTTGATACCTTTAGGAAATATAAGAACTCCAGAGGTACGTGACCACCAGTAGACCTCGGAGCTTGATGCATCTGCACACCCATTTCAACCTGGGGATTGGGTATACGGCAAGTCATTTGGAGCCCTTGACTGAGAAGTGGAAAGGACCATTTCAAGCTCTCCTGACTACCTACACAACTGCCAAGGTTTGGGGCAAGGGCCGGTGGATTCACTAGTCAAGAATCAAAAAGGCTTCCACTCCATGGATAGTGGAACAGCAGTCTCCTCTCAAACTGAAACTGAAAGGATCATGATTAAATTTTTTGTTTGGTCTGTGATGGTTATGATAGCTATGACTTGAGTTGGGCAAGCTCGTTGGGAACAAAAGTAATTGCTGTATTTGCACCCACCTTCCAGAACATAGTACTAAAGGGTGGCTTTTAATAGGAGTCCAAATTCCTTTTGGAACAAATTGTGATGATTTATGGATAAATCCAAAATATACAAGTCTGAGCATTGCCAACCTTTGGGTCCAGGAATTAATACATTGAAAGGTTTCACATGTTATTTTTCAGTAGGACACTATCCAAATTGTGACTGGGCAATGCAGCTTAAAGGTAAAGGATGGTACCGGTTATGTGGAAGTTCAGCACAAAAGGCCTTACTCCCAGGCTGGTCAGGGACATGTACATTGAGAGCTCTAGTCCCTAACATAACAGTAATTAATAAATTAGATGAACAGATTAGATGGATGAGAACCTTCCTTAAATGGTCTAAAAGGACTCACAATGCTATAGCTGACCACCCTGCTGTATTCCATAGTTTTGCTAGATGCTTTTTTATCTTGTCTTGAGGTAAGTGAATTGGAAAACAAAATAGTAAATACATCCACTGTAACTGAGAATATAAAAAGAAATCTGATTTTTTAAATTTATGTTTTCTGAAGGTGACCATTTGCAAACCTATTATATAGGTGAGCAGGATGAAAAAGCTACATACAAGTACTTGTGTGCCTGCTTGAAATGATAGAAGTATTGTGCTGGAAGGATCTGTAGCTAGGAGACAGTTAAAAACAACTTTATTCAGGACAGATGGGTGATATATGTGGCTGCTATCAAACAGTTTTACTGCACTTTTCAACCCTTAGGTGTGTTCTATTAACCCATTCTGAAGATCTGCACGTAAAAAAAAAATTGCCTACATTACAAAAATATGATAGATGGAAGAAGGTAGGGTGACCTTTATCAAGTTCCACACACAGCTTGGGGTTTTGAGTTGTTTAGGTTTTTTAAAATGTTAATGTTCAGGTTTGGGTGTGTGTTGGGTTGACCCTGGCTGGGCACCAGGTGCCCACCAAGCCCTTCTATCACTCCCCCAACCCCCATCAGCATGGCACACAGGGACAGAATAAGACGAAAAGAGCCATGGGTTATGATAGATAAGATGTTATTCTCTACGTCCTGTCCACAGGCGATGTTCAGATGAGTCCAGGAAGCAGGGCTCCAGAACATGTATAGCAGTTGCTCAGAGGACAAAGCCGAATGCCCCCCCCGCCCCCCCACCCTCCTCCTGCCCTCTCCCTTTGTAGCTGAGCTGACATCATATGGTATGGAATATCCCACTGGTCAGCTCAGGTCGGCTGTATCCCCTCCCCCATCCTGCCCCCCATCCTCTGGTGCCGTGTGAGCACTGGCAGTCACAACACGGGTGTGTTACCAACACCCTCCAGCTCCCAGTGCTGCAGAGTGAGGGCTGGGTGGGGGAAAGCAGCTCAGCCAGACCCACTACAGGGGGATATTGAAAAAGCAGCGTTTCACAATTAGGTTTGCACAATGGCGACTATTGATAAGAATCTCTATGTCTGTTAACAGTATCCTTTAAAACTTTAAATTTCTGTCAGAAGGCGCTTTTATTTCACAGTTAATATCAAAAACAAATGCCAGTGTGCCCTCTTGTGGCTCACGGTATTAACACCAAACAGCAACAAATACCAAATCTTTGTAACCTAGCCGGAACTATGGTCCAAAAGCCAAGAGAAGTTTTTTTGACAGCTGCATTTAATTTGAAACACGCTGAACTTGTTAAAAGCAGCTGTGGATCCCTCTCACCTCTTGAAAACATACTGGCAGCATACCTTGTATGCAGCTTGAAGAAATTGACTGGCTTCTCCAGTGGCTGCTGACTTCATGGTAGAGCAAACCACATTCATACTGCAGCAATGAGGTTGCAATGTTATTCATTATCAGCTGGAAAAAATCCCTTGCAAACTCTTTCTAGGTTATCAGGAAAAAAGCATACATTTTTTTACAGCTCATTAGACTTTAAAAGTTCAGCAGGGATTGTGAAATTCTTGCTGCTGCACTGTTTGTCTCTGCCCTAGTTCCCTGTTCCCTGTAGGAGCTATGACCAAAGTGAGCTGCTGGACTGTGTCAAGCTTAGAAACAAGACTGATCATTGCACAGCATGAAGAGAGCTCTTCATCTCAGACATCAAGAAGCTTCTTCTGCAAACTGGAATTACTTGCTTAGAGGTGGCAGCAGGTGATTACTGACCTTCAGCAAATAGCATCCCACACAGGAGGAACATTTTAATACCTGTCTGTGCTTCCAGTTTCACCTCCTGGTAACCTCTACCAAGTCTGAATGCAGTGCTACAAGCCAGTTCAGCAGACTTGTTTCTTCATACGTCTTTATACTGCAATATTGCAGAGAGAAGCAGAGAATTTTGGAATTACATAAACTTCCTTCAGACATAAAGAAATGAAAAATATACAAGACAATGGGATTATTTATTCCTTTTGGAGTCTGAAAAAAGGAATAGAAAAAGAATCGGTGATGCAAGTTGCAGTAGTACTTGATAGGCCCTCTGACATCTCCAGTTAACTTCAGTGTCTAGTGAAGCACTGAAGTTGTGTTCTTCAGACAGCTACCTATGAAATGGTAGCACATTAATACCTCTACATGCCAAACATCATCCCAGTATTCAGTGAAAGGTATCTTCATCTTAATCATGTTTTCAGAATGTCAGCTGAAGGTTAGAGTATTAATGCTTAGTAATTTTAAACCAGCAAAAGTAAAACTTGTGGTCTTGAGTAAAAGCAGAAATGTTAATTTGGTTGGATTAATACCACAGATGTACAAAGCAAACTGGACAGATTTTTCGTTAAGTCTACAGTGTAAATTCTGAAAGCTTTATGCACACTAATATAGATTCTTGAGAGGTTGGGTGAACTATTGAATCCTCCAGTTTTAGGTATCAACCCAAAGAAGAAGCAGCATGTTTCTGTAATTTAGTAAAATTTAGTAAAATAGGTCTTGTCAGGGAGCTCCCAGCCCCTACTGGAGCCTCTCAGCTCATAAACAAGCACGCACAAAGGAGCTCGAACCCTCTTTTCTTTCCCTGTTAGTGCTTCTTTCAATGCCAGGTTTCACAAAAGGTGAAGAGAGAGTGAAAAGCACAAGCCCTGGGCACTATGCAAGCAAGGCAAGTAGCAAGGGGCTGGATGCCACTACTCACCAAATGAACTGTGGGCTAGGAGAGGGCTCTTAGTGCAGGGACTTCAGCTTGTCCCCGGTCTGCCCCAGCAGTATCTGAAAGGGAAATGTTCTCCATTGGGAGTTCCAGCTGTGATAAGGCTTTCCAGAGCCCATGGCTATAGGAAGGCATGGCAGAGTCTCCTGATTGTTTGACCTGCTCCCTGTGCTTTCTCTCCAAGAAAATACTATTAAAGCTAAATAGCTTAGAATTTATCTTTACTCTACAGGGCACAGCATGAATACATCACCAAGCTATTCCCATCTTCTGTGACATTTTAGGCCAAAAGGTAAGAAAAGACAGCAAAGCTTGAAATTTCAAGTGTGTGATTGAACTACCAGAGTACTAAGAGTTTAAAAATAATAATAATTACACAGCATTCTAGAAATTCTGAGCTTGTCTATGAAGAGCTTCTGGTGCTTTACTGAACATTAAGAGCCAAGTTCACTTCTGTAGAATGCACTTGGTTTTATACAGTGTTACTTGGGAATGTGCCCTAATTCATTACTTCATTTGCCTATCTCAAACAGCCTACTCCTATGCTGGGAAGAAAAACCACCTGCACGCTGACCTACACACATCCTATTTCCTGCTTCCATGTGTCTATCCAGTTTCCTCAGCCTGTAGATATGGCAAATATATTGGACACATCCTGGAGCAGAATTTTTGCTCAGCATAGTAGTAGCCATAAAAATTTGAAAGACCTGAAAATGTGAAAACAGGATATTCCTCACAGCAGTTTTCGAATCTTGTCCATGTAGTTCACACGGGAAAATGAGTATGATTATCTGTCACTGAATAGTTGTCTATGTAATCCCTAAAACAAGATTCAAACACAAAATTCTGGGTGTGACTACCATTTTCATTCTGGATGGAAGGGGATATTTTACAAGAGGAATAAAACCCACCCTCATTTGTTTCAATCCCTTCTTTATTTAACCAGAGAACTGTTCATGGAACTGTTGGGTTTTTTTCCCCTATACTTTTCACAGTTTCACTTCGCAATAAATAAGAAAGTCTAAGGTGGCAAAAGCTTCATGAAAGCTTAGGGTTCAACAGAAAACTGCCACAACATCAAGCCCAAAACATTCAGCTATTATTTGGTAGCTGGTAGCTCAGCACTGGAAGACTTCCTAATTTCCCCTGTGAGAAGCATCATTTCTACAGCCAAGTTTGGTAATTAGGAACCCATGTCACATTTTAAAAATGTTTCTGAAAACATACACCTTAGGAAGGAGAATGACAGAAGCTGTAAACCTGCCAGTGAAAAAAGGATGTTTTGCCTCCATCAACAATAGATATTACGTGCTTCTAGAAGGGAATAGTCACAGGGCTCTGTAGGAAAAGGTTTGAACTACCTGAGATGTAAAAGTGAATAGCCTCGTGCTTTCTTCTGGCCTCTGTATCACACCCTTCATCCCAGCACTGAAGCATTAGATGCAAATTTTTGTCAGCCCTGCCTGGTAAGCTCTGTCTTGGCAAAGTCAGATTTTGATCTTGCCATCCGAGGAATAAAGCATTCTTCAGTGACTACCCGTATGAGACAGAGAACAGAGTAACACAGAACTTCCAAGAATTGTGTAACATGTCAAAACTAGGCTGACGTCATCAAGTGATGGTGTGCAATAGATTTTTTAGCTATTACGCGCATTCCTTTTGTTCCCATTTGTTGAAAGACACAAATTCTCCCTACACCTTAAAAAATGGGCTCCCTCAGTAGGGTGCGCCAGCACCACACACTGATTATCCTTTTGCTCTAAAACACATAAAATTTCTTTTCTTCCTTTTTTTTTCCTTTTTCCTTTTTTTTTTTTTTTTTTGTTAATAATTGTTCAGTAGTGTGGGTGGGAAAGACCTTTAAAGGTCATCTAGTCCAAGCTTCCAAACAACCAAGGACATCTTCCAAACAAGCAGGGACATCTTCAACTAGATCCGGTGCTCAGAGCCCTGCACAACCTGACCTTGAACTGGACCTTGAACGATGCTCCTTCTTTGTCACATTCTTGTCTTACACAGTCAGATTCTCTGTCAATGTGTGTAGGGAACATCTCTTAGTAGGCCTATGGGATTATGTGAAAAGGAGCTGGCAGTGGGGAGTGGCAGGGCAGCCTCTGTGAGGGGCTGGAGCTGCACTGTGATGGACAAAGAAGATTCCAGCCAGCGCCAGTGGAGCCACTGCATGACATGGCTGAGCACTTCAGGCAAGATGGTGGTGTCTCAGAGAAAGAATACTTAAAGCGAAAAACATACCAGGCATGTATGCATACTGACATACCCAAGTCAGGTCTGTTTTGCTGTGACAGTGACTAGTAAGCAATCTCCCTATCTTTATCTCAATCCACAAGCTTTCTTATCCTCCCAGTGAGGAGGAACAGTGACTGAGCATCTGGGTTCATGTTTGGCTCTTTGCCAAGACTAACCCACCACAATATGTGTACAAAAAAGAATATAAAATGAAATAAAATGCTGTGTCACATGAAAGAAAAAATAAATTCTACATTACCATGTCTTTAAGCTTTATTAAGGGCTTTTGTGAACACCAGCATTCTTTAATAAGAAACAACCTATATCCACAAGATTACATGCTGGTCATCATGACATGAATTTAATATGCTTACTGTTGTTTATTCTGTTTATGAGGTCCATTACACATACGAGTTTTAATTGTCTGAAGCAATATGATGACAACAAATGGATTTTTCACATTTGCAGGAAAAGAGATACATGCTTTCTGAAATAAAATTCTTGTTAGCTGAAGTAAACACAAGAAATTTGAAAGCAACAAAGTAATAATCCACAACGTTATTCTAGTTATTCTCTGAGCATTTATTTGAAATATCAATACTTTTCATGATATAGTTTACATATTAAGCAATAGGGAATTGTCTTCATTTCACATCACCCAGTGGCACATTCAAAGCAGCACACTAAACCTCTGAAAGTCTGTACAATTTAGATAAATAGAACTCTGGATAATTAAACTAACAGAACTTCTGCAACTGTTACCAAAAAAATGCCAAGAAGCTAGGCACAGCACTGTTCACACAAAGTGCAGGAAAGAGGAACACAAGAGAACCAACTAAACATATGGGAAATGTTTTTGCATACAGCCACATGTCTTTAATTGCTCAACACAAAAAGATAAATTTTATTTAGTCCTCATTGAGGGCAGAATATGTACAAATGATGCTTGAAGAACACATGGTAGACAGAAACAAATGAAGTGAGGGTCATGTTTAGCTGGTTATTGTATTCCTCAGTCAGTGAGTTTACAAAGGATATCTGGTGCTTAAGCAGCATGATTTTGTGCCAAGACTTGACAAAAAACACTTAACAAATGCCAGTTTTATTCCCCATTTTGCCCACTTACTGGCATTTTGGTGAGCATGCTCAAAGTTCCTGAAGGGCAAGTTCAGGTGGTTTGTGGTCCAAGGTTTTTACTACAGGAATCCCCATTTTATGGTTTACAGTTTACCTCTGGATGGAAATAGGCCTTTTAACAACAATTAATAATATAAAAATGAGCAGAGAGCAGCAGGACACACAGTACAGTGGTTCACTTTCTGAGAAAGCAGAGGGTCTACATTTACACTCTCTCTGTGAGAACAGCAAGCCAGTTTGGTTGGAAGATACAATTCTGGTTAATCAATATTAGACCTGTGTGAACTGTATCATTAGGAAGGGAAAGATGGAATAGCAAGAACTTTTCCCTCTTTTTTTAGAGAACTAAGCCTGAAAAGTAATACAGTGGTGACAGGCATTATCCTCCCAATACCACCTTCACTTTCTTCTACTTCACTAAGAGTTACCCACTTCGCTTGCCATCATCTTCCCAGCTTCATCTAGTAATGGCTCTGGTTACCACCAGACCAGCATGGCTAATAAAATAACCCACACTATGCTGGCTCAGAAGATACCACATATCACCACCATGTAGTATGACAACATGTAAACCAAAGATACTCTGTGGGAATTGATGACTCTAACCACTGCAGTTTGCACTTTTAAGGTGTAAGAAGCAGCATTTTGAAAGCAGTGGTACTGACATAACTATCTGGGTCAGAGGTGGTGGATCAGCCATCCTAATTGGGTAATGGAACTAGAATATCAACATAATTGATGGGAAAGAAACCTGACTGGCCATGAAGCATTCCCTCATACCAGTTTTCATCAATCTGGTTAGTGAGGGTGATGATATCACCCTCTTTAAATCCCAGCTCCCCTTCATTTTCTGGTTCAAAGTCATACAGAGCTCGGCAGCATGGCTGATCCATGTGAACACCTATGGAGAAAAAACACAAAGAAACAGTGTGCTTTAAAATCTCAACAGTTATAGTATCCTTTGTACAATTATACCTACTACAGATTTTGCTCTTTCTGGTATCACATGCTGATAACAGTTCTTTGATAACATCTAAATTTGGACTGCTAAACCACTAGTAGACAGCTATCAGCTTTCGGCAGCTTTCAGTTTTCAGATATGACTGCTAATAAATGTCTGAGAATACTGAAAGAACTGAGATACAGGCAAACCCACACCTAAAAGCATGACTACAATCACTTTGGAATCTGATTTTTATCTGCTTATAAAAAAAGAAGCAAAAGCCCTTACTGGTACAGAGATGCTTCATCCTTTATTTGGAAATTTCACTGGTACAGCTATCCTGTAAACGACTGTATATGTTCCTAATCTTCTGAATTTTAATAGGAGGTTTCCAAAGACCTTTTTTCCCCATTCCCATGACACACTTGATTGCAGGACCACCAGGATAGATTCAGAGCAAGTTTGAAATCGAAAGCTTTCTAATATGCTAGTTCTTGAACATCTGGTCACAAACCCTTTAGGATGGCTAATGGATATATTGCCACTAGCCATGTTAGATTAGATTTTCATACATTTTATGAAATTAGATATTCCTCCCATTCACCATATTTCCTCCCTCCAACCCCTGACTTCTCTATAGCTTCAAGCCTATCAAATGCAAAATTGTTACTGGTTAAAATATTTAGGATTTAGCAGCACTAAATTGTAAGGAACCTTATATTGCTACCTGACTTTCCATACATAGCTCAAGTTCATGAACTTCCAGTTGTCAGAATGAACTGACAAATGCCATTCCACCATAATGGCACTTCTAAGAATATGAAATTTCATCTTTTTCATGTATACTGGCTTCAGGATGAGTAAGTTTCATATTCAAACTTTTTGCATATTCATTTCAAGCACTCACTATAGCTAAGCTATAATGCCTGTACCTGAGCTATTTTAGGACAAAAATATATCATTTCTATAGATATCAATAGAGCAGTTTTTTCAAACAACAGATTTAATTTAATAATTTCTACAGCAAAACTTTCATTTTTTTAGATAATGCTCACAGTGTATTTCCTTTACTTGTCATGAAGACTGTTTTGCTGGAATGAAGCCTTACAACATGTTTGGTATTCCCATTGCTACCTGCTAAAATGTGGAAGACGTAGCCAATAAACTCTAATGACCATAGAAGATCAGAGCTTTAAATGAACCAACCTGAATATACATGAAACAATTTTCAAAGAGGGTGGTGTTTCTCTGAAACTGATAACATGTCAAAAGAAAGAACTCCTGTTGAAGAAAATGCTAAATACTGCTCTCTGAAGAGGAAAACACAAAAGCTGAAGATACAGAAACATCAGACTACACTGTCTTTGCACACACAAGTGTTCATGACACTACAAAAAAGAAACGAAGAAGAAATGAGGAGAGCTTTAGCATGCAAGACTCAAGCCATTCTCATGCATAAAGAATCTCCATTGCATCCCTGTCCTGGCTACCACAGCAAGGAGACAACTAGGAGTTTGCAAGATTATACAAGATGATTTCCAGTTCCAGGTGCCAAATGGAGATACTGTTGCTGCCTCTATCTAGAGGAATATCAGACGTTCACACCTGATGTGATTGAAAGGAATGAAATCCTGATTAAAGATGTAGTGAAAAGAATCCAAGGTGGAGCATGCTAGCAATTGTCACTGAGGTAGACCGGAGTAACTGAGATAAGGGTCTGGACAGAGGAGAGCCCTCACCATAACATGGGATAACAGACCATAACTGTGAGAAACAAATAATAAGACTTTCTTAGTATTTGCAGATATGAAATAAACACTTAAGATTATAATTATGCACAGTCACATAAATGCTTAACTGTGCTTCTGCCATTCCCAGCTGGACAAAGAAAATAACACAGATGGCTTTATTTCTCTTTTTCATGATTTTTACTTTCAGGCTTTTTGTGTTGTACTATCTAGTTTTGAAAAGCAGAATAAGGTTATGGAGGTTTGGAGTGAAGCTCAGGGTTTTGCACTTTCATTAAAAACTTCCAGTCATTCTTTTCAGTTTTCTAAATGCCTGTTTTCATAGAATCATAGAATGGTAGGGGTTGGAAGGGAGCTCTGGAGATCATTGAGTCCAACCCTCCTGCAGCACAGGAACATCTAGGGCAGGTCACACAGGAAAATACACAGGCAGGATTTAAAGTCTTTAGGGAAGGAGACTCCACAAACTCTCTGGGCAGCCTGTTCCAGGGCTCTGTCACTCTCACAGTGAAGAAGTTTTTCTTCATGTTGAATTGCAACATCCTGTGTTTCAGCTTGCTATCATTACCTCTTGTCCTATCACAGGGCACCACTGAAAAGAGACTGGCCCCTTCTACTTGACACCAATCCTTCAGATATTTGCAAACATTAATAAGATCCCCTCTCAGTCTTCTCTTTTCCAGGCTATTCTGTAAAGATCTGTATTTCAAGGTGAATTTAGTACAGCAGCATTTCCTTGAGCTTCTCAGAAATATGAAAATTTCTGACCCAGAGACACATTTAAAGCAGTGGATGATACACCCCTATTCTCCTGATTAGGAATGTGAACACTTTACAAAGAAGCAACAGTTCAGACAGCTCTGTCCTATGCTATTCTCATTCTCATTTTCTCTCACTATGGAAGAACTAATCTCTAGAAAATAGAATGGAACTGCTGTGTTGTAGCAAAACTTCTGATAAAGATGGCTTTTCTTCTCACACTGCTACTGCTATTACCTGATGGTTTGGGTGTGGTGGCATGGGATATTCCTCCATTGTGCTGAGTATTGTCCCCAGTTGTGAAATCCAGGCTCATGCGGGGTTTGGGCTGGTATTCTCTCCTGGGCTGAGATGATGCCTGTTTTATTCTGCCAAAACATGAAGTTAAATGTCAAGAGCTGGTTAGCAGATGAGATGCACCAAATATCATTTCCATGGCTGAAGTTCCCATTCAGCAATCATGCAGACTAAACAATTTTTGACATTTGGAGTAATGTTATGTTTACAACATTAGTTGAAATTATCAAAACCCACCTGATGTGACTATACCATGAAGTTGTTAATTTTACTTTCCCTCTAGGAACCAAGCATTTTGTCTGGCTTCCTTCTGTCTACCAGTGAAAATAACTTCTAATGGAGAAAAACTTCTTACATGATTAGCAACGCTTACAGAAGGGCTGCACAAACATTTCTGCCCCCATTTTTAGCACAATTTTTGCTTCTATCCCTGTCAAGTCTTAACTATTCAGTTGTTCAATGCCAACTCTTGTCTTTCTGAGAGGACACTGTGTGGGAATGTACTGACTTCAGCTACAGACTTAATTTATTTGTAATTTGGAATACTTGTTTCACAAAGGCATTCAGTTCACAAGGGCAAAACCCCTCCAGTTTTCTGGACTATCAAAATAAAATTATTATTCATAATTCATTTCAGCTTACTCTTCTAATTGAAAAATTTAGAATTTCTAGGAAAGGGTTTGTTTTCAGACTCCAGGGTAAAATCCAGGAAGGGATGATGACAGAATCAGAGCATCTTATGCAGGACAACTGCCACGTGTATTTCTATCACCACATATGGAAGAATACTTGAGAGAAGACCTCTGTATTTAAAGGACAAGTTGGTTTCTCTAACCTTGTCTAGATCTGTCCCAAAATTGCTGTTGGTAGTGTGTTTTAATTTATCTATTGAAAAGATCTGCTTCTAACTTAAGTAGTTTTGGTCCTGATAAAGAGGATTTCCTCACCATCCAAAATATTATCTGTACTAGTCTGTCCCTAGAGACTGCTTTACTTCTTCATAAAGAAAAAAATATTAAAAATATAAATTAATGAAGTTGTCAAAAAAATCTTAAATAAAAAGGCTGTGCTGTGTTTCGTTCAGTAACAGAAGTTACTTTTCCAAAACAGTAAAGTTTTGGAGAAAGAAATACTTAATACACTCATTACACTTAATAATTCTAAGACACAAGCACCATAGGTCAAATAATAAAAGTTCTACATTCCTACTTAATCCCTGGCATAAGCATATCTCAGTGCTCTGATCTGTGTGCCATTGTGCGGACAAAGGATGATTCAGACAGCAGACTCTTTACAGTTAGTGATGAACAGCAAGATTATGCAAAAGATTTACTTCAGCTGATCTGAAGTATAATAGTCTGATGATCTGAACTTAATTGTCTGGTGCAACATCCTTGAATAGCTAAAATCATTCGCAGAGGAAACTTAAAACAAAGATATCAGCTGTTTAGAAGAAGTTTTGAAAGGGCAAAGGATTATCTGAACTGATACCTCTCTCTGTTGCAGAGTTGCTTTCACTTCATGGCATAACTTATGGACTGCAGAACAACTCACCTTCTCCTGAGTATTTTTTAATACTTCTGTAAAGTAATTGCAGTATTTATTTGAAAGTACTGAAAATCATTCTGTTAGCTGTTTAGACAGTAGTGTAAACTGTACGCAGAAACAGCCTGCTGGGCAGCCTACTTACCAAAACAAGTGCTGCTCCTAATCACAAAGAAATTTTAAGACTTTGAACTGGATGAGGCTTACAGACTGTGTGCTCTGAGAAAATGAACACTGACAGTCCCAGTAATACCAGAAACAGATCTACACGAATGACATCAGAAAGCAGTAAAAAAATCATGCATGATTATAAAGCTGTCTTCACACAGTATGTGAATATTATCTGCTCTTGGGAATTATGTCCAGCTTTTAGGAATAGTCTTCCAGAACCATGTAGACACAGAAATCTTTCCTGTGTTTTAAGTTTCCTTTAAGAAAGATCTGTGAGGGGGTATCTGATTAGCATCTACAAACATTATTTTCCTCATTTCAAGGATGTACAATCTGTTTTGTGTTGACAGAAACTATTCCAAACTAAAAATGAAAAATTCTATTAAAAAGATACTGTATCATTTCTGAGAGAGAAATCACAGTCATGAAAAAGCACATGGAAGAGGTAAACTCACTTAAGACTTGTATCAAGTTTGATTTGATAATAAGACTGGGAAAAAGCAGTACTTGATATGGTGGCAAATGATGGGGGGTCTTGCTAAATGGCTCAGAAAGATCTTCAAGTAGACGAGAATGTAACAAGATATTTTTATATAACAATCATTACCATTTTCTCTCAGAAAGACTACTTTGTGAATGCATGAAGGAATAGTAAGGAATCCAAAATTGTAAGTGCCACGGACTTCCAATATTTTTAAACACTTGCTCTTAGTTAAATCACATTTAACAGATTTACTGAGCTGACATGCTTTCCTGAACTCAGTCCTCATTTGATCAGACTCAGAAGTATAAGCATTACCAAAATGTACAAACATCAGCTTGCAATTGCCTAATGAAATGGCCTTTGTTTTCATAAATATAAAATTACCAAGCTGCAAAAGATAACAGCCTTGCATTCTACTCAGAGGTTTTCTGCCTCTGTAAAACAAAAAAACAATTCAACAGACTTACAAAAAGTGCATTACCTATCTTCCAGCTTAGAAGTAACTCGCTGTAGGATCTGTGTGGCCTGCTTGTGGTACTCCAGCTGGGCTTGTACAAGAGCAGAAAGCTGGCTCACTTGTTCAATCTGAGGATTGACATTAAAACATCAGATCTTAGGCGAGTACTAATAGCCCAGCAATACTGAGTAAAGACCTACGTCATTCAGCAAACACTATGAAAGTAAAAAATGAGATTCTAGTGAGAGCATAATACACCTTCTCCTTCCCCACCTTTGAGGCACACAGAACTATAGGGACTATGGTCATGCTGCTTTTGTATTCTGGCCTGTAAGGCAGACCAAAACAGGAAGATACTATGTTCTCTTGGATGCACAATATTTGTAGTGAAGGCAGATATAATTCTAATTCATAAGGGAAAAAGCACCCAAAACTCTTGTGTGGGCAATGCAATTGCTAGCAGTTTCCATAATACACAGTGCTGCAACAGACCAGCACTATCTGTCGACATGGGGTTGAATGTTGCTACAAGGATTAAAACTGCAAACTTGTCATACTTCTTTAATCTCAGCACAGCTATATTTAATTTCTAACATGGAAATACCTTCAGGTTTGTTATGCTCCTCTACAGGAATCTGGTCACAAAATGAAGAATTAAATTGTGTATTTAAACTTTAAGTAAATCAAATAATTTACTCCAACAGAAATATTTAATTTCCTATGATAACATATTCTGTAAAGACAGATTTCAGCTGAGATTTTTTTTCCTCCCAAAGAGATAATTGTTTCTTACTTGATTTTACAGTTTCAGCATTAATTATAAATAGAAAATTAAAAAAGACCCAATAGATGCTCAATCCTAAACCAGTCTGTAAGGGAAAAATATGCTGCAGATTCAGATTTGAGCAGTCACATTAACTCTAGCTTTCCTAGTCACCATTGCATCTGATTACAGCAGAGATCATGAGTTTGTGAGTTCATCATCTCTGATATTTACCAGTCCTCTCAGCAGCCCACACACTTGAGCAAAAGCCTTGGTTCAAATCCTAAACCCACAGCTAAGTAAAAGTCATGACTCACATTTACATAATTCTAAGAAGTAAGATATTTTGGTTTTGTATGTAACACTGTGCAGTTAGAAAGCACAACGATGCAAAAGGGTTTTATATTCTTTAGCTTAGTTACCTATAAAATACCTACAAAATTAGTTCTACATGGTAATGCTGTACATTACCATAGTTTCCGAGCCTCTCACTGAGTCCAACAAGGAGGCAAGTGCTTCCCAACTGTACAGTGACAGGAATCTATGATGTCAGGAATTTAATAAGGCTTTCAAGTTTTAGACTGCTTTAGACTGCCTTCACTGCTGAACCAGTATCTTTTAAGATTTTTAAGATTCATCTCAGTTTATCTTTTAAGATTCAGCTCAGAGATTATCAAGGGATATCTCACATCCATCTCCAGAAGGTTGAACATGCTTGACTCAGCAATTTCTTTTGATTCATCAAATTTCTCCAGAGCTTGGCGCAGTTCTTCATCAGGGAGCTTGCCCTGTCTTTTCTTTTTGTAATCAAAATCCAGGCGTCGACCTTCCATTTTCTTTAGGTGATGCTAAAGAACAAAAATGCAAATGCAAGCACACAATAAAGGATGTTCTCCGTCTCTCCTTATACTGCACTGAAAACAGGTACTCCTTGTGCTGTTTGCTGTATATCAACCCTTGCCCAAAGGGAAGAAATACAAAACAATGAAGTAGGTGGTTCTGCATATCATCTAAGAAGCGATTTAGATGGCTATCTAAATGACAGATGTCCAACAGTAAAGAAAGGTCACACAGAATGGATAACTGGAATTGCCACCTTTATAAAAGATATTCAAACTTAGAGCTTTTTATTTGAAGAATTACCAAAGCACTATGGTTTCTCCCTGGCTGTTTAAGAGAAAACTCTAAAGCACAAGTTAATACATTTTCACCTATGTAACAGTTCTAATATAGAAAGACAGAAAATATTTTTACTATTTCCATCAGACCACCAAAGGATCTTAATGCTATCTTTTATTAAAGTTTTATTTTCAGATTGTTAACTGACATTAACTTTCAGGTTAATCTGTTTAGCAGCTGCCACACCAAGCTGGCCAGAAGTTAATACTACCTCCATGAGCATGGTTAGTTTAGGTGTTTACTTTCTCTCAGAAGAACCAATGTCATCTGTTATGATATTTATAACTTTGTCAACTTTATAAATTACATCAAACTGCCTGAGATATATTTCTTCCAGATATGTTTAAGAATATTAAAGTCTAATTGAGCTCAGAAGAACAATTACTTATACAGATAATAAATTCCTAAATTGGGAGACTATTTTACTGCAGACTGTGCCTGCAGAAGTACATATGCAGATTTTTATTTGTAAATGATGGATGGTTCTTGGATTATTACATAATTCATGCCAGCAAGGAAATGCTTGTGTTCAGAATTCCTGGAAATGTTTTGGACGGTGTCTTCATACAGACAAAAGAGTAGTGCCAGTCTAGAGGCAGATATCAAAATGCGCTCACATGTCATATATTAAAAAACTGAAATCAAACATCTGTTTGTCTATTTAGTGAAATGAGCTCTCCTATAAATAGTAGTATTAGAGTACTGTGTTCATACCTGCGTAAGCTACCATCAAAAAATGTTCTATTTTTTTTTCCCTTTCTAAACCATCAACAATAAAGACAGAACTGAAAAGTAAAACTCCTGCCAACAGAGACTAAAATCTGATCATCTGCAAATCTAAAAGCCCATTTTAAACTACAAAAACAACAGATTTTGAACATTTACACAGTTTGCACATTTGGCATTATTAAAATGCGACAATTATGGTAATACCTGTATTTCTCTCAGATCTTTGTCATGAAGATTCTGAAGTGGATCAATAAAGTTTTGTTTCACTTCCATGTCTAAAGAGTCCTTGACCTCAGAAAGCTCCTTCATAGCTTCTCCCACATCTGCAAGTGCTGGTCCTGAAAGAAAAGATGTCCAGTTTATCTCAAAATACCTTAGTTCCAATTCACTGTAGAATGAAACTGAGTCATGGAAATTTCATGTTAACATTTCATTTTAACTCTCAAATATAGGAAAGAAACAAGAGTACAATGCACTGTGTGAAAGGACAACATGGATTTTACACTTCTGTAGCCCCCAGAGTTTATGTCTCATAACACAGCTGAACTTGAGGATCCATGCTGCATCAAGACAGCCTGCTTCACATTTGTTTGTCTGTTCATTCCTCATTGTGGTGAAACAAACACGCTAGTAAAGAATTATCTGTATTTGCTCCAGTGTTGCCATTAACAGACGCTAGACTGCATGAAAAAATATCTCTAGTACAAGTCTTGGTCTCCCTGTTTGTATCAGTGGGAGTGGTGACAGTATAAAAGTAAAAAGTCTTTAAAATTCAACAGATTTTTTTTTTTTTTTTATGAAACTATCAACTTCATATAGCTACTCAAGTTCATAAATTTCTATAAGAATTAGCTGCTTTCTGAGATTTCCTCCAAGACTAACCTGAGGCCTGCAGTTGTTAGCACTCTGGTTTACCTTCTCTTCATTAAAAAAAAAAAAAGCTAGAAGATCAAAAATACCCTCCTGGTTTGAGATGTAGGCTGGTGGGAAAAAAAAATCCACTTTCAAAGAACAGAAAAGATCTGAAAATGTAATAAATGTAAGAAATGAGAAGAAGCTTTGTCTCCCAAGCAGGGGATGCCAGCAATGCACTGCAAAACTAGAGAGCCTGACAGACACAGATGAAGAGTGACAAACAGCCGTAATAGCTGCAATTAGTTAAGAATGTGAAAATAATTGCCATATCTATTCTGCTGCGATCATCAGGGAATATACAATTTGCACAAACTAAATCTAGTAGGTCTTCATTTTCCCTTTAAAAATGTGTTTAAAATTTAGCAAATGAGAGGCAACCAATTAAAAAGAACAATTAAGTAGTCTTTAGCAAAAATCAGTCTACATCTGCCAAGCTAACTAGTAAATTATATAAGACAAACAAGAAAGTACCTTTTCCATTGCAGATGTCTTTATTCCAGGAACAACATTTTATGAAAATTCAACTATGAAATAGAATTGTCACAGTCCTATTTGAGGGTCCTGTGTGTTGCCATACAAAACCAGCCACAGAGAAGCCCACAAAAACAGGACAGAAAGACAAAGGGTCCCGTTGTTAATGTCCTCTCTTTTAGTTAGACTTGTACTGTTGACCAACACAACATTAAGTCTCAGTTTAACAATTCTAACTCAGGCAGCTGTAAACTCATTTGGGGATTGGAGGAAGGAATGGTTCACACATACGACAGAAGTATTCACTAGTGCCTTAAAATGTAGAATTTGGTCAGAAAAAAAAGGGTCTATTAGTCTTTATTCCTTGCCTGTAATGAAGACAACAGCATTTATTATAAGGATTCTGAGAACAAAACAGATTTTATTGTACACTGCATAGATAATAATATGATTTATGATTGTACATCTTTCATCCTAGCACATCCTCAGTAACATAAACTATGACAGAAAGTCTAAAGCCCATATGGATATGTGTCCAAACAGAAACATTTGACTGTAATCCACAAGAAAAAATGCTGTAGTCCAAAACTGCAAAAGATCAACAGGCTAGATTGGCCTTAAAGAGGTCTGATGAAGCAGAACTCTGATGTTTCTTGCAGTTCTTCCTTTGTAAGAGCATAACACTTTGATAATGAAAGTTGTATTAAATTTGACTATATTTTTATGGCATTATAATGGAAAGGGAAATAATCAAGTTACCAAAGTTGCATTCTTCTCCAAGTTCTCGGCCAAATTTCAGCATTGCATCTGCCAGCAGGGCTTCAGCCTGAGGGTAACCTGGTCCCTTTTCCTGGCCTCGAATTTTTGACATAGTGTTGATCATGCTGAGTTTAGCTCTGGAGGCTGAAGCAGGTAAGCAACAGAGGTTACAGATATGCAATAGTTTGACTACAGAGACAGGAACACAGTATTTGAATTTATCTGAGCTACTTACAATGTTTTTGATCATTAATTTTTAGAGGAAAGGAATTAAATGTTACCACTGACTCTTCCCTTCTGCTTGTAGACCAGAGAGGAGGCTCTGTCCTGAACTTCTAAGTCAAAGCTTCCCTTGAAACAATTTGGACAGAAGAAAATCTAGGAAGACTCCCAGGATAGCATGTTTGACATGTGCTACAATTCAGGTTGAAAAATTTTTAAGCTATCCACAAAGTCTTAATCTTAAAATCCTCAGGTACCAGATGGGTAGCAGACTGATCCAGTCTTCCTTTCAAGGAAAAGTCCAGACGAGGTACACTGAGGATTAAGATGTGGTGCCCCACATTTTTAAATGTTTGAAATTTTTTCTGTTGTAGAATATTAAATAAAACCTGGGTCCCTAGACACGATGCCCAACAACCTTTGAAACATTTCTTGCTTTTTATGGGGATTTGGGGAAACTCCTACTTCAATACAGTTTTCAGCTGGTTTTATTTCAGATCAGACGGAAGCATACAATTATCATAATTGAGGAAAACAAAGACAGCAAACATAAAAACACCAATTTGTTTGATGATGTGCATTTATGAATTTTTCCAACTACTGAATGTAAATGGACTGCAGAGAGTGAATTAATTAATGGCACTTGACTTCAAATTTTGCCAGTTAAGTACTATTGCCAGCAAAGCTGACTCAGTGGGTGTTTCTACCTGCATTATTGCGTGTGCTATAGGCGGAAGTTGTGAATGCCTCTTTCTCCTTGCAAAGGCTTAACTTTCATAGTTGATCTTATGGGCCACTATTTCTGTTTACAAAGCAATAGCTTACACTGTTGAGTGCTGATATCATTGGTCAAAACTCAACCTTGCATGTATTTCCACAGCAAAATAAAACATTAGTGGACAGGAGTCAACAAGTGTTTTAATTTATTGCTGAAAGCGCATATTAAGATATGGTTTTTGTAGATGAATATGTTTCACTTTGTGGCATACAAATGTATGCACAGACTTAGTCACAGAAACAGACACAGGAAAATCAGGCAAATGTCACTAGTACTTATTTTGCCTGAGAAACAGCTATGAAAGGATAATGTATTTTTAACATCTAGCAATTATGTTTTTGTAAGCTTCTCACTACCCTTGAGTGCCACCAGATCATACTTTTCAGCATCTGAATTTCTTTACTCCTTCTGTTTCTACCCACTACATAACTACAGACTGGATGACTGCTCACTATAAGAAACTGCATTTTAATGAAGCATCTGGCCTTCAAAAATGGCATTGAAGTGATGGCGGCAATGGGAAAATACAGAAGTGCAAAAGAAACTAAAGCACAAACAAAGCCAGGGGAATAGAGGCAGCAAGCTGAACTAAACCAGTTACAAGTGGAAGTATTTTCAGAAATAAAAGAAAAAAAATGTGAGCGGGAATATAAAAAAATGAACTGGTTATACTCTGGACATGAAGGTAAAGAATAGAAAGTAAAAGGTACAGAAAAGAATGAAAGAGATTATACGACCGTAAGGGAAGAACAAGAAATAAGTCATAAAGAGAAGAAAGTTAAGCATGAAAAACTCATTCTTCAATGATTCATCTCATAATTTAACAATGATTACTTTAGAATCCAGATTTAGTAGGAAATCTTGGAATACATCCACCAGTGGTCTCATTCCACTTTTTTTAAAGTTAATTCCAGTAAATTTCAGAGAAGCAGAGGTAAATTTGTGCTCAATCTCAAAAGCCCATCATGAGCCCTTTAGTTTCTAATGTTTTACTGTTCTACTGACACGTACTTTCTTCTCTAAGTTATGTTTCAGCCTGGGTGAGGACACGCAGAGATGTACAAAACACCACATGGAAGCAACCCGAATGCTTGATTCTTTTCCCACTTGTACTCCCTCTCCTATACATGGACTTCCATGATGTCACTAATGATTCACCTTAAGTGTTAACAGAGCCATGGTGAATCATAAGAATACTGCCAAAAGAGTGAAAGAAAATACAGCAGTGGGATCAATTGTTCATTCTTAGTATGCGCAATTTTGTTCATCCTGCACCTTTTTCTCTTGGAATTACGGTCATGTATATTTGCATGGCAAATCTTTGAGATTTTAGCATGTTCAATCTTAGGTATTTTCAGCTGCCCTTCAATTTTTTTCATAATTGGTAAGTCTACAAAGCTATCTGTTTCATTCACACCAACTTCAGCCCAGTATCTCTTTCAATTAATTCACCATTGTCCTTACTAATTCCCTTCCCTTCCTTTCCTTTTTTTCCTTTTCCTTTTCAATTTCCTTTTCCTTTTTCCTCCCTGCATTAGTTAATTGTTTAGTGAAATTAGACAATGCTGCAGCCAGTTAATCTCTAGCACTGCATTACCTGAGTATATTAATATTTTTAGGGCGTATCTTACTTATCAAGGAATGTGTGCTACTTCCCAGACCCTTTTCTCCCTACCCAACCCAGGTAAACTTTTAAAGAAAATCTTCTGTTAAATATTACTGTTCAATAATATTTTTAATTTAAATTTTCCCTCTCTTCCCAATATAATGTTTCTGTTTATTATGAAAACGAGAAAGCAAACAGGAAATACTGAAAATCAGCATTTTTGGTGCCCCAGCTGTGGAATGAATAACATTATATCCTTTGATATGGAAGAAACTAAATCTTCCTCCTGCCTATTACAATTTTGATTTTCTGATCTTACTTGCACATGCCACAGGAAGACAAATTGATGTGTAGCTAGAGTATGGAAACTGCTCTTTCCTGCAGCCCTGCAAACCTACATCAGCCTGAGGTGCCTGAACTCACATGCTTAGCTACCCCCAGAAATTTTGCTCTCTGCCATTGCTATAAACCTCCTTCATGATTCACAGCAGTCATTATCACTCAGATGTGTCAGGAAGGCAGCCAGAAAGCGCTAAATAGCCAAAGCTTATTACTCAGTCTATATGATGTTGCACAACAGTAGCTTGACAGTAGTTAACAATTTTATCACTAGTCCCATAATGTTTGTCAATCCTATTGCTTTCCCTGCAGAGTGCTTGTTGACGATGAGCAATGAAGCTGTGGACTCAAGCCATAAACAGTATTTCATCTGTTGACATAGAAATCATTCTAGTCATCATTATTTTCTCTAGCAGATCTTGAAATTGTAAATATTATTCCTCCTTTTTTCAATCCACTGGCAGACTCATCATATTATCCTATTTTCCTCTGTGGTCTAACATAAAAATTATCACCTATTAAGCTGCATTAGCAACAGTCCTTCATCCTAGCACACTGGAGTTGAAATATTTCACACTGGTTCGAATTGTTTCCAGCTATTAGGAAGCAAATTCTTCACAGTGAATGAGTGAACTGGGTCTGTACTTCCGTGAAACTCTTAAGATACAGTATGCAGAGGGCCTTATTTTACCGTCATGCTAATTTTGCACATATGTAACTCAGTTGACCATGTCAAACCTTCTTGCTCACTATGGAAATCTTGAATTTCTTGAATTTTATGGTTTACTTGATTATAGCAGCTTCAGATCCCTTCCTCTTATGAGGATACTTAGGCAGGAGAGGAGTATACAGATATCCATCAGCCCAATCACAAAACCTTTCTTTCATCTCCCCATGGAAACCAATAATATATTTCTATTTTAAAGGTTCAATTTAGTCATCTCTAATTACCGTTGGTTTTCTACCCTTTTCTTCAGTTTGGCATCTACAGCTCTTTTGTGCCCTTCCTTTCATATTACTTCTAATGAGGATGGGAAATTGCTAGAGTATCAGATGAAAGGTGTTAAGTCTTTTCCCATGTCCTGGAGGAAGTTGCTCTAGAACTTTGTCTTTCCTACCATGGTCTGAAGGACTGCCTGGTCCTTTTCCTTCACTACAGGGGACTGTAGAAAGAGATGTCTCATGCAGACACCCTCCCTGTGCCTGATTGAGATCCCCAGTTGTGGGCTGACTACCTGGTCTCAGCTGGTCCCCACACCCAGGGAGGCGCTGGATGCCCAGGGCTGCTGCTGCCCCAGTGCTACCTGGCTGTCCTGCTCCTGGCTGGATGAGCTTCAGCTGCCAGGCCCTGCCCTGCAGCACCTGGGGAGTCCACAGCCAACTACAGCTCCCCAGGAGCCCCCCATGCACAGTGCTGACATTTGGAAGTCTGCAAGTAAATACATCTGATTCCTAGGTGTATGCTAGGAATGCACCCTTACCTAAAGCAAGAAAACACAAAAGGAAAACAATCCAGTCGCAATTCCCTCTGGAAGCCTAATATGGAAGCCTGTACTCATCTCTGTCTTTTACTTTATGGTAACGTCACCAGCTTTGTGTTAACCTTAACTGTACCAGTAAGGCTGAGATCTGTCAGACAATATATTGGTGAGAAAGTATTTTCAAAAGGTGCTGCAAGCACTTTTGAGACTGTGAAATTACATTACCTGGATTGGGCTGAAGATACTCTATTGTCTTTGCCATTATTTCCATAACTGCCCTGCTGGTAACATCCACTTTCTAAAGGATAGAATTAAACAAAAAGAAACATTAAAAAAAAAAAAAAAGTTAGACAAAAGGAATATGGTTTTCTTTTTCTTCTTACAAATTCTATTAACTCTTCTTATAATTTAATTTTTATGCCCCTGAGAACAGCCGTGGCACAGGAGTGGTGGTGATACCTGTAAAACTACGAAAGCATGAGTCCACCATTTCAGTTTGACCTCTCAAGTGAGGTCATATGTACAGAGTACCTCAGGATGTGTCAGGAATTTGACATGACTTGTTGTACCATGCTGATATGTCACCCTGGGAAGCATCCTCAACACAGAAAACTTTTTGATAGAATGGTCATTGAAAACTACTTCAAGAATAAGCCACATTTGACCCCAGTGATTAAACTGGCAAAATGAAGGGCAGATGTCAATCAAAACCAACCACCGATGATAAAATGGGCTGTCTACCTCTTTCAGAATGAGGCCTTGTAAAACTGGGGTAAGGAAAACTAAGTATCACTCAGTTTCCAATTTCCAGAGACCTGTCCACATGAATGCACTGATTATTTATCTCCCCTGGCTGACCTCTTGAAGAATTATTTTATATTTAGGAAAACTTTCTTCTATTGTAATAGGAATTCTTGCTGTCTTAAGAAGTACTCCACATCAGCTTCCTAAACTGCATAGAGCAAAGTGTGCAACTACTATCCCTCTCAGAATCAGGCCTCAAAGAAAAAAGTGCTGCTTTGGCAGATCTGGAGACCCCTGTAGTCTGTCCAGTACTCTGCATTTATGAAAACGCATTGCACGTCTCTGCATGGTAGCTTGGGTCCCACAGAGTGAACTCCCTTTACCATAATGGCAAGTTCCTATTTTAAAAAAGAACACCTGAGATAGGTTGGCTGCAGCACATCATGCTGTGACTGACATCTTTCCTGCTTCCTGTTGCCGCAGCCATCTGCCAGGTCTTACTCTGCTTTACATAAAGAAGCAGAAGAAGTCTGCCAGCCCTAAGTGAGTAAGTAGCTGAGCTGCCTGGTAGGAAACCAAGAAAATGGCTAGAAGGCTGCAGAGAAGAGTGGGAGCAAAGGAACAGAAAGCCAGGGATAGGCAGAAGGAGCATGTCCACTTCCTGCAGAAAAGCTGCTGGGGGACACAGGGCCAGGCGGGGAGCAAGGAGACAACCAATGAACTTACCCTGTTCTCAGCTCGTAGTGTTCTTATCTCCTGGGATGTCAAACCATGCCACCCACGAGTAACACAGGGGACATACCCATGGCTGTTGCAGTGTCCTATTTTCCACTTTAAACCTTGCATCAGTTTTCTGAATCTTCATTAACATGTTCCAGTTTTTATGGCTTTGCCTGTGTTTGTGGCATATTCAAAGGGAAGGTGGGCAGAAGGGGCAAAACAACTCTGCAGTAATTTTGCTGTATGGAATACAAAGGATATGCCTCTCTCCTTTATTTTCCATGCAAGGTTTTTTCCTCATCTCACTGTACAAATGTACAGATAGTTTCTGTTTCTCTTGATCAGTTGTAGATCAGAAACACACCCATACCCTACAAATCATCCAGCAGTAGGTTGTGTTACAAGATTTAGTAGTACCTTTCAAAGTTGAAGCCAGGAAAAAATCTGCTCTACTGATCCTTCAACTGAAATACTATCACGTCCACAAACAGTTGTGGCTTTTCCTTTTGCCCTCCACGGAAACACTCAGTGCTACCACTGCCAGCCTCACTAAGCATTCTGCTGGGGGGTTATCTCCACCTACCCAAGGCACCTTGCCAGTGGAAGCTGCATAACAGGATCTCTGAACCTATGAATGGGTATCCCAGTGCCACTGTCAACACCCTTCAGCAATCAGCTCTTGCTTTTCTTGACTGATGCTCAAGGAGCTGTGAATTACAGGCACCCTTTGCCATTGAAATGAGCATCTTGTAGACGGACTCTGTTTTCAGTGATCCTCTATAATGGTTTAACTGAAACTAATTTGTAGCTGACGTCAGCCTTAATCTCTGAATGAAATATTTGCATTATAAAGAATGTCATATACTACGTATGCCTGGGTTGGAAAACAAAAAGAAATAAGAAATGGGAAACTCAGTCCTGATGAATAAAAGCTAAGTCTTTCAAAATAATTTTAATCATTCGGGGACAAAAGCTTTGAACTTCCTGTCCTAGACAAAAAAAAACCCCAACCAAACAAACAAACAAAAAAACCCCCAAAAAACCAGGGAAAAAAATAACGGCGGGGGTGGGGGAAAGAATGGCAATAATGAATATAAGCATGCGTATTTAGACTTACCCTTTCCATTTCTTTGAAGTCATCATCTAGCTTGGTTCCTTCTGCACCTCCTACTTTTTCACTTACTTTCTGCAGTAAAAAAAACCAAAAACCATCAAACAGATTAATCAATAATTGAAAAATCTAGCCACCATGTTGTCCTGTTTCCTGGGGTTTTTTTTTTCCTTTTTTTTTTTTTTTTTTTTTTTTTTTTGTATAACAGTCAGACATTTTTTTTTTTTTTAAAAACTTATTTCAAACACACTTTAAGTTAAACAAACAGAAATTAATATATTAAATGTTCTTGCATTATCAGGAGAACACACTCTGCAAGATCACAGCTGTGTTTCTCTGTTGATCAAATGTCTGTATCTCAGAATTTATCAAGCAATTAGTAACAGATCTGTATTCAGCAGATAGAAATATCCATGGTTGTGTGTGATGATGAAAAAGGAGGTAACTCAATAGAATGAACTGGGGAAAGAATCATGGCACTAAAAAAATTCTCATCAGAGCTCAAAAATAGCCCCAGCTGCTTTGTCCAGTGTGTATCAATGCAACATCAAGGGTAATAATAATCATGCCTAAGCACAGAGCAAGAAGCTCCTAACACCTGACTCTAGCCACCCAGAAGGCACACATGCCTGAGAACTCTCAGAAATGTACTGACTCAAGCCACAGCCAGACTCTCATCATTAAAAATCAAGTTTATAAATAAAAGTGATAGATACAAAAATCACTATATTCACACCATGCAAGAGCTAGAGGTTCATGTGAGTTATATATAAATTATTCAAGTTGAAAGATCTATCAGAAAGAATGAAAGGGAACTCTGGTGTCACACCTTTAGCAATTACTCCATTTTTTACTCATTTTGAAAACTAAATGGAAAATTATTTTGTGCTAACATTTCATTTCCCTGATTCAGTGGAACATGCTAAACTGAGTTTCCCTTTACTGCCAGTAAACGTAATAGTAACAGAGCTGAATGGTAACTGTTATTTCAAATAGATTTCAGCAATTCCATTGTCAGTCACAAAGTGTTTTAGTGGTGTAATTCCACAACTAAGTCATGTGCATATTATCCAGTGAATGTATTAACCTTTCACTGGACTGGTATTTGTCATAAGAAATTCATCAACACGTCTTTCTGTTTTCTCTCAGTTTTTAGCTCTTTGAACTGAACACCATTTAATTTTACAAACTTTCCTCTGTGCCTCTGAAACATCTTTAGACTGATTTTACTAAGTGTAACTACTAATTTCAGCAAAGCAACTCCTGCAATAAACAAGGGGAAATGAAAGAAAAATCACACTTTTTTCCTCTTGGCTTCAACCACTGTGTTAGCTCTTCTATAGCTTTCTTTTAGTATAAAGAGGAGGAAGATCCACAGTCAATCACTCCCATGCAATTAATAAAATCAAGATATTTGATTAATTTGAAATTCCATCCAGTTCACTCCAACAAATCTGCAAGTGCAGCATGGCCAAGCACTCGATCGTGCAGGCTATACTTATCTGTGCAATAGGAAATGGCTATCAGCTGTTTATTTTCTCCTTGCACAGTACCCAAAATGGTGCTTTAGTTAGACATCAATACCAAGAAACATAAGCAACATTCTGAAAAAAACACTAAGAACGAATTTATCCCTTCTTTGCTATACAGAAGAAATGCACAGGTCTATGAAGATACTCTCTTACCACTAATCCAAATGCAGATGAGTTTGTATGGTCTCTGTTACTGAATGTGTGCCTTATAGATGACAGGGAAAGAGCTGGTGAACCAAAACCCCACTTTAAAATTTAAATACTTGTTTCTTTTCTTGAAGACTACAGCCATTCAGCAGTCACTGATGAGAATTCAAATAAAGGATAAGAGCTTAATAAAAAAAAAAAAAAAATTAAAACTCAAACCCTCAAAAGTTCTTACTCCTTAGGGCAGAAGGGGAAAGTCTACGGAGAAAATGATACTGCCTCTTTGCAAGGCCATAATCTGAAGTGGTCAGGTGAGAGCAGTGGGCCTGAGAAAGGAAGCCTAAGCATTTGCAGTAGAGCCCACATCTATGTCATCCCTGTATTGACGAAATATAGATATATTCTTCAGCCCATTTATATCCATCCTCAAAATCACCTGTTAAAACATTTCATTAAGACTACTGCTCCACCATTCTCTAAGACTATCAGATTTGATTATCATACGTCATGAGGCTATTCTGGTTTACATTAGCTGAGGATCTACTCTCTTGCCAAAGATTCAGAAGCAGTCAGAAACATCACCAGCAAACAGCTACAGCTAGTCAGAAAACACAAGCCTCTTTTGCAATGTCACTTGCATCAAGGTTTCAACATTCTCATTCTTGCTTTACAACTGAATGAAAATTAGGCTCTTTACTTTCTCTTTTAAAATGGTAATAAATACTACATCACCTCCTTGTCCAGTGATATGGAAGAATCAAGACCTAACCTGATACCACATCCAACATTATTTAGTTATTTTCTGATCGTGCCTTCTCTTTCTAATGTTGATTATTCCATCTGAAAATGAGTAAAAAAACCTTCTTTACTTTGAGGGTGACAGAGCCTGGAACAGGATGACCAGAGAGGTTGTGGAGTCTCCTCTGGAGACTTTCAAAACCCACCTGTATGCAGGGATCCTGGGAAACCTGGTCTAGGTGAACCTGCTTTAGCAGTGGGGTTGCATCAGATGATCCTCAGAGGCCCCTTCCAACCCCTATCATTCTGTGATTCTGTGATCTAGCCTCCCAAAGGCCTTTACAATAGAATTACAATTAAAATATCAATATATTTTCATGAAAAATAGCAGACTCGAGATACAAATATTTTGTGGGTAGGAGAAAAATGTAATGAAAAGCTTTTCATGCATCAAAAATATACAGACCTTTTTCACATGTAACAATGTCATGGTTTACCGTCAGGATCTCCATACTGTATATGATTGAAAACAAATACTATGTGCCTTAAAGCAAATTCCAATTTTATAAAGATGCCATTTCCACTCAGGAAGAATATTAATTTAACATCTGCTGGTCAGAATAGTTTCAGTAGGGACAAGAAAAGTGGCACAAATTCTACACTTAGAGATAAAAATAAACTTGGTTGTTCCTGGCAGATAATATTAAAAAGGCAGTTTTTTGGTAAATGCTGACAGAATCCAGAACATAAGCCATAGTGACCGGAGTGTGGCTTAACAAAACTTACTAGGTTTTAGTTATGTAGCCATTTGTTCCATTTTTCATATATTTGTGCAATTAACTTTTTTGGTTTCTTTTTGGTATTGTTGAGTCATGATGCAGCATGTCATGCAGGACCAGAAAATGCTTGTGCAGTCAATATGAATATGCTGAAAATTCCAGTTGCCTTTTATAGAATACACTGGTGACCACTTGTAAATTATCACACACAGCAGTCCTCTAACTAATGACAATATGAATCTGACACTGTCATCTCTCACTACTCACAAGGTATTAATGTAAATCAAATGTCCATTAAATAGCTGTTCCATGAGAATTACATTCTTCAGTACTATGACACTCTATCATACTAGTGTGCATTCTGAATAATTCACAGTTCAAACAGCTGCTACCAGAAATCCTTTCACAGTATGATATGGCACACCCAAGCTTGAAAATGAGCAAGATCAGCATTAAACTACAATAGTAGTCACCCGAATCTGCAGCTCTATTAATCTAATGAAATAGTAGTTTGGCAGCATGTATAGAAGGCAGCTTTGCTTCTATACAGGGGCAGAAAAACAGCTTTGGGTAGATTACCACCACAATACACTGCCTTTGACTATGGTGTAAATTGAATGCCCTGTTTCCGAAGTAGTCACAACACAGTGAGACTGAAAAATTTAGGATCTCTTTATGGCATGCATTCATAGCTCCAAATACAGAACACAGCAACATTTCTACTCAAAGCACACAGCAAACCTGATCTACTTCTTTAAACCTTTTAACATTGCTGCCATCCTACTAGACTTTTTTTTTTCCATTCAGATATTTTTGAGATTATCCTTCCACAACATTTCTTATCTACTGCGTAGTTCAGTTTCCACGGCATAACTTCTCTATTCCTAAAAGGGAGGCTGTCAACACTACAGTCCTATCAAATTGCCACACAGTAGACAGGGTGGTAGGAACAAAAACTGTATTCATATGAAAGCTACAGAAAACAGCTCCATTTGCTTATAAATGAATGACGGAGAAAAGTAATGGTTTCTAGTTCATGCTTGTTAAATGCAAGTCACCCTGTTGGTTCATCATTCTGGATTGTTTAGTATCTGTTCCACAGGTTTCTGTAGTTCTTTCATTCACTTTTTGCCATTTTGACTTCTGCCTGTCACTGAAAGGGTTTGTTTTCCGGAAGCACAGTGACAGAATCTTGTTACAGAATTTCAGTCAGGCTCTAAAATGCTGTGATGCTTTGTTAGCTTTGCAAACATAAGGAAGACACAGCTGACTTGCAGAAGACAGTAGTGAGAAATACACATTTTAAAGGGAAGAAGTCTGTGTACATATGATGAAGGTTTGCCAACTCCGCAGGCTTTTCAGAAGGATAAAACATTTGAGAAAGTGCATTTATAAAAAGCACAGTCTCTACTCAAGAATTATTTTCTGATTCTGCCACTTCATATGCTAGAGTAAGACAAAACTGCCATTTGCATGCTCATTTGTCTGTCTGTTTGATCCAGCACAGTTTGGTATTTATGGTATAGAATTTATTACCACAATGAACATATGACATCTGCAATTTAGATGTATGGTCATAGCCCTGGTTCTCTGCAGATAATGAAGCATACTTCCTTGTGGCAAATCACACTCTCAGCAATAACAGTAAGCAAGAGAGGAGGTTTTCTGCTGATTTCAACTAAATTAGAATAGGGACTAAAAGAAAAAAAACACCTCAAAGCATATGTAAATTAGCTATATCACAGATGTCTCCTCCTTCTCCAAATGACATCAGAATATAAAAGAAAAGAAGGAGCTTTTCCAGATTAGACTGGACATAGTTTATCTTCAGAAACACTAAGAGGATGTAGAAAATATCAATGTTGGTTTATAGTACTTTATCCTGTACTGTAAAGGAAATTAACATCTGATTTCAGCTGAGGTAGAGTGATCTTGCTCAAGCCTTTCCAGAACAGCTATCTAAATGAGGGAAGTCCTGGTTTACAAGCCAAATTAATCCAGTATTATTAGTCTTGGAAAGCTTCTGGAAACTCAACAGATGTGATGAATCTCATCAGAAGCCAGAAGTGTCTGATTAGCCTTACATTTTCTTTGCACTCATTTATTAGAGAAACTGAGCAAAACCCGCACGTTCGTTAAACACAAAAGACTTTACAAGACAGCAAAGCTTGCCACCCTCTCCCTTGCATTTAAAATTCTTTTAATTTTATTGTATTTTAATTTGTAAACACCTTGTGCAAAATAGAGACTGTCAATAGGATATGGCATGAGAACGTAGAACAAAGCATTTCAGTGAGAAAACAAAAATAGGATCGCCACTTAACATCCGTTTAAGACACAATAACGTCCATTTACTAGTGAATTTCTCTTCATCACCTAGGATGGCTTTTTATCAGTCCACAATGCCAGCTGGAGCTCATCAGCAGAAGGTCATTTCCTTGACGAACTGAGGAGTACAGAAGCTACTGCAGAAGCTTCAAGGGGTCATGAGGAAGGTGTAAAAGGCAAAATGGTAAAAAAAACTGAGATATCCAAGAATCTCCAAGGAACTTCATTGTTTATCTCCTGAGACTTTGATTATGCCATTGAAGCTTTGCTTTCTCCTTGTCAAAATGAAAAATACACTTGCCCACCACATGGGAAAACTGTGAGCATTAATTTGCATCTGCTACTGCTTGCCATCAGGAGCATACCTAACACAAGTTTTTGTGATGTAGTTAAGGTAAGCATCTTCCAGGTAAGACTGAGATTATATTTTCCTTTTCCCTTCTGTCACTCAGCAGATACATTTAATTGGGAAATAATATACTCCATCCCCTCACAACACTGAAATCACTTTCTTCCTGATAGAGATCTTTGCTGGCCTATTCCACCTCAACACCACACTAGCTACAGGCTTAAAAATTCCCTTGACTCTGCTGTTGGATAGAGAGTGTCAACAGTAAAGTGCACTATTCAAAGATCAGGAAGTGAAGCGAATTTTGGAAACTCAAGAAGAAAAAGGAAGGCTATGACTTGACTCTGAAAGGTTTGTCTTCATCTCTCACAAAGCATCTTCTAAAGTACCACATATGTGTATAGCTACATATACAATAGCTTGGCCTTCCTTATCCTCAGAGCTGCTACTAGAAAGGCCCATGACCTTGTTAAGAGACCCACCAACAATCTGGAGACAGATCAGAAAACCAGGGAAACTGGCTATAGATGTAACATGCCTAAGACACAGGAATTGGCAATGCTGAAGACAAGCCATTGCTAAAGCTTGTCAAGTCATGAAGGAAATTCTTTGTGGGATAGCATCTCCAGTAACACCAGTGATAGTATGGAACAAAAGCAAAATTTTTTAGTGGAATTAACTCTCCCAAGAAGGGTAAAATGAGATCAGGATCCCATCCTCCAGCATTGCTGCAGTTTAAGAAATACGCATTGTGAACCTGTCCTGTGTTCTTGCTCTCCTCATTTACAATTAATTCCTAACTTGACTTTTTTTTCATTTTCTGCTAAAGCTGTCAAAGGGGAGGGAAGATGGTGACTGGATGCATCCTTTCTTAGAACAATCTGATCTAACATTCTGTTTTCCGACTACTAGTAAGGACCACACTGCAGAATTCCTGCAACTTCAGCATCACAGGAGGAGTCATTCACATTCAGCAGTAGCGCAATATGAAAATATGCCGCAAGCTTCTGCACTGACAGGAATTACTGCAGAGCCTCTGCTGCAATGTCGCTGCATTACATTCGAGGTTGTGCACTAGCAAGTGAAATAAAGTAGGGTGAGAGCAGAAGAACTGCTGCTGAAGTGCTGGTCTAGTAGTGCCCTGTGCTGTATATTTATATGGAAAGTCCCTGCATAGACATATGCACCATGATAGATGAGTAGTCCCCTAGGGCAGACAAAAATTTAAATCAGTATTATGTGTTCCAGTGACAGATGTATGCTGATAGCTGAGACACTGCAGTGGATCCAGGATAACCAAGAGAATCCATTTCACACATTTAAACTTATTACTTAAGTTTTGCAAGTTTACCAAACACACGCTTTAGGAGGTCAGTTCTCTACAAAGTCTAAGTCAGCCAGGCAGCTGGTCACAACCCCAGCACCTTTGCAGTTTAGAGCAGCCTCAGAAGCTGGCAAAGAGAAGCTGGCAAAAGCTCAAAACCTGTTAGAGAGCTGAGGACAGTCAGAACACTGTGTGCTTATTTAATATTCTCTGTCCCCAGCAGGCCACCACTATGAGAAACAGAAGAAAGTGGCAATAAAAAAGTGGCTCTATTAACTAGATGATGTGCCAATCTCTGCTTTTTTGATGTACGGAAAAGGAGCACAGAATCTATTCCCATATGTTATCTATTCCCACATGGTTATTTCTACTCCTGATGTTAACAGTACCATGACCTAGTCCCTTTAGTGGACCAGTGGGCAATAAAATAAATGCTCAGGAGTAAAATTTTTTTACTCCTGCATAAAAGGATCTGGATTCAGACCCACAATCCTTATGAACTGCCCACATAGCAGTAGTGGGACCCCTTACCCTACACTGCACTGCCCTGGAGAAAGAAGACATCTGTGCTCAGTTTCCCAGAGTGACAAAAAATTTTGTATCTGCCTGAGTGTTTCTTCAATATAAGTGGCTCACTCAGCTGGGTGGTGATAGGGTCAAAACTAATACATGAGCACTAACAGTTTTGGGGTTTCTCAAATCTCTTGCCTAGAGTGGTGCACAACACCAGCTTTCTCATCTGGAACACTATCAGTTGCCACCTCATGACCTATCATGCTTTGTCACCATAAATTAACCATGTTTTTGTATTTTAGAAAGAGAGTGTAAACCATGAAATTACATATTCATTCAAACTTTCATACTTTTCTCATGCCTCCAAACCAAAAGCAATTTTAAGTAAAGCTTTAAGGGGAAGTTGCTTCTGCTTGGTGGACAGAATTGCCACTTTAAATTTTGATGCTGTACTTTCAGGCAGGTGAGCTGTGGATCTTAAACCACATACAGAAGTATATGACAGCACACAGCATAAAAATTGGGGAAGAGAACACAGTGCATGTACCCATCTAGCTAGCATCCTAATGTGGAGCCCACGTACAGAATACTTATGGATCGTGATCTATCTTACCTCAGCCACATATATTATAACACATGCTTGCTCCATCCACACAGCTTCTAAGTTCATCAGAAACAATGATCTCTTCTTTCTCACTGCTTCACTTGGCACTTGCATACCTCAGCATGTAGGAGACCCAATCTGGGTATAGGTGACAGGTGGCTTAAATTGTCCCATGGTTTCTTAAACCATGTTACTGCACTGCTTGAGCTTACCTACTCCATTTCAGCATAAAACTGTCTTTCCTGTAGCAGGGGTTTAAGCTGCCAGCTGGGAAGTAGAGTTCACATTCACCCTTCATGACGAATAACATTAAGTCTTTGATACTGATCCAGATACCTTATATCAACTTTAGAAAACACTAGAGTATTTTATATGCAGGGTAGCAGGTTAAGAGTGCTAGGTCACAGTCTACACCTTGCTATGATCTCCACAAACCACGGGAGTCCAAATATCTGATCAGCATTATGCAAGCAGTGATGCAATGATGTACTGTTGATTGGTAAAGAAGACACTACTACACATGACTTTTTTAGGCAATTCAACTGCTCATTTTTAGAGTATTAAAGCTTTAGGAGTGTTGTAAATTTCTCTCTCTTGGTACAGGAATGAAATAAAGCTTAGCAGAAATATATAGGTCATACTCAGGTCCAAAAAGAAGGCAAAATAACAGCGTAAGAAATTTACATCAATTAAACCCCACTTAAGGCATATTTTATAACTCTGCATTAATGTACACCAGTCTACATGCCTTCTGCTGGGTGAAAGACAGCCTAGTCCTTAACATCTGGAAATGTGAGAATGCCAAGAACATTTAGAAGCTTCTAGAGGCCAAGAGAAAAAAACATGGCTTAAATATGATTCACTGACAGCTGTACAAACTGCACTGTTCTGAATTTCTCCCTTCTACATTTGAAAGTTCATTTGCTGGAATCTGTCAGTGAATTAATTGTTATCTGCCAAAGTCAGGATGTTAACAGGAGTTTGTGAGGGAAAGCACGGGTATAAGCTGTTGCTGGTACTGATGTACATTTTATTTCTGGTGTTCTTATTACCACAATGTCTAAAAGTTTGCAGTCTGTACAGCACAACAAAGTGCCAATCTAAACTATTTTTATATTCTTATGTGGTTGGCAATGTTGATAATTTATTAACTACATACATAGCAACCCAAAGCCGTCTACCAACCTCTTTCAGTCTGACAGCATCACATTTAGAAATTGCTGAGATCTGCCTTAACTTTGTTATGTGAGCACCACGGAAATTGAGCTGAATGCTCTTTCATTAAATTCACATCCTGCGACTCACGCTCTATATGTAAGCACATTATATGCCAAAGCACTGGCTTGTTAGCACGGGCAGGAGAGCACCACAGTACAGCAATGATGCTCAGACAAGCTCTGGGTATTTCTGGGCTGATGCCCTTGACTGACTGAAATCATGGTGTGCCTTTTTGTACTTCTGAGATATACGCAAATGAAAAAAAAGGAGAAGAGAAAGAGGACAGGATAAGCAAGGACCAGATGAAACATACCCGTATATAAGAAAAAAATGATGGACAGTTCCACTTATCTTGACACTGTACTGTGTATGAGCCTGCTGTATAGCACAATGGCCAGGAGCAGATGCAGTTTGCTTCCGCAGCTGCAGCAAGGTCAGCAAGGGGATTCTGTCACAGTCTGTAGCAGGGAGCAGAAGTGACCACTTCCTACCAAAATGAATGCATAGCCACAGACGTAAGAGATTAATATTTGTATTTGAAGATGATAATTTTCTTCCTTTCACCACTGTCTGTATCAGATACCCATGACAAAGGATATTTTAAAACATAATGAAACAAGACCCACATAAACAAAGAAGAAACCCAAGACTCAGCTCTGACCTAAACACTACTGCAATTCACCAGCAGCATCGCTGAAGTCCATACAGTTACATAAACATACCTGCACTAACCAAAAGCAGAGCTGAGATCACTGCTCTCTAATACTGACTTGGAAATTCTAAAATGTACCAAAAAAATGAGAAAACTGACCATAAAATCACCCTGATAACAAATTATACTATAGCAATGATCTCACTAACTGACTCATGACCACAGTCAGGACTGATCATAATAAAATACAGATCAACACCACAAACTATTTTACATGCAGTAATAATATGTGTATATGGTTCTAGACGGTATTCAAGATATTGATGCTCTAAGAACTCTCCTGTGACAAAGGGAAATGAAAACCTTTCACTGGATGTATTGGGTCTGACTGACCTAGAAATATTTTTCCCCATTGCAGCTCTTCCAGTGCTGTGCTTTGCACTGAGAGCTGGAAAGGTGCTGACAACACACTGGTGTTGAGGCTGCTGCTGGGCAGGGCGCACACAGCACCAAGGCTGATTTTCCAGCATTCCTATCCCCCAGTGGGATGGGGTGCACAAGATCTTGGGAAGGGACGTGACTGGGACAGCTGACTCAAACTGACCAAAGGGCTATTCTATACCATATGATGTCAGCTTAACAATAAAAGCTAGGAAATGGAGGTGGAGGGGGGATGGGGGGGGGGTGCATCTCCTTGTCCTCTGGAGCAACTGCTATGTGTTTGGAGACCTGCTTCCCAGAAAAGGGGACAGACATTGCCTGCTGATGAGAAGTAGAGAATAAATCCTTGTTTTCTTTTGCTTCTGCGTGTGGCCTTGCTTTGCTTTTCATTAAAATGCCTTTGTCTTAATCTATGAGTTTCATGTTATTGTCTTCCCCCTGGTCCAGCTGAAGATGGGGACTGACAGAGCAGACTGGTCAGCAGCTGGCATCCAGCCAAGGTAAAGCCACCACACTAGGTTTTTACTTAATTTACAAAGCAGTGTCTTAATAATAGGACGGATATAAGAGATTTTTGAGAGGTAACAATGAAATAGGCATTTTTTCTATATGTTACCTTACAATTTGTTTGAATGATGGAATCTAGGTGAAAATATAACAAAAAAGAATGTTAGACTCAGTAAAAGGACCTGTAGCCAGCTCAAATATTGTAAATATTTACACCTTTGCCTATCTCAAGATAGTTACAAACTTTTATGGTCCCTTACAGTCAGTTTGTAGATGAAGTTCTCAGTCATAGTGCATCATATTATACATATACATGAAGTTTCACAGAGAAGAGAAATATTCCTCTAAAAGTGCAAATTCAGTTGCTGCTTTTTGACAGGTATATCCCCTGTAATTTTAATATCATATGAGAATCACAGAATTGTCAGAGTTGGAAGGGACCTTAAAGATCATGTAGTTCAAACCACCGTGTCATGGGCAGGGACACCTCCCACTAGAGCACGTTGCTCAGAGCCCCATCCAGCTTGGCCTTAAAAACTGCCAGGGATGGGGCTTTCACCACCTCTCTGGGCAACCTGTTCCAGTGTCTCACCACCCTCATGGTCAAGAACTTCTTCCTAATGTCTAAACTATTGCATGAGTGGTGTTCTCCAGGGTTCAGTGTTGGGGTCTGTTCTCTTTAATAACTTGATCAATGACCTGGATCAAGGGCACTCTTAAGTGCCTCAGTCTGAAGACAACATCAAGTTTGGCAGGAGTGTTGATCTGCTTGAGGGTGGTAAGGCTCTACAGACATATCTGCACTGGATTGACAGGCCAATGCCAATGGTATGAGGTTCAACAACATCAAGTGCTGGGTCCTTCCTGAACCTCGGTCACAACTGCCCACTGAAACACTACAGGCTTGGGAAAGAATGTCTGGAAACATGCTGATTTGGGGGTGCTGGTCAGCAGCCAGGTGACTATGAGCTAGCAGTGTGCCCAGGTGGCCAAGAAAGCCAACAGCATCCTGGCCGGTATCAGAAATAATATGTCCAGCAGGACTAGGGAAATGATGGTCCCCTGTATTCGGCACCTCAAATACTGTGTTCAGTTTTGGGCCTCCTTCTCCAAGAAGGACATTTGGGTGCTGGAGTGCGTCCAAAGGAAAGTAGCAAAACTGCTGAAGGGTCTAGAGAACAAGTCTTACGAGGAACAGCTGAGAGACCTGGGGTTATTTAGTCCAGAGAAAAGGAGGCTCAGGGGAGAACTTACTGCTCTCTACAGCTACCTGAAAGGAGGTTGTAATGAGGTGGTCAGTCTCTTCTCCCATGTAACAAGGGGTAGAAGACAAAATGGTCTTAAGTTGAACCAGGGGAGGTTTAGATTGGATATTAGGAAAATTTTCTTCATTGAAATGGTTGCCAAGCATTGGAACAGGATGCCCAGGGAAGTGGTTCAGTCACCATCCCCAGAGGCATTAAAAAGATGTGTAGATGGGGTGCTTAGGGACATGGTTTAGTGGTGTACAGGGCAGTGTTATGCTCACAGTTGGACTTGGTGATCTTGAGGGTCTTTTCCAACATAAAATGATTCTATGATTATGGAACAAAATTTTAAGTACAGATTTATGCAGAATTTAAGCACAGTTACACTTACTGTAGTACATCCTGTTTGACTTGGGAAACCTGTATCTTATCTCTGTAAGTGACTTCAGCTGAAGTCCCAGGAAAACTTGAACTTTTAAAGTCTGGATTTAAGCAGCTCCTGCTCAGAAGGATGAATTGCCTCTGTCACTGCAGTGAAAGTGTCATACCCCTTCATGCTCTAGCTCTAGCCCATGAAAGACGTGCCTTGGGAGGCCTCTTGTCCATGCCCCTGCCACAGTTCCACTGCTGGACAGTCCAGCAAGGAAAAAGGCTTCCCCTTACTTTCAGCCTGGGCCTCTCATGTTCCAGCTTGTGCCACTGTGCTTATGGAGCTGTGTCATGTTCACACCACCCAGCATGTTGCTACCTCTGTGTCTCCCCAGGCACACATCTAACCCTAGCCAAGCTCATTACTCACCAGCACCCAGGACTGTCCTGTAGAGCTGCTTCCCCAGGCAGCCAGGTCACTAATACAGATGATGAACAGTTGATGAGATTACAGGGCAGACCCTTGAGGAACTACAGTTGTTACCAAGCTACAGGTAGAGTATCAACCATTAGCCATGACCCTGTGAGACTGATGATCTAGCCATTTTTTTGCTCATCTATATGCTGATGCAGACTGTAGCATCTCAGCCTGGTTACTGGGATGCCCTCAAAAGCCTCAGTAAAATTACTGTAGGTGACATCTGGTGTGCTTCCTTCATATCCAGACTTAGTCATTCTGCCACAGAAGCCAGTCAGGTTGGTTTGCCTGTGACAAATCCATGCTGACTGTTTCCAGTCACCTTCCTCTCCTTCATGTGCACAAAATGGCTATGGAAAAGACTCACTGTTCCACTTTATTAAGGGCTAAAATAAGGCTGTGGTTCCCTGTATCTGCCTTCCTGTCTGGATATGGGGTAATATTTGTGTTTCTTCTGCACCAAGGTGTTCTCCCTCAATCTTCATAACCTTTCCAAAATGATGAGTGCATCCTTGCTAAGAAATTGGCTGCCTTGCTCAGCAGCCGTAAACAGAGCCCATCCAGTCACAGGGATTCACAGTAATCACATTTTCTCTAGACAGCCCTGACTTATTCCTCTTCCATTCCCAGTAGCTCCTCTACTTTTTGAACTGTGGCATAAAGGATGGAAGACATTACTCGTGAATGCATGAAATACCTTGGCCTTATCTGCATGCTTTGCAATAATTCCTACCCCATTCAACACAGAGCCTCCAGTTATCTCATTTATTCTTTTAATACAGTGATAGAAGCTCTTCCTGCATCTCTTGGTGTCCCTTGCCATTTCTGGCTCCAGCTGAACTTCCGAGCTTTCCAACATTGACCCTACATACATCGGGAAGGTTGCTATAGCCTTCTTTGCAGCCTCTCGTTGCTGCCCTCTCCTGTGTACACCACGGAAGTTCAGCTGTGAGTGCCCTGCTTATCCAAGCCAATCTCCTGACATGTTTGCCTAGTCTCCTGAGTATGAAAACCACACATGTGCTCAGAGGTGAATGCCCTTTGAGGCCTGACAAGTTGCTGCACTTCTCTGCATTCCTTTACTGCCTCCTGTGGGACCACGTCTACCGCTTCCACGAACAAGCTGAGTTCACGTGCTTTCCACAACACTGTGCTATGCTCTTGTTGATAAGCCAGCTTTCCCAGAGGTAGCTGGGTGTCTTTGCCATGGGGTTGCATCATGCAGTACAGACATGCACATGTGCTTCAGTGGTGTCAAAGATGACTTTTGTGAAAGTAATCACAATTTTGCAGCTTTGTCAACATCCTTAAAATCAGCAAGTTTTGTTGCCTCTGTTGGTCGAAGTATTCCCACGAGGTAATCAGGCATATAGCTTTCAAGATAAAGCATAAGAGTAGGATGCCTAAACACCAAGGTTTCATTTGCTGACTTAGTCCTTAAAAAATTCTACACGTGTCGTCTGGGGTAAAACCCAGAAATCCTACACACTGCATTGGTGCATTTGTCTAAAATCTCCACAAAGCAGCAAAGCCCGTCTGAAAATCCCTACCATTTTCTCCACTGGAAAGACTGACAGAAATAATGGAAAATTATCATTCTGCTGTGAATTACTGGCACTTATTTTATCCTTTGTAAAAGCTGATGATTGAAAACTTAAACCTGTTTTACTTGCAGCAGGCTACCATGGAGTAATTCAAACATCTCATTACAGTGCAATCAAAATATGTAGTGTATAACTTGTTGTTACATGCAAAAGAGCTAAGGAAATTCTGTAATGAGTGCCAGAATGCCTCTGCTTGAGTAAGCACAGTTGATTATTTAACTTCTCAAGAGCTGTGGATGAATGGATTTTTAATGGGTAATTAAATTAAGAAATGCTATATAATTAACTTCATGGATCATGAAAAATTTTCCTTGATATTTTTGCTGTGCAAATTGTTTTTCTCTTGTGTATTTAGTTACTGTAGCTCTTTCTGGTACCTTTTAGGTGGGAATCACTGGATGAAAACTCATTGATGCCATGGTAAGCCAAACCAGGCCTGGTGTTTTTTGATTTACACACATGGAAGAGTTCATACTTTCTGCATTTGTAATGTTACCTTCTACACTTCCTACCTTATTCATAATATGCACATACTAAATTCTGACTAAGTTCTCATCATGTCAATACAATCAATGCTAGAAAACAGACCGACAAACCGATTTGTGACCAACATCCACAGGAAGCTGTCTTCCATGGGGTCAGTTAAAAACACAGCATACTTAGAAACTCTGTAAGGAACAAATGTATCACATGAGGAAAAGCATGATTTTCTTGACCTGTGGAGCTTTTTAAGATTACAGAAAATTTTCTAACTTGCAAGATGCTGGAAACAGTTTTGACGTAGCAGAGAATTTTTGCGGGAAAAAACTGAAAGCAACCTACTCAAATACGTACTGCTCTGTTCATGCAGATTTCTCCAGTGAACTGGATGATCTTAATATCTCCTTTGGGAACTTGTCCACTTTGTGTTGAGTTCCTCATTCTCCCCTTCCCTCACCTCCAAATGTTAATTCAGCCAAGCATAAGTGTTTTACTGAATGGCAAAATCTATGTGATGTCAGAGACACGCATTTTAATCTCTTTTGTAAAAGAGACTCTGGGCAAGCTTACAGAATTTATATCTTTGCATGGAGAAAACTTTTCTCAGGTCACAGTGAAACTGATAGAATCCTGTAAAAAAATACCTTCTTGGCCAATTGGCATGATGTGGCAAACACAGAATCACAGAATAGTAGGGGCTGGAAAGGACCTCAGGAGATCATTTAGTCCAACTACCCTTCCACAGCACAAATGCCTGGGGCAGGCCACACAGGAATATATCCAGCTGGGTTTTGAAAGTCTCCAGAGAAGAAGACTCCACAGTCTCTCTGGGCACTCTGTTCCAGCACTCTGTCATCCTCACAGTAAGAAGTTTTTCCTGATGTTCAGGTGGAACTTCCTGTGTTCCACTTTGTGTCCACTGTCACTTGTCCTATCACTGGGCATCAATGAAAAAGAGACTGGCCTCATCCTCTTGACGCTCAACTTTTAGATATTGGTGAGCACTGATAAGATCCCCTTTCAGCCTTCTCTTCTTCACCCTAAACAGGTGCTCCAGTCCCCTGATCATCTCTGTAGACCTCCACTGGACTGTCTCCAGCAGTTTCCTGGGTCTCTTGAACTGGGGAGTCCAGAACTGGACACAGTTCTCCAGATGTGGACTCACTAGATGAGAGTAGAGAGACAGAAGGACTTTGCTCAACCTGCTGATAACACTTTTAATGCACCTCAGGACACCATTGGTCCTCTGGGCTACAAGAGTATTCTGCTGGCTCATGGCTAACTTGTTGTCCACCAGGACTCCTAGATCATCCATGGAGCTGTTTTTCAGCAAGTCAGCCTGTACCATTGCATGGGGTTATTCCTCCATAGGTGCAGGACTCTACACTTGTCCTTGTGGAACTTCATTAAGTTCTCCTTCACCTAGCTCTCCAGCCTGTCCAGGTCTTGGTGAACAGCAGCACAGCCTTCCAGTGTATCAGCCACTCCTCCCAGTTTTGTATCATAGGCAAACTTGCTGAAGGTACACTCCATCCCTTCATCCAGGTCGCTGATGAATATATTGAACAGACTGGACCCAGTACTGACCCCTGGGGAACACCACTAGCTACAGGTTGCCAACTGCACTGTGTGTCGCTGAGCTCCCTCACCACTTGTGGGTGGATCCCATCAAGGCCCATGGATTTGTGGGTGTACAGTTTGCCTAAATGATCTCTAACCCCCAATCCTCATTGACCAGTGAAGAGTCTTCCTCCCTCCAGACTTTCTCTCTTACCTCCAGGGACTGGAATTCTTTAGGGCCAGTCTTATCAGTAACCACTGAAGCAAAGAGGAATTCAGTAACCGCCTTTCCTGTATCCTCTGTCACCAGGGCTCTCACACTGTTCAGCAGTGGGCCCATATTTCCCTAGTCATCCTTTTTTAAACTAACTGAGAAATTCCCAAACACCTCTAAATTTACTTGATAGTGTACTGTCAGTTACTATTTCCAGTTATCATTCACAAGCCCTAAACTATAAAAACCTTTCTGCAGTTACTTAAAGGTGTTTGATCTTGTGGCATTCAAACTGCCCTTACAAAAGGCATCTGAATGATCAGAAGCTGTTAAGCAGAACTGTTTCCAGGGAAGAACGAGATATTATTATGCTGCTTTTAACAGAGCAGGGATCAGTCATCTCCTTAATGTGTTTTACACAAAGTGCCCAGTGTCATAATAGCTTCAGTTTTATTGCTTTGGCCTGCAGTTTCCAGGAGACTATAAAGGTCATGTGTAATGAGCAATGTGAGAGGTTTTTAGTTTTTTGATATATGCTTGGGTAGTTTGATGCTGGAAAAGTTTTGCTGCATTTTGCCTGTCAAAATCTATCTCCTCAGCACTAGTGCCTAGAGAGTGTGAAGCCTATAGTCTTGATAGATTGAACTAGCATGGAGATGTACACTCTGCATAAAAATAGTCTTGGCTTGATCGAGGCAGACTTACAGCTCAAATATGCAAGAGAGAAAAGTTGAGAAAAAAAGTAGACGTTACTCTTCACACAAAGAACAGTGACACAGAAACATTAGCAGCCTCATTTCAAGAAATGATGAGCTCTGTCAGCTTGTATGATTAGTGAATCTGGTTCTAAGCCTGAAGTCTTTCAGAGGTAAAATTTCCCCTTAATTTTAAATAGGAATTTTTCCTGTGTCAGGACAACAGCAAAATGTAAACTTTTAGTTTTAAGGGTTTTGTTGTTGTTGTTATTGTTTTGTTTTTTCCAGATTCACATTTTATGATTATTGTAAAATTTATTGTTGATAAGCTATTCAGGGCATAACATCCTTATTTTAAACCAGTTTGTTTCACTGGTATTCCCAAAGTATAAGGGAAGGAAACATGTATTTGCAATTCTAACTGCTTGTTTTGCTCTGTTCAACAGAATCAACTTCATATGTTAAAGTGAACTGGAAAAATACTAACTTCACAAAAGAACATTATACAGCAAGTAAGAATTAGAAACTTATCAGTTACTCCTGAAGATAAGTAGTTTTTTAAATAAGTGTTTATCATAAGGGCAAATTACATGCTATTTTGCATTAAGTACTGTAATTCTTTCTTCAGTTTCCTCAGAAATTTAAAGTAGCAATATCCCTCAGAATGTCTGTGCTATGGTAAGATAAGATTAAGAATGAAATGGAAACTGTAGAGCAGCAAAGGCTTTTCATGCACCCACTTTCTGCTAAATAAAATAGCTCATCATTCATGAGAGTGGAGTGCACTGCCAGGTTATCTCAGCAAAGAACTCCAATTCTACTAATGCTGAAACCGTAAAAATATGAAGCTGGGGTGGCTTGTGGTGGAACCGATGCATGAACAGATTCTACTGTGGTATGTGGTGATCGGAAATGAAAGTAAATGGTTGGGTGAATGAGAGCTTGTGATGATTTTTCTGACAACTACACCACTAAGCACTGCTTTATTTTTGTGGTGAAGAGTAGGAGATGGTGTATAGCTCGGGGTAGCCTTTCTTCCCTTATAAAGAAGACTCTGACCTGTACATGTTTGGCATCTTTAAAAGTAAAAGCTGTTGGCCTTGATTTTCCTAATCCCTGCCCTTCCCCATACTGTTCTCTTTCAGAAGTACAGTGGCAGTGCCAGTTATTGAACATTTCCACGGTGCTGGAAGGCAGTCTTCTCCAGGCTCCTGTTTCCCCACCACTGCTTGCTTTCCCATGTGGCTCTTGTGAAAGCCATAACACAGATAGCATCAAGTGGTTCACAGCCCACCTTTTCACGGCCCACATATGGGTAATGGAGAACCTCAAGCTTGAATAGTAAGAACTGGGTATTAAGTCTTGAGAACACCACTAGTATATGTACCCATGTAATTATTTTAATCTGCCCTGATTTGTCAGATTTCATATAGCAAGATGATTTTTCACTGTATTGCTTGTGTGTGGCATTCTTCTGGCTTTTGAGAAGTGCTGCTAAATTTCTATGCCAAGAATCTTCTCTTTTTATAGCTCTTGTTTAGCATTTGTTCATGCCTATGTTGGCATAGAGTGGCTGGCACATGAGATTTTCAGATTATAGTCAGAAGGCAGAACACAATTTGTTTGTAGATTTCATCACAGCTCATGCATACTTTAAGAAGATATAAAAATGGCTTATTCTTCTGTGTATTATAATTTCACTTAGTAGCTCAGGAACTGGGACACAGAAAAAGTTACTCACAGGTTCATGCATATTCACAACATGGCTTATTTATTGTCCACTAGTTTACACAACTTGAAATTAACATATTCTGAATAAATGCAGTATGAAAAATGAGATATTGCAAAAGCCATTATGACATCACTGCCTCCATTCACCCTAGCTTCAGCTCTATATACTTTACAATCACTAAAATCCTCAGTTTCGCATTGCTATTAGCTAGTGGTGAAACAGAAATACTAGCACTTACATGTCTACATTTATATATGTATATTATATACTTATATTTTTTTTATTTAAAAGAACAAACTTCATTTGTACTTATGCATTTGAATGCCTATATTAGGATATGACTATGACTATATGATGAACAACTATGCTGCAAATTTCACACCAAATCATTATTGTCAGTATAGAAGCTCAAGACACAAGTAGTCCTTTATTATTAAGGAGAAGGAACAATTTTTTTTTTTTTGTTTGGATGCTGTAATACCATTATCTTGTAGAGATAAGTATTAAGGATGATTCACCTAGGAAACAGGTGGCATTACTATCATGATGCTTGCTAGCATTAGATTTTGTGTAAATAATTTCTGACCTTCCACATCTGCATTTAACTTAAAATGCTTTCATTTGCATATTTAGTATGTTCATAGTTAAAATGTAGCTACATTTTCACACATTGCGTCTTTCCCACGTGTTATGTGCAACGGTAGGTGTAATTCAGCATGCAACTGTGTTACTGCTTTTTTAAATTCCAGCAGCCACCTTCAAGTATACGTTGTATGTACTTTATCTTACCTAACAAGAAGAGTTAAATGGATTAAACTGGTTGAGCTCCATCTTTGCTGACTGTATTGGGATTCCAGGTATTGGTAGATCACCTGGCTTTGGGTCAAAACCTCTTCTGAGCAGGGTTGGAGAAGCATTTTTCCAACTGACAACAGCATACCATCAGCGTTTGAAGGCCTAATGGAGCCAGGTACTTCTAGCCATAACAGAGGTGTTTTTTGCAGAACGATCCCTAGAGTAGGCAAAGACTCTATGTATTCTTATTAATCCATTTAAATAGTGCTTAAAGCAGAGACTAATGGCTTTAACTTGTGGGCTACTGCACCATAGTTGTTAAATAATGCTTGTATATTGTATCGAACAGCAGCTGATAAATACTAATGAAATGCAAAATGATTGCAAGGTTGACATTTCTTTAGAAGTGACTCTTTCAAAATGTCAAACATTGCTATTCCCTTTTGAGATAGCATTTCTGAAATCTGGTTAGCACAATGTTATCAAGTCCAGTTACTTTTTTGTTAAGAGACTCAAGAACTCATGGAAGGAATATTTTAAGCATCAGTGGCTTATGTGGAGAACCTTGACATTGATTAACTTAAAAATTATATTACCAATAAGCAGAATGCAGAATTTGTTACACAATCTAGAATCATTAAGGACGGAAAAGATCTTTAAGATCACCAAGTCCAACTGTGAACGTAACACTGCCAAGTATGCCACTAAACTATGTTCCTATGCACCACACCTACACATCTTTTACATATCTCCAGGGATGGTGACTCAACAACTTCCCTGGACATTGCCTATTCCAATGCTTGACAACCCTTTAATTGTAAAAAATTTTCCTAATAACCTATCTAAACCTCTCCTGGTGCAACTTGAGCCTATTTCCTCTTATCCCATCCCTTTCTACTTGGGAGAAGAGACCAACACCCACCTCATTACAACTCCTTTCAGGTAGCTGCAGAGTGGTATATTCTCACCTGAGCTTCTAGGCTAAACAATGTCAGCTCCCTCAGCTGTTCCTCATGAGGCTTGTTCTCTAGACCCTTCACCAGATTTGCTGCTTTCCTTTGGACACACTCCAGCACTAAAATGTCCTTCTTGGAGTAAGAGGCCCAAAACTGGACACAGTCTTTGAGATGCACCCTCACCAGTGCTGCATACAGGGGGAGGACCATCACCTCCCTAGTCCTGCTGACCACACTATTTCTTTGTCAGGTCAGGATGCTGTTGGCCTTCTTGGCCACCTAGGGAACTCATACAATTAGCCTTGGCCCATCGATCAGCCAGTGCAGATCTCTCTGTAGAGCCTTCCTACAGATAAACACTCCCACCAAACTTGGTATCACCTGCAAATTTACTGAGGGTGCTCTTAATCCCTTAATCTGGGTCATTGATCAAGATTAAAGAGAACAGGATCCAGTTCTGAGCCCTGGGGAATACCACATACGACTGGCTGCAAACTGGATTTAAATTTACTCACCACAACTCTCTGGGCCCAGTCACCCAGTTGGTTTTTTACCCATCAAAGAGTACACCCATCCAAGCCATAATGACAATCTCATGCATTTTTCTATGTTGTGTTTATGGACTACAACACTGTTCTTAGGACTACTGAAAATGTGTGATCAAAGAACTGTTTGACTAATAAACAGTGGAACCATCAGAATATATAAAGTAGATATGATGAAGTACTGATTTTTCACATCCTACCAGATTGGATGCTTTAGATGAACTCTGCCTAAAACAAGGATAGGATGCATTGGCATCAGAGTAAAGCTCAGGGAAGTTTAAGATTTTGGTAGAGAAGGCAAACTGGAAAGATCAGAATTTAAAGCGACATTAGTGCAAAATTACTACAGGAACAGTTCATTTCTTTTGAAAATACAGCAGATAGCTGGTTTTTTGGGTTTGGGTTTGTTTTTGGTTTTTTTTTTTTTGGGTATTTTTTTCACAAAAAAAGAAAGCAAATACACACATCATCTTGCAGAATATGTAAATACATAACTTTCTAACTTAAGTTAGAAACTTTTAAGTGAAATTTGCATTTGAAATTCATAAGCAACGTATCTGCATTCCTAAATCAATTATCACTAATGGATCAGATCAACTCTTTCCAGATTCTGACCAATTAGCTTGTAAACTATGAAGACAACAGAAGTTTCTGGTACTCTGTGGTATACTGACCAGCACAGATGGATATTTTTTTGATGAAAAACATGTTGATTGTTGTAGAAAATATAGCAAAAATTTGTATTTAATCTTCAGACTCTGTTCCCAGTAGAGAGTTCAGTTGAATGCTATGCACAGAAACACAGCACACCAAATCACATAGTATTTTATACAATATGTGATAGAATTATTACTTATTCCTGTAGTAATACATCAGCACTTCCCTTTGTTTTGTATCTGCATGTAAAAAAAAAAAATGGTGTAAATACATAAATATGTCCTTAGACTGCACATATTTACTACATTTTTTCTATTAAAGAAATCATTGTTAAAGAGATGAAGGTTAATATTTTCACTGTGTCAGTTATTGCTAAACTAGCTTTTCATTGCTTTCTGCTACAATGCAACTGGCAGGTCTCACTGATTTGAATATAAGATATTTCCTGACAGTGAGCAGCTGTTGCATGCACCTAATGCATGCAAAAAGAGACCTAAATTCTTCTCTTCTGGCTCATTAAGCTGACTTCCGCATTAGGCCAATTTTGGTAGCAATGCAGTGGAACAGGTTTCTTAAATTAGTTTGTCTCAAATCAAATATTTAGAGAAGAAAATCTTTTAAGACAACAGGGTATCACAAGGCCACAACTGCACTGCACAGGTATAGAACCACCATCTCTAAATACACACAGAAAAAGATTCACAGAATCATGGAATGGTCTGAGTTGGAAGGCACCTTAATGATCACCTAGTTCCAACCCCACTGCCATGGGCAGGGACACCTCCCACTACATGAGGTTGCTCAAAGCCTCATCCAGCCTGGCCTTGAACACCTCCAGTGATGGAGCATCCACAACTTCTTGTGGCAACTTCTTCTTTTCCAGTGTTTCATCACCCTTACAGTGAAGAATTTCTTTGTTATATCTAATCTATATCTTATATCTAATCTGAAACTTTTTCAGTTTAAAACCATTATCCCTTGTCCTATCACTACAATCCCAGATAAAGACTCCCTCCTCATCTTTCCTGTACATCCCCTTAAGGTACTCAAAAGTTGCTGCTGGAAGAAATCTGCTGGCTTCAAGGCTAATAAACAGCAAGCACCATAGGTACATCACCTTGTACTGATTTCTAAACCGTGAGTATGCCTCACAAAAACAAAAATGAGAGAATGCTAGGGTCCAAAATAATGCACATTCAAAGAAAAATTACCAAACATACCACCTCTTTGAAAGTCATATTCTCCAATAGTGATGGCTGTTGAAAACACTGTGAGTTAAGACAGGTCCCTCGAATTAAAGAGTGAACTTTTTTGGTTTTCTTAAAAGAGCACTAATTATTTGAAGAAATGGTGACTTCGTGTCAAGAAAAGTCACTAAGCCAAGCAAACACCAACTCAAACAAAGCAGCGGGCATATGCTTTATTATTAAAACTTACCTGTCACCAATTTCACATACAGAAAAATCCTCACTCCTGCATTAGACCTAAATTAGGATTGTGCAGAGAGGAAACTGTATTCATCATACAGAGACTTGAACAATGTCTTTACTAACCATTACTGCACAAAAATCAGCATAGATACAGGTTTATTGCAACAACTAAAAGGTAAAATGTGTCTTTAATTCAAAACTTGTTTCACTTTTTAATTACAATTGTCCAATTTTAGGCTTTATAAAAAATTCTCTCTCAGAAATGTACTACCAGTATAGCAGTTGAAAGGTTTAAAACCACTATCCACATCACAACTTAGTTCTGTTTGTCTGCAAGCACCCTCAATGGCGGCTAAAGAGCAGAGAAGTCCCAGGCATGCTGTTTGTCATACATTCATCCTGACATTGCTTTCTCCCCAGTGTTTGGATTTGAGGGGTATTCTCTGAGGTATCATAACTCAGTCTTAGGAAAAAAATCTTGCTCTCACTTCCCACACAAGTAGCATATATTACTAGTTTGTCCAATTTATGATCAGGTCAGCCATGACTGTTTTATTTTTGTTTAGGAAGATGTCAGGTATGCCTGAGTCACAAGAGAGACCTTATACATCACCATGAACAAAAATAACAAGGTGCAAGGAGAAAGAAAGAAAGAAAGAACAAAAGGTTCAGTCTCTGTGGATAACTTTTGAAGCATCTTGGAATAGTCCCAGCCTTGACTCAAAATAGATCCTGACATGTTTTTTTGTGCGCAAGCTTCTCCACTGTTGAAATAATTCCTGCCCAAAGTCATCTTACTCCAAATAGGGGGCAAAGGGTATTTTTAAAAGTGCATCGGTAACAGATGCAAGATTGCAGGTACTGTAAGATTATCTGACATTCAGTCCCGGTGAGGCCTAAAAATTTTAACGATAGGAAGCTCCCTTAGCTGGCCATACTGTAGCACTAGCCTACAGTAAAATAATAATCCAGTACTGCACTGCAGATGCTTCTCTCCCACCCTCTCACAGGTCCCTCTCTTAAATATCTGTAAAAAGATGAACTATCTGCCAGTGATCCCAGCTATTGAAATGTTTTACTAACTATGCCTCTGGTGAGCAATCTATACACAGCAGGAGTGACACTAAAGAAACAGAAACCACAAACACTGAAGCTTCTGCACATAAAGTATATTATTTGCTATTCCGATGAGACAGAAGGAAAAGATGCACTGAAAGGCTCAGGTTGTTCTGCTGCACAGTTTCATCATATTTTTACACAATTTGCATCACACATAAGAGTTGCAAAGACTCATGAGGGAATTCTGTTTACCAAATCAGAACTCTAAATAGAGGACCTTCACAGAAAATGAAGAATGAATAAACTAATATACAAACATATGTATTAAATGTTATGTTTGAAACTTTTACACGTACACAAGGCATCAAAGATATATTGTAACCAGGAACCTTAGTTAACAATACTATGTCACTATTGTTTTTTGCTTTATATATATAACATGCATATAGAGGAAATTCAGGAAACCTACTGTAAAGTGATGGTGAAAAATCTGTGTAACTGTCTCAAGTTTCAGCCAGTCAACAGTGCTGTACGGCTTTGGGCACATTATCTCATTTGTCAGTATATTATTTTCTCAGAGAAAGGGGAATAATACTGCTCACCTTTGTAAAACATGTGTGTAATTATAGTGCTTTTCTTCCTTTAGTCAGGATCCCTGTTTATACTCTGACTTGAAGAATATATTCAATGCATATTCATGATAAATAGTCTTAATAATTAAAAAAAAAAAAAAAAAGAAAAAACAAACAAAAAAAAAAAAGCTTTCCACTAGAATGCTATCTCTTCTTTTTACATTGAGATTAGATACTCCCTTCTTTGTAGAGGCAACATTGCCAGGAAACTGTGTTATGGACAGCTCCTTAAAATAACTCTGTTTTGATTAAACTTTAAATCACATAATAAGGGTGTACAGCCTGTAATTGTTGTTGCCATTTTAGTCAGCTTCTACTGACAACAGACATAGTTCATAACTACTCTTCAGTACTCCAGGCAATGATACAGATCTTATTTTCTTGGAGAATACTACCATTATGTAAAGCTCTGCCTCGATTACTTAAGACACAAAACATACTATGCTATTGTCTGCTGATTAGAGACATGTTAAAAATTACTATGTTTGTCTGAAGACTGTTCTGGATGAACCGTGCTCCGGCTTCATTTTGCAAGGTTCTGTATTTGTACCTGAGCTGAGCTAACTGTTCATCTGAAAAATTGTAAGATGTATCCCTGTACACAGTTCAGTTACACCTACATCAGCTATACGAATTGTGGTAGTGCTGTGACTCAGTGATTGCTATCTTTGAGCTGTGTTTCATAACCAGGACACAGCTCTCTCCTTATGCATGGTGGTAGGTTTTTCTCTTCTTGGACACACCACTAATTTATTGCAAGTTCATCATGCTGCTAAACTGAAAGGTTTTTTAAGTTTTGTACGGGCTATATAAAGACTTTTCAGAAAATGTCTACAAAACAAAAAAATAACAGCAGTAGATGCTTTGAATGTTATTCTGTAATACACAATTAAAGGCCATCTGCAGAAAATGCATGAAAATAATTCTCCCTGGGTTCACCTTTTGCAGAGTTGATGAGCATACACTACACTTTAACTGCAGTGCTTAATTTCACATTGTTTAGCCCTACAAAGAAAAATGTGTTTGGTGTCAAGCTTACTTTTAGAGACGACCTGCTCACATAATGAAATCATTATCCAAGGTGAATAATGTCTGTCTAGGAAATGTCCCAGAATGGCTAAAGTGTTTTAGCTTAAATAGATAGAGTGCTTCTGGTCATGATCTAGTGCTATCAATTACAAGACATCACAAAATCTTCACATGTGCTGGTTAATATTCTCAGTGCCCTTGACATAGAAGAGGTTTGTGATCTGAAAACCCAAAGGCTTAGAGATTTTCAGGTCACTGTTACTAACAGATGATCTATCAGTCATTGCTATGATTTTCCTACACAGAAGCCCTTTAAAAATAATTTTAAAAGTAGGGGGAGAGAGAAAAAGAGGAAGGAAAAAGCAGGAAGTCATCTTCAAGGTGCAAGAACTACAAACCATCCAGGAAGCTACTGAGGATCGAGAAATGGGTATGTTAGATGCAGAATGAAACAAAGCACGTATTCCCTCATGTGTATTCCTTTGTGATTTATTGACATTTCCTCCCTTTTTCCTCTTCTAATCCTCTCTGGATTGTGACTGCACTTTATCCCCACTTCTGGAGAAAAGCAATTCAACGAAGTTCACTATAACATACTTTCTCTCTTCAGAGGCTAAAACACTCGCATTCCTGTCTTTGTCAGTTCCCTAAGCAATGTCTAAGCTAGGTTCAAGGACAGTTCTCCAATATTTCTCAAACCTGTAATACCATTTTACAAGTTTCAAACTGTCAGTAAAGATGCCAATACTGTTTCCAAGAAATAAATGTTAAAATTTTACTTTTTTTGACTTCAGAAATTAAAGACATATCTACTGAAAAGCAGGCTACCTGAAACAGCAATTTAAGCATGGAGCTGTGCAGCTCATATTCACCAGCATAAAAAAAACAACCCAGCCCAGGTGGTTTGAACATGAGAGAGGAGGGTGGATGATGACAGCCAACAGGTGGTTTTCAGGTAAGGAGGCAATATGAGCAAAATCTCTTAATAAGATTAAGAGAATATGTACAATTATCCTTACTGAGTGGTGTATATTTTAGTAAAGCTGGACAGGAGGGAAAATTTCTAATACTTTTATTTGAAGGAGACTAGACCAGTTTCTTCTTAGGGTGAATTTTACCTTTTTTTATAAACTGAAGGTTTACAATCCACTTACAGTTCAATACAGAGTGGAATCCACCTCTGCAACAGGCATGAAAATGCCTCAAGTTTGAATCTGTCTAGCTGAGAGACAGCTCTAAGCAGCCTGCCCAGAGATTTGGAGCACCAAGGACGTGACCCAGTGATACCTGCCAACAGAAACATGTGCTGCTCATACTTTAAGGACTATGTCTGTGATTATTGGTGCTGCTGACACAGCACTGTCAAAGCTATGGGCGGGTCTTCTGCAGAGCTGAATCCTTCATGTGCTCTACACTCCAGTTTCCATTTTGTGACTGAGTTAAGGTTTCCAGAAAGGCACCAGATGAATTAAAGTATTTCTATTAAGTAGAAATTAAGCAAGAAAGGGATGTGTTGCCATAGACACAGAAATAATGATTTTTATTTCAAAAAGGCTCTAGGGCTCTAGACAGGGATTAAGGTCTTTTTTGTGCTATTTTCATTAGTCACATACAAGAGAGTATTTGTTGTAGAAGCAGCAATCATTTGTTTTTTAGCTTGGACCTAAAAGGAATAAATACTATGTTAAAATGTTTTATCATGCCCCTAACTGAACTCTTTCCCTCTCTTTAATAACCACTTAAAACAAGTTTCAAGTTATTATTTTGCCTCAGTCTCACACAGACATAAAACCCACTGTTTTTTAATCTGAACAGTATATAAAGCTGCTGGACAAGGATTACATTCCAAGCAAATATTCAGCATCCTGAATGGTTTCAATGTTTGTTTCTGTTTCAGATTAATCTTTCCGTTCACTGGCTGGCTGTGTAACAACAAGAAAAAAAGTGCATTATTGTAACACTGTCTTTCTGCAGTACTAATGTTAGGACTTCCATGATGAGAAATTACTAAAGTACTTTGTGTAGAAGCACAAGAAGTAAATTCAAATAAACCATTAGATAAGACATTTTTCCTTTGATTACAAAAAGAAGTTTACAGTAGCACTTGGAATCTGAAATAGTACAAACTGAGTTTTTTGTACCATCCATTTGGCTCTTTTTCACTATCTAAAGTGTTTGCTTTGATTATTTTTATGGTGAAAGAGATCTTTTGTATCTTGGTATTCTGTACAAATTCTTTACTATTTAGCAAGCCCCTAATTGCATCTTATTAATCAAAGCTGAATAACTTTGGTTTCATGGGTATTAAACTCCATGAATTTTTACAGGTATTAAGGTTAAAAATTGTTTGAGTATTTAGGTAACTAAATATACAGGTTGGATTAATTTTCCTAAATTGTATTAGCTTTAATGGGAATTAATTATTTTGTTACAAGAATATTTCCTATATAACAAAATACTAAACTGGGATTTTTGATCGACAAATTTCCTATTCCGTGAACAAGGCTCTAAAAACCTTTACAAATGACTGAACAGTGCAAGATTCTTCTCAAAAAGTTAAAATAGTATATCTTACTGGAACAAACAGAACGTGAAACTAATTCTCATATGTAAGCAGATTGCTGAAACAAAAAGTAATTAATACAGTTCTTTATATTTTCCTGAGAAACTCTAACAAATGCTGGCTCACATAGCCATTAATTCAGTTAGGGTCAATTTTACCAATAGGTAGAAACACCAGAAGGTCTATGTGGAAAATTGAAAAGAGAGCAACAAATTCTGAACTCTGCAGTGAAAATAAAACATTAGAATATTGCTTCTTGCTAATACCAATCCATTTGAATATCAAAGAGATCCGGAATCTATAAAATTGTGTTGAAAAAAAAACAACACAAAAAGCAAAGTTCATTATCGAGAAATTTAATGTATGAAACTGGCCCACAGGGAACATAACTTGAAAAACAGTGCTCTCATTCTGTAGGAGTTGAATCAGGGTATTGATATAATTGTACACTAATATATCACACAAAAAAGTCCATGTCACAAACAGCAAATGTGCCAGGAAACTATACTACACTACCAGATTCTAACACAATACAAGCAAAACCCTGCATTCTAACATTTTTGACACACCAGAACACACAATCCCAAGGATGCTATCAAATGCTCATTAGAAGTAACAATTTGTTCTTTTTTAATTGAAGACCCAGATAAACTGTCACAGAGACTGCTTTTGCAGGTGGACAAATCCCTATAATAGTCGAGATACATCCAGACTGGTAACAGCAGCAGTTTGTTTATAGCTGCTATCTCATTCTGTGTTCACAGCAACACCCCTGTAAGTTAAAAGACTAATTAATTCCCTATATGAGGTCTGGTTTGCCTTATCATTTCTCTGAGTAAGGACAGCATGATAGCAGAATGCTTTGTTGTAACCCAAAAGCATCACTGCTTTTAGTTCCACCTACACAATTTATCTTTATACAAGTTGTTGAAATAAAGATCAAACTTAATGGTCACTTAATGACCTTAAGAAAGCATGTTAAAAGATATGCATAGATCTTGTGTTATCCTAGGTTACACTAACTGATTTGGTTTATGTACTCCTGTTATATGTATACCTCTTGCTTCACAGAACCAAAATCATCTTTTTAACACAGCTTTCCTGAAGCTGTTTCTTCAAACCTAAGCATCAGTTCAACTCACAGGATTAATTTTCCATTTTTTCTCCTGTACATAGTTTGTATTTCACACTGCTTTTGCAGAAGTATAAAAATTGGAACATCTGTGCTTTTTTAAAGTAGGAGATCAAAACCACAAATTTGTTCTTACCACTGTCTGAAAAAAAAAGAAGTAACTTAACAATCACATTCTGTGCAGGAAGTCCTCTGCCTACAGAGACCCTCTGTAACAGCTGTTGACATAGAAGCCATGACTTTTAGTCTTAAATCCTCTATTCTTTATACCAAACAAAATTTTGCTTCAGGAAACTGCAAGTTCTTGTTCACATCTTATAAAAAAACTTTCTGACTTTCTGATAATTGTGACATGGGATTCTCTACCATGAAGAGGCTTTAAATTCTGCACTGTTTTATGGAAAAACTATCTGCTTTTTTGCAGCATCTCTAACATAGCATTGAGTAAAACACTTTAATCAGCTGGGGAGTGATTTCAAGCTGAGGTGCCTACTTGTCAGGAAAGTCCTGAGACAGTGATTTAACAGTCTGCTGTTTCTCAGCTTCACTACTGCAATTCATTAATCGCAAGACTCCAAGTGACCTCCCATAAGCTCCATTTACAACAGAATACATCTCATCAGTTCCTCACCAGGAGCAGCAGTTCAGCTTTGTTCTGTCTCTTCTGCTGAAGTTTCGAATTAGCTTGAAGCCTAAACTGTTGTCATGTGAGATTATCAGTGATAGAGGTCCCTCACAACTTTGCATGGTTCATGGAAGTCATACATGTCATAGAATGGTTTGGGTTCAAAGGGACCCTAGAGATCATCTACTTACAACCTCCCTGCCAAAGGCAGGGACACCTTCTACTGTATCTGGTTGCTCATAAACTCATCCAACCTGGCTTTGAACACTTCCAGGAAGGGGGCCTCCACAGCCTCTCTGGACAGCCCTTCCAGTGCCTCACCACCCTCACACACAGTAAAGAACTTCACAGTATCTAAATTAAATCCATCCTTTTTCAGCCTGAAACATTTATCCTTCATCCTATCACTATAATCCCTGACAAAATGTCCCTCCCCATCTTTCCTGTAGGCTCCCTTCAGGTACTGGAAGTCTGCTATAAGGTCTCCCCAGAACTTTCTCTTCTCCAGGCTGAACAATCCCCAGCTCCCTCAGCCTGTGCTTACATGGGAGGTATGATCCAGCCCCTTGATAATCTTTATGGCCCTCCTGTGGACCTGCTAGAGCAGGTCCATGTCTTCTGACACTGGGAGGCCCCACAGCTGAACACAGTACTCCAGGTGGGGTCTCATCAGAGCAGAGTAAAGGAGAACTGCTGGCTCCACTTCTTTTGATGCAGCAGCCCAGGATATGGTTGGCTTTCTGTGCTGCGACCACATACTGCCAGCTCATGTTATTATCTGTTATTTTTCACAAATGAACAAAAAGGAAGAGTAAACTCTCAATGAAGATGCTGGATCACAAACAGGATCATTACCTCTATGTATCCTTCCAGCAGAGACCAGTTTGATCCAGCTGACAGAAAAGCTGGTACTGACAGCTGTTGGGCAGCAGTACTGTAAGTGCCAGGCCATCCCTTACTTCCCTTGGGGATGGGCTGCCATGTCCAGTCTGTCCCCACACCAGATAATCTGAAATGCTACAGTGAACCTTGCTCTTACCCAAATTCTTACTCCTCCCCTGGAATTGCCCAGCATTTTGCTCAGCACAAACAACCGCATTGATTGTCATGGCTCACAGTGCATTACCACCCTGTCCCCTGCCCTCCAAGCACATACAAGGTACAGATATGGGGAACGAGGTCAAATTACCCACTGTCCTCCCTCCCAGCAGACAGGGTCACCATATGTAGGCTGTGAATCACCTGGGGTGTAGCCAGGTTTTTGCTACCCCAACAAAGCAGTAACAGAAGGTTCTTGCCATGGTTTTCTTCCAGACACCACTGCCTGTCAATCCACTGTATTTTACGCTGCTGTCAGCACAGCTTGATGTGTACGCCTCTAAGGAAGGATATATGCACAAGTTAACTGACTGTTAACTTGTTAGCTGTATATTAACTCTCCCATCTACCAGAAATGCAGATACATGAAAAGCATGTAAAACAAGTGGTTTACATCACATGTTCTTTTTCATTCAGAAAGTGGTTTCATGTTGAGCAAGTGGACCTAAAAAGCTGTTGCCTGAATACAATTTTTTTCCTGTTTCATTCCCAAATGACTCTACAAAAAAAAAACAGGTTAGTTTTGTTCCTTTTCTTCTTCTATGAGACTGCAGAGAACATTTATTTTTTTATGTTTGCTAATTATATTTCCCCATATTCTTTTAATCTATTTTTTAGAGATCAGCAAGAATACATGATCATAAATGCTTCTGGTTTTATGCATAAAGCTTAACCACTGCTTAAACCACTACAGTAGAGACAGGGGCCTCAGAGTTTTATTCAGTGATTTCTAGCTGCACTGCTGACTACTGAAGGTGCTTGAGAGCACATCACTCATCTAAATATAACCTTGGTGAACCCCAGGTGTGCTCAGGTCCCTTCAGAAAATACATCATATTTTGATTCTGAAGTAATGGAAGGTGTGTATCACAAGATGTCTAAATTATTCCAACTGACTATGGTTAAAAATAAGGAGCTAAAGATGAATACAACTCAAACTGGGTTAAGGGAAAGGAGGGGAGGGGTAAGCAAGAAAGGAAGCAAGCAAGAAAGAAAAAGAAAGAAAACACAAAACATGCCTCTTTCAATAGTCTCTTTACATACTGCTTGATGGAAGCACAATACTTACAACTAAATTAGTGAATTGCTTCTTGCTGCTAATTTGTTGAACTGAAAAAGTAGTGTTTAATAAAGTCATAATTATTTTTACTGTATACAGTAACACTTTGTCCAGTCACCCACAGCATATACTGTCCAGTCATGCAGTGAAAAACCTAGTACTGCATCCCCAGGAGTGAAGGTTGTCATGGCTACTGCTACTTCAAAAGTCTTGACTTTTTTATGACTAATATTTTATGTTTAAAAATAGTATTATGACAGACCAAAAGAGACAAAAGAGACATCTCTGGGCATGGTACTATGCAAACACAGTAAGAAGTGGATCTTTTTTTTTTCCTCTAAACTATTTACGATCATATTATGTAAAAGAAAAAAAATTATTTTGCTTGCTTTTCCACACATCCAGCACTCCTTAATGTCTTTAAAAGGACACCATTTCTAAAAGCATGATGGAACACAGAGTAAAGTCAATTTTAATAAAATGCACAAAGAAATGAAAAATTATCACACAAAATAGTTGTTACTCTAAGATCTTCTGTATTAACAATTTTTTACACATGCAAGTACATTTGACCTTTTTTTTTATGCCATGAGGAAACTTTATCTCTATGAATTTGCTAAATTAATAGCCACAAACTCACAAGTGAAATAAATCTAAAGGACAAAATTTTTACAAAGAGTAAGATTACTTTTCTACATCTGTGTTGCTTTCACTTCAAGGAATGGGAGCATCTTCTTCTATTTTGGGCATAAGGACTCAGCTCTACTTACGCAAGGCAAGTCACGGGGATTACTCCCTGCTGAAATTGCCAACTTCAGAGCCTTTATTACTTTTTAATGATGTACGTAAAAGCTTGCTACTCACTACAGCATTGAGGTATGTTACTCCACCATAGGGCCTGACCCTAATTTACCTTTACCTTTTCTGTCAATTCATGCTTCTTCCTCTTAATTATATTGATAAGGCATACACAGTAAAGAGAGGGTTTAGAATCTGAGATTTCAATTCCCAGATGAAGTTCAAAGAGAATGTATCTCTAGTGAAATCAATTAAACTACACCATTTCTCTATCAGTTGAAATCTGTCAGCTAGACAGAACCTAAACCTGCTTTTTTGATGAGGACGGTTACTATTTGTGCTGCATTTGTTGTTGTTCGTTGCTGAGCTACCCCTCTTCCTGCCTGCTAAATATATGGCAGAACAATGAGTAAGGGCCATGCAGAAGCATCTCTGTGAGTTTTGGGGGGTTTTGAGTATGAAAGGAAAGGTCAAGACCTTTTTTCTCTTCCTCCCTGTCTGCACTGATCTTTCCAACATAACATCAATTGGATTATCTAGCTGTAAGAAAAGCCTGTCTGCCATAAGCAGGAACCTGTCTACCATAAGCAGCTACACTATATATAACATGTAATGTGATTTTACACCAACAATTATTTAAATAATTTACAATTATTTAAATCAATCAGAAATAAGCCTTGCTTAAACAAGAATATGTTCCAGAAACACTGTGGTTCTATAAAAACTGTCTTAAAACACTTATCTGAAATAATAATTTTGGAAAAAAAAAAAAAAAAAGCATCATTTGCAGCAAAGATTATAAGAGTAATTACCACTTAAGGGAGGTACAGCACAAACTCTCCAGTACTAGAAATATATAAGGATATGGTGGCTGCTAGACATATGCAATAAACCCATCTCCTTTGTTAGGAAGATGTTGGACAGCAATATCATAGAATATCAGACACACTCAAAAAACATGATCATTTTAAGCTGAAAATGTATCACCTGAGGTCAAGATTTTGTAGAATGTGGTAGATGCATCTTGGCCCACCTGTGTTTATCCAGTAGCAAAGCCAGCTTCAGTCAGAGGCACTTCTCAAGCAAATTAAGACTGCTTGCTGGACTTTACAGCAAGGTCGACTAGAACTATCTAACCTCAGAGTTAAAAAGCTGAAAGGTCAGCTACAATTCTGAACATGGAAGGATTAATCTGATGAAGCAGTATGCTTTTCAAAAATTTATTAGTTGCTTTTTAAGCTGGAGGGGCTTGGTGCTATTTCATTCAGCAGCTGATTTCATTCCTTTCTCATTTTGTAATTTTTCAGTTAGGGGATAATGCCTCAAAGCACAGATCAGACACACGTTAAATAAAGGTGCAGTAAGGCTCTAAATTCTTCAGTGCTTTCAGACTTCTAGCATCTTATACCTGAATGAATGGTGATGATTGCAAATTTTCATTTCTGATCAGGATGATGCAGTTACTGAGTATGTCAAAAGGGCAAAATGTTAAGCACTTACCTAGCTTCAAACTGATTAGCTTTAATAAAGCTAACCTTCTAAGTGCTCTTGATACTAACAGCAAACAACAGACCTAATGGCTAACTTTAAATGCCACTTCTGACTTTATATGGATACAAAAAGTACAAAATAAAGCTGATTTTGACCACTAATGTTCTGCACAATTTCAACAGCAACCTCTCCAGGTAACACCCACTAAAGTCCACAGGAAAAAAAAAGAATTAAAAACCAACCAAACAAAAACCAAACAAACCAAACAAAACCAGAAAGAGACAGGTTTATTTCTCAAGGTGTCTACCTGAACTGTAGTATTTAGGACTTTCCTCCTCAACATACATCCAAAAAGATGTCCTTTTAGGAGAAGAAAAGATACATTGTTGGAATTGTAATCTAAAGAGACAACTTTCTAAGGTATTTGTAATAGCTGAAGAAGACTCTGCTGTTCCTCTGCGTATTGAAATACTGAAATTTTCTAAGTAATTTTTGGCCTCTAAATAATTCTCTGAAGAACAATTCAGTATCAATATGAAGCTAAGAACATCATTATTAAAAAGAGACAGTTAATGGCTAAGCCAAACTGTTCCTTAACAAAATCAGTGTACATACAAATTCCTTTGGGGGCTTGGTTTATTAGAAATACTGGCCAACATGGCAGCAAGTGGGAAAATGCCTTACACCTGTATGCTCCTGGCAAATAGAGGAGCTTACACACCAGACTTAAATAGCTGTGTGTACCATCTCTTACTGAAAAGGAGCGCTACTTAATTAAAAAAAAAAAAAAAAAAAAAAAAAAGAATACTGCATGGTTTCACTGAAATGCCCATGCAAAAACTGAGTGCATTACAGTAAGTGCTTGACACTTCATTTCAAGATTTGCATCAGTTCCATCAGAAAGAGTCCAAGCTAATGTATTTAACTTTCAGAAACATATCAATTGAAACAGGATCTAAGACCCTCCCCACTTCCATGATTGATTCTTAAGGGAAGGAACACTGATAAACCATTGTCTTGAATGGTCATTTGGCATCTGCTACCGACATGAGCGCAAAACATCCATTGATACTAGTGAAAGGGAATAAAAGTGAATTTAAGCATTACTCTGTAAGAACGCACAGCACCAAGTGAGTGACGCATTACAGTAGAAAGAAGACAGCAGAGAAACTGGGTCCAGATAACCCATGGGAATACTGAGACAGAACTCAGACTTCTAGAGTTTGAATTTGCCTTTACTACAGTTACTCCTGGCACTTGCAATGTGACTATGCAACTTCACCTGGTTCTAATGAGCGTATCCACATTACAAAGCTCTATTAGACCATCTGGCCTGGTGCTACTGTAAGATGCTACATGAGGTACTAGGTCTTATCCTACATATCCTACTGCAGCATTAAAATCGTAGCTGCTTTTTAAAGCTGGTAAGAACATATCAACATAGGGAAATCAGAATTCTCAGGATATTACCAGTATAAACATGAACAAAGCACTCAAAGCAAACACACATCTTTGCAACCCATAAGCCAATCCAGACACACAGCATCAAGTAACAGATATGAGGAGTCTGGGTCTTCATTAGCCATGTATATCCTGAACTGGAGTCACCACCAATAACATAGTTTTTGTTTGCAGATTTAATTACCAAGTACAAAAGTATGCCAGTTCATACCTACCATTACTGCTGTACAGTTCTGGGCAGGTCTGCACTTAGTCTATGAACCTTATTTTTTCACACTATATATGCTACTATGGCATTTTCCATTAGAAATGCCAAAGCATACAACTTAGGAAAATGACTCAGAAAGAGATAGTCTTGGTCATGGTCCCTTTAGTCATTAAAGGAAAAGTCTCACCCTAAAGCGAATTCAGGCAGCAGCTGGCAGTTAGGATCTAGTAACCTGCAGCCCAGGCAAATTGCTGACCTCCGCATTTAAATCCAGAGTCATCTTAAGGATGCTCACTACCATTCAGCTGAGTTTTCACATAATGAGCCATTTGAAATAGACATTAAAATGTTTCCTGGCCATCCATGTAAGATACTTTGCAGTCTGCAGGTCAAGAGCATTGTGCCTTGTGGCTGCAGAGGGAGCTTATATTTACACTGGCGTGATTTAGGTCGCAAGGATGTCTTGCTCAGCTGGAAGAAAAGGATATCTGAGGACATAATCTCCTCCACGAAGGATTTATATCCAAATATGAAGTCACATGCTCCTCAGTTGTTCTTCTTTAGCGGTTCCATACGGAAATATGCCATCCACCACTAGCAGACAGAAATAACCTAAGACGGTGTTGGAAATTCAAATATAATTCACTTACAAAATAATGTACAAAGTAGTGCACTCCTCTGTTTTATAATCATCAAATAATTCAACAGAATAGAAAAGCAATCCTTAATCATATGCTACATAGAAACAAAGATGCACATACAGCTCACTTGCATTTAAAGGATGAGGTGAAATACACTTAACATCTCCCACATAAATGTTCAAATTTTCTTTTATTCTGGAGTAACAGTAACAAAATACAGTGTACTAGAGGAAAAGGTTAGGAACTTGCTTCTTAAGCTGTAAGTAAGATAAAGGATCATGACAGCTGGAGATGATTCATTGCTTCTGTTTGTTATGGATGATATGTGAATAATCAAATATAAGGTCAAGTACTTGCAGGCTTTCTTTTTTTAAACCAAATAGGGAGAAACATGGCTGTCAAGAACCATTCACTGTTCTGTCACAGATTTGGAGTTTCACAAAGAACACTTCCTTCTTGCAAAATACTTACTAGGGTTATATTCACCAAGTGATTAAATTAAGTACACGTGAAAACTAATGCAGAGTTTAATTAACAGGCTGACATTCTTAACACAAGCTGTTTGCTTACAAGCAGCGTCTGTTTATCTGGAAGTGAACAAGTGCACTACTTTGGATACTTTGACAGGGATTTTGACTGATACAGATGTAAGTAGCTGTGAGATAATTACACCTCTGCTTTTATCCTTATGTCTCCGCTCCATTCCTCTGGAAATAGATTTTAACATGGCCACAACAGTCTTTAAATAAAACTTTTGTTAGAGTGATCCTGCCTGGTGTTAAGTCTATGCAGATTAACTGAAACAGCAAAAAATGTGCAGGTGTCTATGTGATCACAACAACAGTATCAAAATGCAAAAACATTTATTTAATAAAACCAGGAATTAGTAAGAGCACTTCCCTCCCTTTCTCAATTTATAATCCCTTAAAACTGAAGGCTGAAACACGACTAGCAACATCTTTTTCCCTGCTTAGGGCTTCACAACTCCAGAAGGGTAAAAATAATGTGCTAGCAATCTGTATGTCATGGACTTATCCTGCTTTTTAACTCTACAGATGAAGCTCTAAGTGCAGTAACTGTGTAAAAGGGATGTTCTCTGACTGCACACCAGCAGCAATGATAAACCTTTTCCAAGCAAACTGTGCTTATTAGGGTTGATTTTTCCTACCTGCCTATAAATGGATCTGAGTGACACTGTGTTCAAATTTCTGAGAGAGCTCTGCAGGATCCATTCTCCCACTGAATGCATTAACAAAACATCATTTAGATTTTACTGATGTAAAATGCACATCCCATATAAATGATAGCTGCACAGGAGAGCTGTCTTACAATCTGACCCCAGTAAATTGCCTATCCTGTTGCCTCAGTTTCCTCATCTGTGAAAAACAGATAAAAATCTTTGACATGCTGCCATGCAGGCACTCTAAGTGAAAAACTGCTACTGCTCTATGAAAAAGGATTTGTTCACCTACATCTCCCACTCTCCAACAAGGCTATTTTCTCTACATGTAGCTCCCCTTTTGAATGCAGCTTTTGCAAAAAAATGATGGCATGTGATTTCTAGAAGGACTTTGCTTCCACAAATATTCTCGGAAGTCGTGGAAATGATAGGTAACTTTTTAGTGTAAAGCAAAACGTGGGTGAAGTTAGACTCAACGGATGCTACGCTACACACATTCCTCTAAGAAAGAGACAAACAGCTGTTGAGTTCTGCTTTGTGGGGCCTAGCTACACCAGCATCATAAAGAACATAATAACAGACACACAGACTTCTTGCTTGACTGCATTTGACAGACAGTGTACCATTTTGGTCACAGTATCTGGACACAACGATGCATATTCTGTAAACTGATTTCCCTCCCAGTCCCACTCCCATCCTTCTGTACTGCAGCAGATGTCTCCAAATCTTCTTTGAACTGATTACTCTGAGTGCACAGGGTTACTTGTAACCAGCTGTCCCAGAACACAGTAGGCATTTAAATACCTTGTGAGGAAGCCAAAACATCAGACTTCCTTTATTTTTTTTTCCTTCTTTTCTTACTGTAGTTACTGCTAAAACCTGCTTTGCTCCTGCAGATGCCAGCAGGCCTTGGTGTCTTGTGGAATGAGCTGTTCATGACATTTTGCTGAAAAGAAAAATGTACCAATCCACTCACCTAGAGACCATTTTAAGTTCCACTAGCACACACACACACCAGAGTGACATCGATTTTCAGTCTTGTTTGTTCTTCTTCCTGTGTTTCAACTTTCATTTTCAGCTGAGGTTCTGTCCCATTGGCAGCTTTCCAAGCCCTCAGAGAATGGTTATGGGCAGGGAGTAATTGCACACTTCCATGGCTTCAGTTAGGATTTTATTACAAACGGTAACATCTAAGACTCTTTGGAGAGTCTTGGTTAGCATTAAGTAACAATCTCGTATAATGAAAATTATATGACAGTAAAATAATTTAAGCAATATTGACTCCTTGCCCTCCCCTCAGTCCCTGGACAAAAAATCTTCCAAATACAATATGGTTAATCCGGGTGGGGGAACATCACATCTCACAGCCATGTTCCCAGTTGCTCAAAAGATCAGTTATTCATTTGTTAGATCTGCTTCAGGAGTAAGGTGTAATATCCCCATTTTGATGACTGAAAGACTACTAAGAAAAATACAAGACATGGACACCAAAATCTTAGAAGCCTTAAGAACTGTCCCATTTTCTGAATAAGTATTACAAGGCCTAGTAAGAGAAGTTGTACAATGTATCCACAGAAAGAGAGATGACCCTCCCAAAGTGAGTATGAGATCAAATTTTCTTAGGGCATGGAAGGCATGAAGCATTGACAGCTTCATACAAATGAAGTTTCTTAACCCCAGTTCTTCTGAAGTACAAGCAAGGTGCTCAGTTATTGAATTGTTTAAAGGCTAGGATTCAGCTGCTTACCTGTAGAAAAAGAACTAAAGTAACGGCGAGACTTTAAGAGACAGTAAAAGTTTGGACGCATTCTGGACCAGGGGTAAGCTGAATAGAATTTTTCAGCATTTTGAGTTTGGAATTTCAGGGGCATATTTCAGCTAAATCTGTTTCCAGATTGTAAGGTTAAATGTCCTGCAAAGTATGTATTATTACCATTTGTACTGGACAAAATAATTGACCTGATTTTTATTTCTCAAGGCAATTTTGAAGCCTGACATTGTTAAATAAAAAAATAATTGCATTTAGGATGCCAAAAAACCCCACAAACCATACAAAGCAATTTTAACTACCTTCTGAAGTAAAACTACACGACTGCATGGTAAGCATTTCCCAACATTGACATGCAGCACCTTCACAAACCTTTGTTAGTCAAGAAATCATACTACATAGAGAATCTGAAGATCCTCTGTTCAAGGAACTCTACAGAGGGACCTGGACAGTATCAATCAAAGGGCCTAGGCCAACTGTATGAGGTTCAACAAGGTCAAGTGCTGGGTCCTGCGCCTGGGTCCCAACAACCCCATGCAACACTACAGGCTTGAGGAAGGGAGGCTGGAAAACTGCCCACTGGAAAATGACCTGGTGATGCTGGTCAACAGCTGGCTCAATATGAGCCAGCAGTGTACCCACGTGGCCAAGAAGGCCAACAGCATCCTGGCTTGTATCAGAAACAGGACTAGGCCAGCAGAACCAGGGAAGTGATTTGTACTCAGCACTGGAGTGACTGCACTTTGAATACTGCATTCACTTGTGGGCCTCTCAGTCCAAGGACACTGAGGTGCTGGAGCATGTCAAATAAGGGCAATGAATGTGGTTGTTAAGCGCTGGAATACACTGTTCAAGGAAGTGGTTGAGTCACCATCCCTGGAGGTATTTAAAAAATGTGTAGATGTGGTGCTTAGGGATATGGTTTAGTGGTGACCTGGCAGTGCTGGCTTAATAGCTGGACTCAATGATCTTGAAGATCTCTTCCAACCAGAACAATTCTATGGTTCTAACTCAGAGAATGGTAAACCTATGCAAGCATAAGAACAGCTTATAGGATAATGATCTGTTTTCCCTGATGTGCCCCAAATAAAAAAATAACAGATGGCTGTTTCATACTGATCTTGATTGCCACCAATTCCTGAGCACAAAGCTCTTCAGTTAAACAAAATAAGACTGGCCCATAGAAGTACTTAAAGTCAACTGACAGGGAACTGTGGCTGACCCTTCTTCAGTCTGGAGGAAGCAAAAGTCACAGGATTCCACACAAAAGTAGTGATGTCCGAGATGAGTGTAAACTGCAGCTAGACAGACAAGGAACAATCAGAGGGGAAACCAGTCTGGTGATTGAGACACATTTTTTTTTCTTCTTCTTATCCCTTAATATCAGAACATAATGCTCTTCCAGTGTAGCTGCCATTTCAGCTCATGTTGTATTTACATTTTAAAGCACTGTGTAGCTATCACTTTTCTACAAAATCCTAAATTTTTACTCAAACTTGATGGTTAAGCTGATAGCATGCTCCTGTATTTGTGTTCAGAAACACAATTTTTACCATCTGAGAAAGGGCTACAAGCATTTACCACTTGGAATGACAAACAGGACAATGTAAGACTATCCATTATCATATATCTTCTAGCAAAAAAATTCAGACTGAAGAAATGGTATAGTAATCAGATGAATATCATATATAGCAATGACTAGGTGAGACACTTAGGTAACACAAAGGTAAGCATAATTAGAATGACTCATTAAGAACACATGGCTGCAGACCTATATGCAGCTCAGCTAGCAGCTGTTGAATGCTTAATTTAGCAGCGAATGAGAAAACATGAGTTTGTAGTGAGACCATGATTTATTGTGCACTCCAGCTTTTTATAAAATTTATTTCGCATTTGTTGAAATATTAAAACAGCCAAGCAATAAACTCCATATCACTTTCTCCGTATCAGAGTTTTACAATTTCCTATTCTCTGACACAGATCATCTCCAGGAAGCTTCTGCCAAACACACGCTTATTCCAGAAACTGAAGCAGTTAAATAACAAGTTATAACAGCTGGGTTCAATCTAGGTTGCAGATTACCCATTCACTCAAAAAGATAACCACTCTTAGGCTGGCAAAAACCAGCACTGCTGCTATTACTGAACCCAGTTGCTATGTCCAGCTTTTTTCTATTTAATTCATTACGGAAATATTTTTAAAAGGCTACTGTTTTCCAGAAAATTAAAAGACAAAAGACACAAATTCAATTTCTAAACAACAACAATTCTTTCTCAAAAGTAACTACTGTTCTTAAGACCACAGGTTAGTATAAATTAAAGAGATAAAAAACACAGGAAATTGACACGTGCAACTTTTTTTGAGAATAATTTGCATGCTTCTCCTATATTTTACTCTGTAACTGATTTTGCCATTTTCTGCCTAAAATCTTTGCATGTGGGGAAGGGACTATTATTATGGATAATGACGTATTTTTTCCTTATTTAGTTCATAAGTGCATTATAGTAAGAAAGAGCAGGGTTACTTGACAGCGGGTGTAGTATATCAGTCCATGTAGTTTTGTTTTCCTAGCTGTCTCAGTTCCAGTTTCTATCTAATTTACTGTCAGGAATCTCAATTGGCTATACACTGACTTGCACACAGGCACTGAAAGATTCTCTGACATGTTTTCCATGGGATATTTGAAAAAAACTTTATTCACAAGTCCTACAGTTTGATATGATTCCATACAGGCTTAGAATCAAAATCACTTAGGTAGTTTTTAGTACAAAGTGATCGCTTGCCAATTTCTGATTTTAGTGATTTATTTTTTGTTTTTCCATCTGAATACAGTAAATAGAATACCAGATCCTGCTGAGATTCTTAAAGAAGACAGCTTATGGTGAAATGTGTTTATTGATTACTTGCATTTCACTCCAAGCATTTCCCACATGCCTAACACTTCACTACATATTTTAATTTATTGAGAACCTATTTTAGAGTGTAGCCCTCAGCCTATCAAAGGTTAACTCCTCAGAAACTCTCAAAAAGGCAGAGAGGGAGAAGGACCAATAGAGTAACCAACTGTTTCACAGCAGTTTGATTTATTTAAATTATATGTAGAAGATTTTAACCAGTTTTGGAGTGACTGACCAGAACTATTCTATGGCTAAAGCAGCAGTTCCACACAAAAGTTCTGGGCTGAAACCTGAATCATGCCTTGCAAAATCTCCTTGCATGATCAAAGCCTAAGTGATGACATCTTTTCCTATATGGATGGAACGTTTTGTGACAACTTGAGCCTCTTCTTTTAGAGTTTTCACATGTTCACTACTTACTCATCTTTTCATGCAATCATGATAGTTACTTTTGGAATATCTCTTCTGTAAACCATGCATTGCACACTGCTTGCACACTGATGACTTCAATTCAAAGGATCAATTAATAGGTCAGTATCTTAAGCATCAGAGTGCCCTAAGTGCATCCACGACAAGTTTCATTACATTAATTTGAGCTTTCAGAATTTACATGACATTTCAACCAAAATGCAGGTCTCATCAAGGCACGTGAAAGTTTAGAAATGGCAGAACACTGACAACTATTTCATGATATCACCCATTCACTTTCCATGTATGCAACACTGTAAATAAAAAATAATAATAATGAAAAAAGGACTTTATCCTAGCTGCTTTGGCTTTTTAAGAGTTATCCTTAACAGCTTTTACAAAAGGACACATGAAAAGGAAGAGCCATTTCTAAATAAATGGTTAAGTATAGGCCATGACAATAGTGCCACATCACAAGCCCAGCACAGTCAGCCCAAGAAAAACTGAGCCTCCAGCCTGTATTTGTGGGACGTTATGTAAACTATGGATAAGCCACATAGAGCTTATCATACCCCGTGACTAAATACAATCTTAATTCCTATCAGGCAAATCAAGAGAATAAAAGTGGCTTGTACTACTTTATGAGCTGGTAATAAATCAGTTCAGGAGGGTAGGGGGCAAGACTCACCGACAACGGCTCATAAGCCATACTTTCTCTGATCAGGCAACCTCCGGGCACATGACCTGCTGCCCATGCCTCCAGCGACACTGCAATAGTGGCATTATGTAAGCACTGTAATAGTATTACATCAACTGGAAAAGACCAGACACAGGGTAAAGTGCAGCTCCCTTGCCCACCTCCTCCCGCAGCTCTTATAATTGGTGGTAACTGGAACGAACGTGCTAAGTGAGAGCCTGACACGGTGCTGCACTGAAGTCACTAAGTAGCTCCCAGCTTCTCACCCAAGGCTTGGGGTCTGATCCTGACTGCTTCCATGGTGCAGCATTCTCTGGGGGGGATGCAGCACTGCTCCCCAGTGAGATGCTTCCTGCCCTGAGCCAACCCACATCACACCAAACACAGGCAAAGGGGTTACGCAGCCCACAGCTCGAGGCTCAACAGATAAACTGCTTGCAAGCACAGGCAATTGCAGGCATCAAAGGTACCATCTTTAAAATATTTCTAACAACTGCTGAAACTCTTATGCTGACATGCTGCTCTACACCCTGAAAACTGATACAAACAACCAATTTGAGTCTTTGTAAAAAAGTTCACCATAGTTGCTTTCAGTCCTAGCAAGAGAGAACATGCTAGTGCTACTGACACAGCCTCAGCAGCATAGTTGACTACTTGCAGCTGATGACAGTGACAAACCCTCTACAGCAAAAACATGTTTTAAGTACAGATCATCAGGATGTGAATGTCTTGTGCCTCTTAGGAAACCAATGGAGAATTTTTTCTGCTGTGATTGTCCCAGGGTTTATTGCTGTTTGAGGCAACCAATAATAAAAAGATTACAACTCTTTTGCAAGGGATGGACAGAATAACTCAGCTCTGATCCACTAATGTCGGTTCCTTCCTATCGTATCTCTGCAGCATGTAAACCAGCCATAACCCCAGCCAGGAGGCCTCTGGATCTGAGATTAACCTGAACCATCTTGCACTTTTAGTCACGGATGTTCCTCATTTAGCACCTAACAGTCAGCCACAATAGCAATCACCATTTAAGTGGGACCCAGAGCTAAGGTCCTTGGCTAAGACTGTAATAAGTCTTCCTCCATTTATATGCCTATAAAAATTGATTACGTGGAAGAAATGAATTTTTCATTTCAAGATGTAGTCTTCATTGTGAAGTTCATTCATTTATAGACAGAAGTGCAAAGAGAGGAAAAGTATTGAACAGATCTCCTTTTTCCTTGGTAAATTCTTTCAGGAACTACTGTTTATCTGACTGCAAATTCCCAAGAGCTTCTACTTCCCAGCTATTAATAGTGAGAAGGTGAAGGAACAGCAAGCATAAGAAATTGTAGCTGTGCTCTCTGTAACCTAAAAATGCCATATCTGAACAGCAAAGTGTTATTAACTTTTTATTCCTTGCAAGAGTGTGAGGTTTAAATGAAAAATAGTATTGAAAAATACACTTACACTGACAGTATCACTGTTCTCCTTGGACAGTCTCAATTCACATCACTACTCAAAGCACTAGCCACTCTTCCAGACAGCACAGACAATAGACAAAATATTAGGACACATTTTTAAATGTAGTAAAATGACAGATAAATCACTTTGTCCCCAAGCCATTTTCTGGCTACCAGTTCAGATCCCCACACTGTGTCTCTGTGCTACCAGGGGCTCTCAAGTTCCAATAGAGACAGATTATGGCATGAGATGCCTGTGGAAGTTGGTACTGTAATAAAAATTCCTTTATTTCTGACCAGCCAACACTCAGTCCAAAAGTGATCTCCCTGTCAGTTTAGGCATTGCAATTTTCCCCACCATTTTCAATTACAGAAGGGATCTGTCACTCCATTACAATAATAAAGTCTTTTCCATTTCCTGGCTTTTGTGACAAGAAAGAAGTCAAGTGACGATCCCATACTACTTTGTTCTACAACATACTGAAATGACAGCAGACATCTTGAACAAAGACTTCATGGACTGAGAGCTCAAAGCCTTTTAGAATCATAGCCCAAGCTTAACTGTGATTTATCCTAAGACACCATGCATGATCATGCTGAGCCGAGTGAGCACCTTTAGAGGAGCCATCTACAAAAACCTGTTTGGTACCTTCACAATGTGTACGTGTATGGGACTTTCATAGTTAAGAAATTCTCACTGCTGTCTCCTACCACTTCAACCCATCAGCAGTCTAAAACTCAATTTAGCAGCATAACACTCCTGGTTATGAATTTTTTATAAGCTCTAATCTCAAGTTATCTCTGTCAAAGAGGTTTAGCAGGATGTAGAATGACAGGGGAAGTCTTACCACTGAGATCACTCAACTTCCTTTAAACATCCCTGTAGACTTTCAGCAAAGAAATCCTGGGATAAGTGTCCAACACATCTCTGCTTCCAGCTCACACATAAGCCAGATCTGGCAAGGCAGAGAGCAGGCTGTTGTAAACTCTGCAAGTTCCCTTCAAACTACTGGCAACAGTCTGCACTGATAACTAAGGGAAGAGGGGTCGAATATACAACATAAGCACTCAGAATAGTCTCTTTCCTTTTCTACTATATCAGAGTTTCTTTTCCTTCCTAATGAGAGACGATGCTAAAAGGTAAATCATACTGTTGTTAGTAGCACTCTGCCAGGCCTTTGTTATGGCTACGACAATGCTATTCTCAGCTTCCACATCTCCCTGTGGTTGCCTTCCAGACAAGAAAAGACAGAGGTCCTGTTTTGTTGTTAAAAGCAAACCACTCCTCTGTGTATTTGTACATTTTATATGATTCCATCACAAATGAAAATGAGATCTACAGAAGATACTATAAAAATACTGAAGAACCAAACAGTGAATGCCACACTGACAGAAGGAACTTGAGCTCCTTTTAAATTTCACTGGACTTCACCACCATGGCAAAAATTAATCTGAGATTATAATACTGCTATTACATACTATTATCATGACTATCTTATTTCAACGATGTTACTATTACATGTTTTTTGAGGATAGCGTATTCCATATTGATACTTCTGTGAACTCTCTGTATTTGCCTGCATGCTTGTGTCCTTCTATGCCTCCAAACCCAACATATGAACAATACTGGATTGTCTTACACACACTTATTGCAAGATGATTATGGCAAGATGGATTTCTCAAAAAGTCTGAACTTCTGTTCTTAGCATTTGTTGTTAATTCCTGCAAATTACTATGTTTTTTTCAATGCCTCTTCAAGACTAGTATCAGGAAAGTTCACAGGAAAGATGGTACACAGAAATGAAAGACAAGATTTACCTCAGTCTCCCTCTTGTAGTGGACATTTAAAATATTTCTGAATGGAAAAGTGTTCTGCTGGAGGAAAAGTAAAACTAGACTGAAGTAAAGCTTCTCCATAGAGAGCTTTTTCTTAGGCTGAAATAAAAGCAAGAGCTTCCCTTTAAGGGAAGGTCACACAGAGGAATGTGCTTGAGACATCAACACCTAGTACACTCTACACTGGAAACCACAGCCTTGACTCAAAGTGCCAAAAGAGGCATCACTCTTCCAATGTCACTGAACTCTGCGCAAGTAAGCATGAAGGAAAGAACAGTGGAAGGCTTGATTTTCAAATCAGTAGTGTTCTGGGGAAGCCTAGAAGAAATGTGACCTTGTAAAGTTCCCCAGACAGGCACCATTAACATACAGACGCAAATTTCAAGTCAGCACTGGCTTTTCATCAGAATATCTTCTTCAGTGATTCCTGAATTGGCAAAGCTCAAAATGAATATATTTATTTAGTCCCATCCATAAAGCCAACAAATCAATGTAATTTTTTACTGTCACATTTGAAAACTCTCTTGACAAATGGAGTAACCTTTTTACCTTTTCCTCTGCCTATGGACTGCAAATCAGAAGTCATTTAACCCTTAGTTCACTGACACTCACTCAGGGTAGCAAGAACCTAAATCTGAAGCGTGCACACTGAGGTGTGGATATATTGAACATGACTACAATGTTAAATGGACTTTTCTATATAAAGTTGAGTTCTGAAGGTATTATTTTACTGATGCTGTTGAACTTTCAAAATACCCTGCAAGTCATTTCCCTTTCTGCCTTAATCAGATATGCTATTCCTACAAAACACAATTATCTTGAATCTTCTATAGATATTCAGATTCCATTTGTAGGCCTCCACATAGTAGAAGGGGAGAAAAGCAGAGAAAAGATAATAAACTTGAAATCCTTGAACAATTAATAAGATTTTTGTCAGTCCGGGATTCTGCAGAGATTATTGCTCAAAAGCAGTTTTAAATGATTTACTAAAATATTTTGAATTTGTGCTTGCTGCAGACTAAAACCATGCAATATAACAGTTGCTGTGGCTTTGCTATACTGTGGGACTTCGATAATAAGCATCACTGAATGTGTCAAGAGGCTGAGATGTGTCAGAACTTTAGCCATCACGGTGTCACAAAGACGTTCTCAGCACACAGAGAGAGACTGAAAGACCAATTGTCACTAGTGTAATTTGGACTGTAGAGTCAGAAGTATTTGTGTATTACCACACAAGTTATTTCTTAACTAACTGTTTATCATCATTTCCTAAAATTACTTGTGTGAACATCCAGGGGATTATTGTGGTGTTTCAGCATTTCCTATGAAGACTGCATCTCAATCTGGAAATGCAGCAGCATTTTTCCCCTCTCAGACCAACTCTAAAAATGAAGACCACACCCTGCATCCTCTATGAACCTGGAGATCTGGGCTGATCTCCAAGACATATGTAGGCACTGTACCCCTGAGCAGACTTCTGCAGGGTGGTCTGTTCTCCAAGACAGCCATAATTCCTTATTGCTTCAGGCTCTTTGGACAGTGTGAGTGACACTACAGGACTGACCTTTTTCACACCCACCATTTCAGGCAGATCTACACTGCATACTCCCCATACACAACTGCCGTAAGTGTTGGCTGGGAACCAGCTTTACTCCTGATCTGATTCCTGACCTACAGACCACTGCTAAAAAAGCCATTTGTACAGAAGCAGCAAAACAAGTTTTTCTTCTGTAATTTGTTTTACTGTATGTGTTTCACGGTGGCTTTAAGCACAATGGTATTGTTGATACAGCAATCACAGATATTTACCAGGGTCGTGTATTTCCATACTGGTACAGTAATCTTCATTTAGCTATAGCCTTCCTTTCCCACTGCGACTAAATGACAACCTATAAGCAGAGTTTTTGACACGTAGAACTAATTTTGTGGAATTTATCTGGAGCTGACTCCCTCTACTCAAGTGCAGAAGAACTGGGTTGCAAACCTGGTTGTTTTATAAAACTGGGATCAAGATATTGCCTAGCACAGGTGGGTCATCTCTGCAGTTTTATACACAGAAAAACAATTCATGAAGTAGAACTGGAGAAGGTGAGATTTATGGCAAACTTTCTAGGAGACTCAAAAATAATTTTATTTACAATCTTAAAGATTCGTTAAGTTTCACACTCCTCTGGTGTGAGCTTATTTAAAAAAAGGCGAGGATGTATAGCATTTAAAGCATCCCTTACCCATGATTTTGATATTGTCTCTCACAGTATTCTGCTGGACAAAACATTCAGCACACATCTAGACAAGTCCATAATATGTTGGGTGAACAACTGGCTGATTAGTCAGGCTCAAAGGGTAAATGGGGTCACATCAGGCTGGTAGCCAGTCACCACTGGGGTTCCCCTGGGCTCAATTTTATGGCCAGTGCTCTTTAATGTTTTTATAAATGACTTTAACACACAAATCAGATATACATTCAGTAAGTTTGCTGATGACAGTAAATTAGGAGGAGCTATGGACTCCCTCAAGTGCAGAGATGCCTTAGAGAGAGGTCTGGATAGACTTGAGAGCTGGGCAATCAGCAACCTTACGAAATAACAATAGCAAGTGTCAGATTCTCCACCTGGGGTGGGGCAGTCCTAGTTATATGTACAAGCTGGGGGCCAAGAAGCTCCAGAGCAGCCCCATGGAAAGAGATACAGGGGTTTGGGTTGGCGAGTCAACAGGGTGACCTGGCAGCCAAAAAGGCCACCTGTGCCCTCCTGTACACCAAGTACAACATAGCTAGCTGGTCGAGGGACGTGGTTGTACCAGTCTACACTGCACAGGTACAGCCCCACCTTGAGTGCTGTATGCAGTTGTGGGCACGTCAGTATTAGAAGGGCAACAAACTATTAGAGTGTGTTCAGAGGATGGTAAAAGTTGAGGTCAAGACTTCCAAGGAGCACCTGAGGTCACTTGTTCAGAAGGATATTATCCCAACACCAACAATAGAAAGAAAAGTCCATATATTTTACTTACTCTATGTGGGAATTCACTTTATAGCTTCAAAATTTTTAAGCTTTTATTACTTAAGTCTTGCAATTTTATTCACTGCATCACAGAATGGTATTGGTTGGAAGGGACCTAGTCATCTAGGGAAGGTTGGAAGGGAAGTCATCTAGTCCAACCCCCCTGCAAGGAGCTATCTATCTATCTAGTTCATATCTATCTTGTGTTGAAGACTCCAAAGCTGGACTTAGTACTCCAGGTGAGGTCTCATCAGTGGAACAGAGGGGCAGCATCACCTCCCTCGACCTGCTGGCCATGCTTCTTTTGACACAGCACAGGAAATCAAAACATTTCCTAAAAGCTCCAGAACTTGAAGGCAAATGATTATTTGAAAATGTCTAGTTCATGGACTTTTAAAGTAAGCATTTGGCTCCTGTAGTTGCTGGAAGGTTCAGAAACATGAATACCCAAAGCTTTATATGAAGATTTTTTTTTAAAATCATGCTTTTAATCCAGCCTCTCAGTATCATAATGGCCCACCTCATGATTTTCAAATGTTTATAGCTGACTATGCTATATATAAAAATAGTACTGCTGGTCTCATTAAACTACCATAATTTGCAAATTGAATATGCAACATAAAATATTAACCACCACTTCAGAAGCCACTTTCATCCCTTAATTTGTAATAAGATAATGCTCTGCTTTAAGGTTGCTCCAAAAAGCTTGCTAATGTCTTTTCTGCTAGTATCCACATTTTGCTGTTCTGTTTGTGTTTGCAGCAGACACATACACAACAGAAGCACCACTTTTAGATATTGTGCATTGGTCAGATGGAAGCACCAGCTTGCCATTTTGTCTCACCTACCACTTCATTCTGATGTCTGACCTAAGATGTACTACAGAGAGGCAGAATGTATAAACCTAAATGTCTCCTATGCTGACATATGAAAAAAATGGACACATACAGAAAAGCACATATCTCTCCTTTGTCTGAGCATAATGTGCACGCTCTTATGGCTGGGAGTGCTTGATACATAAACATACACAGATCTATGAGTAGGGGATGCATTACAGTAATTTCACTGCTAGTTCCAGAAGGACAAGTAAAGCAGAGGAACGTGAAATGAAAGAGGCTTCCATGTCTACAGGGAGACTCTAATTGGATTCAGGAATTTTAAATCCATCTCCAAATGCAGAGAAGTGGTGCAGAGGCCTTTCCATAGAGCATGCAGCAATGAAATTAGCAAGGAAGATGAGAGTTATGTGGACAGAATAACAACACAACATCCTTCTCTCTAAACTGGAGACATGGATTTGATGGGTGTTCTCATCCTCTCAAAAACTGTTAAGATCTTAGAAGCTACATAAATGCTTGTACTTGCAATTTTATGCTACAAATGTATTTGTTTTTATAGAATCATAGAATGGTATTTGTTGGAAGGGACCTTTAGAAGTCATCTAGTCCAACCCCCATGCAGTGAGCTGACACATCTTTAACTAGATCAGGTTGCTCAGAGCCCTGTCCCACCTGACCTGGAATTTTTCCGGGAATGGAGCATCTACTCTGGGCAACCATTCCAGTGTTTCACCGCCCTCACTGTAAAAAATGTCTTCCTGATATCTAGTCTAAATCTACCCTCTTGTAAAAACATTACCCCTTGTCCTGTCACAACAGGCCCTGCCAGAAAGACTGTCCCCATCTTTCTTGTAGGCCCCCTTTAAGAACTGACCATCTGTAAGAATGTCTCCCCGGAGCCTGCTCTTCTCCAGGCTGAACAGTCCCTGCTCTCTCAACCTTTCTTCACAGGAGAGGTGTGCCAGCCCTCTGATGATCTTTGTGGACCTCCTCTGGACCTGCTCCAACATGTTCATGTCTATCTTGTGTTGAAGACTCCAGAGCTGGACTTAGTACTCCAGGTGAGGTCTCACCAGAGCAGAGCAGAGGGGCAGCATCACCTCCCTCGACCTGCTGGCCACGCTTCTTTTGATGCAGCCCAGGATACAGTTAGTCTTCTGAGCTGTGAGCGCACATTGCTGGCTTGTGTCCAGCTTTTCGTCCACTAGTACCCAGAAGTTCTCCACAGGGCTGCTCTCAATCCCTTCATCCCTCAGCCTGTATTGATAGTGGGGGTTGCCCTGATCCAGGTGCAGGACCTTTCACTTGGCCTTGTTGAACCTCATGAGGTTCACACAGACTGACCTCTCAAGCTTGTCTAGGTCCCTCTGGATGGCATTCTGTCCCTCAGATATGTCAACCACAGCACTCAATTTGGTGTCATCTGCCAACTTGCTGAGAGTGCACTCAATGCTGCTATCTATGTCACTGGTGAAGATACTAAACAATAGCAGTCCCAGTACGGACCCCTGGGGGACACCAGTCATCACTAATCTCCATCTGGATATCGAGCCATTGACCACTACCCCCTGGATATCAATATCATCAACCGCAAATACAGGCTAACCAAAACACAAGGTACCTAACAGATCCACCAAAAGTATTAGTTACGTATATATTTTAGTGATATGACCATACCATTCTGTTCTCAATGAAAGCACAAAAGCCACACAATTAAAATTTAATAAATTCTGTCTCTAATGAGAATAGATATGAAAGATAACAAATCAAGAACAAAAGCGTGGCTCTAACACTGTTCAGGTAACTGTCAGTAGGAATGTCTCTTTAATCCTTTTGGGGCAGTGAAAGAAACTGTTACTGGGTTTAAAAAAAAAAAATCCTTTAACAAATTCTGTAGTGTTAAATGTTGATGGTGTGTAAAAAAAGAAAAAAGTAATGATTATTTTTTCCCCTGAATTTCAGCTTTATTTTTTCCTGTCAAAATTATTTGTATGGCAACATGTAGACCTTGCATGCATTAGAAGAAGTTCTGACATTAAAAATAATTTAAAATAGCCACTAGTCTTCCACAACTTCATTTCCATGTCTGGTCATAGTCTTCCTGATAGATTGGGGCAAGATGGGCAGAAAAGGTTGTATACGAATGACTGATTTCTTCTTTTCATGGTAGGAAGTACTGTAAACTACAGCCTTACTACCTAGGGTTTCTCCAAGTCCCATAGCTGACAGACACAAAAAGGGGTGCTCCAAGGCATGTTCCACACTTCCACCAAGAACACACTTTTTCATGCTATCTGACATGCTGAATTTGCATAGATAAAATAGAAGACATCCTAAAGTTAACTTTTTCTCTCTTTTTAAACTTGAAAGTCACATTCATACGTCTCAGGGCCAAGTCTGCTCTACATATATGTCTATCAAGTTAAGAAAGTCCACACAAAAAAAAGCAAATTCAGGGAGTGTCCCTGTGGAAAAGCCTTTAATGTCTTGAAGAAACTTATGATTAAATAGGAAGCACACCAATCTGTTTAAAAGAGAGAATGGTTCTCAACACATATTATTCATAAGAAGTGGTATTTATTTAAATCTGTCAAGCTTTTGTGAGAACTTTGGAAAATGTAGACAGCCCGAATTTTAAAAAGATGCTGAATTACAATCAATTCATTCTCAATGCAGAAAACAATAACAACAAAAAAAAAAAATCTCTTCATCTAAATCTTCAACTTTACAAAGACATTAAACATAAGACTTAAAAAGAACATAAACATACAGGATGTTCCCATCTTCCTCCTACCACACACAACAAACTAGCTGGTGTGCAAATGAAGGATGGGAAAGTAGTTAAAATTCATGCCATGTGGGTCTGATGAAAGGCACTGCTTGACTGGAAGTATCTGGAAAGATTAAGTCTGCAGAAGCCAGGAGGCATCATGCTCTTCATTCTTCATGGGGATGCAGAGTCCAGGGACATCTTACATTCACCTGAGATGTTCCGGTTCCTACAAAGAGCTTTGCCCATTGAGTGTAGATTAAATCCCTCACGTCTTCCAGCCCCGCTGAACCCTTAATCAATGGCAAAATCTCAGCTAATTTCTCATGGAGAAATAGTAGGTCTATCTCTGTCTGAAAAGCATAGTTTTATAACAATGTACCTTAAATCACTGACACGAGGCAGGTATGGCAGTACCATTAGTCACCAGCAGTTTAGCAAGTTGGGAATTACACAGCAGACCTCTGCAACACCACCAGCATAAGGTAAGAGCATACTCCACTCTACTCATTGGGGTCTGGCTGCATGAGAGCAATAAACAAAGAGATCTGTAACAGCAATAAAACCCAGAATAAATAGACATACGCCCTCAGGGCCACATCTCCAATAGCGACTGGTGGAACATTGAAACACATTGCCCAGGGAGGTAGTGGAGCCTGCACCCCTGGAGACATTCAAGGTCAGGCTTGATGGGGCTCTCAGCAACCTGATCTAATTGAGGGTGTCCCTTCTTACTGCAGAGGAGTTGGACAAGGTGACCTTTAGAGGTCCCTTCCACCCCAAGGCATTCTATAATTCTATGATTCTAGGCATACCAAGAGATCAAGCATTCAGTTTCCTCACTAGTTTTTCAGTGTCACAGTTTTGGCATATTGGTGATAAAAGTGATGCAAAACAAGGAGAGGAATTCACAGCAAAGCTTGCACTGCTAGTAGGAATCCCATGTTACCAGGAATATCTATTGACCATGTTTTATACAGGTGCACAAAACAGGAGTGGTTAAGGATTCTTTACTTCTTGGACCAACTAAGGCAGATTATCAGAGCTCACAACAGCACAGAAGTGGTTCCCCACCAGCCCCCTGGGTTTGCATAATCCAAATCCCAAAGATCTGAACAATCTGTGCTGTAGCATGGTACCCAGTACCTCAGATCTGCTGAAGATGATACTGCTCAATAGCATGACAGTAGTATTACCCAGAACACCAGAGATCACAGTGAGGCACACTGCTTTTTTCAGCAGTCAATGGCCTCTTAGCATTTCATGGCTCTTTAACAGTCCCCATGTAGGTTTGTGCCTCAGAAGACACAATCTCATTTTTTAAAAGGTAAAGAAACCTGCTCTGCCACATTTGTTCACCACTGCACTTTCCTAAAATACAGCCCTCTCTGTCCATTTGTATAATTTCTTTTCCCTGTGGACAAGGTTCCTTTTCTTCTTTTACCTACCTACACCCTTGCTTTTGAAGTAAGATAGTAGTGGCCAAGAAATATACTAAATTTAAAACTCAAGCCAACCCACCAGATGAACAGAGAGTTTTTCACAGCTGTGTGAAAACAAGACTTTAAATACTTGCATGACACAGAAAAGCCCTCATGGACTTAGATTATTTCCTGCAGTCTTCACAAGCATTTGACTTGTGAAAGTATTTTAAGTAGTGTGAATGAATCGAAAATACAAATGGTTAGCAAACACCAAGTACCTTTTCCAGGTACATTAGGTGCATTAGCATTTCAGTACAGATCCGGAGTTCACTTTTTAAAATAAATCTCATGGTCATCCCCACTTACTCCACTATGATTTAGATTGCAGAGCAGTCCTGTAGCATATGGACTGGATTTCTTTTGAATGAAATTGAAGCAGAAATTTCTCTCCAAGAGCTCACCTGCTGTCCTTCAACCACTAGAAGGCATTTAGCCCACACGACCAGACTAGAGTTAGACCAAAATCAAACTGTAGTAATTCATAAACCTCCACTGGGGGACACTGTGTCCTCTGCACCAATTGTTTTGTTTTATAGACGCGTGTCTTTTGCACTGTATGACTTTATAACATAAACATATCTTCAGAAGTTCAGGTCAGCTGCTAGATCATCCATCCTGAAACAGATCAAGAGGGAATGGCACAAATAAGCACTTAGTAAAGATCTGGCACACATTTTAAAATGAAACAGCTCGCAGAGAAGCGGTAAGGCGACAAAATGGCCCAGAGGAATTACTGCCAGGCCTTTGCAATGGCTGTCATCTGTCTCCTGCTACGTGTTGTTTTCCTCTTAAAACTCTTACGTCTTACAATCATATGGTTAAATGAAAACATTACTTTTTACTCTTAAAGGAACTGAAAATTTAAACCCTGAAGAGAGACAATTCAGAAAAGAAAAAAAACAAGACAATATTACTAATTTTTAAAATATCTTGATCTATAATGTTTTCTTAATGCTTGGGATTATATGCTGCAAAAACACTCAACTAAAATAAATTAAAAAATCTATCTTAAAAAATACCTCTGAACACTTAAAATAAATAAGGGAACTACCCCAAATCAGCAGAATTTAGCCCACAGAATGTTTTCTTGATGATGAGTAATGGCACAAGACACATGCATCAGTGAATGTCTCCTGTCAACAACCATGTCACCATTATTGTTCATTTGCAAGTCACAGTAGGAGACAAAATTTGTTGAACAATTCTGAAAGCCTTGGACAGGCGCTGCTTGCTTGCAAGACCTCTGATATTACAGGAACACTTTTTGCTTTTTTGAACTGAGTTACCTACCTTTTAAGTACTGTGTTTAAGAATTGAGAGACATAACTATGCTATTTCATAATTTACAGCAGTTGTTGGAAGACAGCACCCTTGTTCAAGCATAAAATAGGTATTAGAACAAACCCCATCTTTCCAGGTTTCAAACCAAACATTATTTCAGTAGGGCCGAAGAGTCACAGTAATAGGCAAAATTAATTAATTGCTCAAGCCCCAGCTCCTTGGTGATGTTGAGATAGAGCAGAGAAACCTTGGCCCACAGTGTCTGCCATAAATTCCTTAGATGTCAAAGGATGGCACACCAAAAAAGGAAAAAAGTTAATTTTTCTACCCTGCTGGTCACTTTGCAGCAGAGATGTAGGAAGTTAAGTGGTTGCAGAAAGAGTGCACTGCAGAGTTTTTCCTGTTGGCAGAGGCTGGTGAAGATTGTGGCAGGAAGCAGTTTCCCTAACTATGCTCTGGGGTTTCTTTTCTCCCCCTCACACTTATCCCTAGGCTTTTTTGTAAAGGTGGTAGGTTTACCTATGATAGGATAGGACAGAGTTCCCACATCTTTCCCTCAAGACTTTCCCATAGCTTAGCACAGGGCAAACAGAAATGCTCACTACTTCCTTCTTCAATGTACACAATGTACTACTTCAGGGTAACCTCCACAGCAAACCCATGCAAGCAAAAATGGGGCAACAACGCTTCACCACACTCTCGGCTCTCATCTGGGAATACTAAGGAGCAAGGTGGCATTAGCTCATCTGTACTTATCCACGCCATTAAGTTTCAACATTGTACATCATAAACCCAGTCACTGACAAGGGCAACAGTGGAGATTTCAAGACAGAAAATGGACACCCTAACCAACGGCTGACTTCTGACAGTGGAACAGTCTCAGTATGCTGTCCTTCCATGACTGTATGCACGACACTGCATTAGAGAATAGAAAACACAATTAAAGACTATCCTGAAACCAAACAATGGTGCGGTTTTTCCTTTTCCTTATTCTTTCCTCCCATGAGACAGGAAATCTGCAACAGATGGGGTCATCAGCTTAGAAACAATGATGGCTTTTTCCCTCCTTAGTCACATTTAATTCCACATATACTGACAGATATCATTAAATCCATGCTGACCTCTTTTTAGCTCAGTGGTGTTATTTAGGCTGTACGTGCTCTGGGAACACGGGTCACCTTTTCTCCTGGGCACAGTTTCACAGCATCCAGATGAGGAACTGGGGATCCTGGATACAGTAGACTAACAAAGCAGGAATCACGACTGCTGGCTTCTTTCACTAAAGCCTGCTATTTCTTCTGCCTCTAGTCAAGAGTTATTCATACAAAAAGGGCACAGAATTTGCCTCTGCTCAGTTTTCAAGGATTCCTGTTGAGGGCCTGGCACCCTGTGTGACCTGCTCTAGGTGAACCTGCTCTGGCAGGGGGTCGGACTAGATAATCTCCAGAAGCCCCTTCCAACCCCTACCGTTCTGTGATTCTGTGACCTCCCCACTCTTTCATCCTTGTTCATCTTCCTTCCAGCTATCTTACTCCCACCCATCTTTGCCATTAAATAAAAATCAGTATACTGAACACCAAAAGCTTTACAGTCTATTTCAACTGTTACAGGGTTTTTGGCCATTAAAATGTAGCCATTCTGAAACGCGCCAAATCAGATCCTCAAAGGGGTATGTTACATCTGAGAAAATCACGGGTCCCAACTCACCCTAACTGAAATTATTTTGAATTACAATATTGAAAAACAAAGAAAACAAGTTATGTGTCTCTTGATGACAAATATTTGTGGCTCTTACTTTAGTAAGAGAATGCTATTCTTATCACGCAAAAGTACAGTTTTGCTGCTATGTGCCCTTTTTGTAGCAGTTTACACATGTGAAACAAGTAGGACAAAACTGAGAGAGGAAGATAAATTTTTCTGCATGTAGGAGTTAAAGATCTACATTATCTGTCTAAGCTTGTCTCTGCTTTCAGCAATTAAGTCTTCCTCTCCTCCAGAAACTCATTTTACCTGTCTATACTTACATAGGCCAGATGTATGTCATATTATGCCTACTGCCTGCAACAGTCACATCCACCTCTGACAGTTACAGATTTTCCTCATATATGGCAAGATATTTTTCATCAGTTTTGTGGAAAAGGAAGAAGATTTCCCTGCCTGCCTCAGAGCAGTATGGTCATATTTTAAAAAACAAATACAGACCATAAATAATAGAGGTACCATAAGATCCAGCCAGTCTTCCTGAGAGACAAAAACCCATTTCTTAATGCTAATGGCAGGCTCCTTGGATGAGGGAGTCTTATCACTAAACTATCTATGTACATGTGTGGTTATTCTGCATGTCACAGCAAATTTCCATACTCAAATGTTCTGATTCCTAAAAATATTTGCATAGTGTTAAACCTTCCTCATGCCTCAACTCTGTTTTGAAAGTTCTTACTTCCACACGGCAGAAAGTAAAATTAAATTCCATCCATTCCTGGCAGATGCAGGAATGAAACAACCAGTAGAAAACTCAGTTAGGACCTGCTCCTAAGTTTTGAAACCTCCTTCCACTTCAACTGGAGCAAGACCCAGGTTTGACTAACTCTGTTTCAATTCCAACATTCAATTCTAGGAGAGCATTCCTAGAGAAACACAAATTCAACTGGTGAATTAGCTGAGAAAAATACACTAACTGGTCATTCCTAATGCCTTGGCTATTTCTGTGAAAACACTCACATTCCAATGGAAGGATAGGGCTTTGTCTGCTGTGTTCACAGTCCTTTCCAAACAAAATCAATTAATTAAGCTGAAAACCTGTTCTTCTACTGGCAGAAATAAATCCATCCATTGTAGAGTTATACTTGTAAAACTGCAGTACTTCAAATTCAGTCCCTAGATTATGATGCCATAACTTTCCAAGACAGACATGCTCCAAGTGACTCATCTAGAAAGACAAACACTATTTTTGACATTTATACCTTATGAATTATTAACTTGTTTGCTGCATCCAGATTGATTTTGCATGAAAAGGAATTTTTGGCACATAACCTGAAGGCTGAGAATTGTACAGACTGGAAAAGAACTCAGCAAAAATAACTAATGGGCTAGTACTGCTTAAAAGAGCAAGCTCTGTTAGTCTACTGAAAGTCATAAAAGACAAAGAAAACACTTTTGTCTCTTTTGGAACATGTTCTGTTATCACCCTAATTTGTTGTGGTGGCACTCAAGCACAGAAGCAGAACAGAAGTGATTTCAAGTGCTCAAGGATGCTTTAAAATGGAAAATAAATTGTATCCTCAGTGAACAAGACTAACCAAAGTTCTTAACACAAAGGTGAAAAAAGAGATGTGAAGACCTTTTGCAACCAGTAAGAATCAGAATTTAGGCAATAAATAAATAACACAAATGAGTAAAAAATCAAACTGAAATCCACAAAAAGGATGAAGGAGGCAGAGAAGAATGTAGACATTTTAACATTGTCCAGTGTTTTTCTGCCATCAGACTATGGAAAAAAAAAAGGGAAAGCAAACATTTTTCCCTCTTTCAGAACTTTTGCTTACAAAGGGTTCAGTATAGTATTTGACAAAGTGATAACAAACCCAAAGAATATATGACCAAAACATGGCCCCATGGAAACTACATTGATATGATGCCTGTTTTCCTTCAATGAACCCTGGTAGTGTCATCTATCTATTTTGAAACAGATGTGAATTCACTTCATTAGCCCTTCTCTGGTGGCAGGCCTGTCAGCAGAACCAGTCGTTGAATATCTTCTTTCAGAAGACCCTCTGGCATCACACCAAGCCACCTTTACAGGCTGACACTAGCAAGGTTATACTGCTGCTACCTCTGCAGCACGTCTTCTGAGATGGAATAACACTCCTTTGGTGGGGGAACAGTGATGAGGAAAGAAGGCAAGTGCAACTGATGCTCCTTGGCATGACCTATGGGATACTGCAACAGCTACTGCATCCCAACTTCAGCCTACATAATAGGATTCTTTATAAAAAGTCACTTAGTTACACAGATAAGGCCTCCGTCACGGGCACAAGATCATCATCAGTATTACTTCCATTACAGCTATACATCCATGAATCATTCTGTCCACATCTGCCACAGTGGTTTCCATCCGCAGACAAAATGAAATTATGATGAACTTCAAATGGCCCCTTCTTAATTTTTATTTTCTCTCACACAGGTCTACAGAGCTTCCATAAAGGGAAAGGTTGTGAAAAATGTTAGCACAGTAAACATGAATGTTCATCTTTTTTTTCCTCTGCTTTCCAATCCTATGAAGGCTGGATGTTTTCCTGTGATGTGCTATAACCTCAATTTTTAAAAAAGCTACTATTTTGTCTCCAAGATTAAGTTCAGGATTAGATAAGCATGGAAGGCTAGGTAATTCTGCTGCGGCAAAACCATCACAATAATACCATGCTGCAGCTCAGTCTTCTTTTGTCTGCATACGTCCATATATTTAAGAGGATCAGCCTCACCACTGTTCATGAGGGACCACTAAGAGAGGAGAAAATGAGGACCACAGTCACAGAAGTTGCCAGAAAGCAGCACAAAACAAGCATTTCCAGTTCCAGGAAAAAAGGACTGTTGGAAGTATGCTTCAGCTGCCCCTGCAGGTACCACAGACATCAACTGAGAAGAGGGCCGTGGCCCTGCTTCATCAGGGCACTTGCCACCAAATGCTGTCCATTCACAATTTCTCTTTAGATGTACTCACAGAGCAGCAACAGCTCCTTGTGGCCTGCAAAGCAAATTTTCAATTCCCTCCCTCCTTTTGAGCTTTTAAAAGTCAAAGGCTTCACTGGCATGCTCCTAGGTCATGTGTTCAAGCTCCTCAACCCTGCATCCTCCATAACAAATGTGTAAGACCACCCCAGCATCTCCCTCACATTTGTACCTGAGTGTTACATAAAACTACAGAACCTTCTGCACAGTAACCTCTCCAAAATCTGCTTCAGTTAAACCTGTTTATGCTGCTTCAGCATTTTTATGAAGCATGCTATCAATCACTATGCTAGTCACAAGAGCACATTTAAATCTTAGAGACACTGTTTTGCATGAACAACCAAGAGCAGACAGTTCTTCCTTGCTGAGTAATACTTCCAGCAAAGATGAAAGTCAAGATACAAAGTAAAAATCTGATGCACCCTGCATTTTGAGCACAGATATTCTTTGCCTTCACAGATCACTGGAAGAAAAATTCCAGATGGGTGTCAATCAGTGCTCCAGCTTTATCTATATATACACATACACACATAAAAATGGAAACTGCATAAATCAGGTGGAAAGATACTGCAGTGACAGACACTTGAGAAACCCTACCCAAAAAGCAAGCCATTATGTTTCTTGTACACAAAGCAGCAGTTCTTTTAATTAAATTTAGATTAGAAACTGGAGCAGACTGTCTAAGCTATCAACAACTCTGAAGGGTTATAGAGTACGCAACTAAAGGGCAATCTAGATTAAGGTCAATTTTTCACTCTTTCAATTATGTAATATCAATGAAAGGACACATGGGAATGATGCCAAATGTGAATACTGTATCTGGCAATCAAGCTAGAATGCACAAACAGAAGAAATAGCCCTAGCTGCTGTGGAAATAATCAGCTCCACAGAGAAGGAAATATATTTTCTAAAAATAGTCTGTATCCCCAGATCAAAAATTTGCTCCCTTTCCTTGATCTCAAAATGCAGCACTGTGCAGCGAGAGAAACCAACAGAGTGATGGCGGTGCACGGCTCTTGAGGAGGAGCTTCTAACAGCCCATTTAGGTACTGTTCTCAGTCACACCACCTTGCAAATGGTTCTTTCCTTTTTCCTTTACCAGCTAATAAGTTTTCACATCAGAGGAGGAAGGAGCTCTGTAAGTACAACATAAGCAACACACAGTGTAGGAGCCACATTAGGAAAAATACAGCACTGTCCAACCAACCTCCCAGACCAGTTCACATACATGTATTTACACACGGGACAGATTATAATCTGGTGGGTAAAGCTGAAAGGAAACACGGAAAGAGAAAGGCAAACCCCATGTGAGTCCAGCTTCAATTACAGTCAGTTGGAAATGACAGAAGACATGCTTTCACTGGAAAAGCCTAGGAGCCTAGGTGGCAAGCATGCACAGGTCCCACTCATCACGGCAGGACAGTCAGGAATATACTATGAATATGGGTCTTGATGAGGATTTAGAAAAATAGAGTTATCAACACATCACTGTCCACAATATCAGTATGAAAGCAATAGTAACAATTGATTAGCTGCAGTTTGACCGTTTACTGAGTGTAGAAAACGTGTGGTGTATAAAGGAGGATTGCTTCAGAAGTGAAAAATAAACAGTTCTGACAAAGGAATTTAAAAAAACATTCAGCTAGATGAACCACAGTATCAAAATCATTTGACAAGAAGATTAATTTCCATCATACTCATATTCCCACAGGTTTCAATGGAACTGCTCACAACTTTATGGCGACGCACACACTCAGAAGGTTTGCTGGATCCATGCTTATAAGCAGACACTCTTTCAGGACACTTCCAAAACAGATTACCAACATTTTCAAACTCTACCTCAACCCTAATATGCTCTTGTTTTTTTGCAAGTGAACCTATGTAGACAGATTTGAATCAATGAAGAATCCCTATGAAGCCCACAGGAAAGCAGGAGCCTCATTTGCTTACACAAGGGCCAGTACCTCTCACTGTGCGCTTCACAGGCTGCCTGGTTAAAGAGGAAATCGTGGTCCTTTCCACCTGAAGTCAGGGCATGTAACATACTACTGACAACTGTGAGTGGAGTGGAAACCACGTCTTCAGCTGTTTCTTTCAGTAATAAACTTGTTTCTCTATAGAACTGTATAAACTGGTGAGTTCTGTCTTGGAGTTAAGACAAATTAAATCATGTTGTATTATAAAAGCAGAATAAAGTGGCAGAAATTAAATCATATTACAGGCCTTTTGGTTCAAATCACCAAACTCAGTTTGCTAGTTAAATGTCAGCCACATTTATTCAGTGGTTCCCAGGGGAACCTCAGATGTGGCCATTCCCAGCATTTTTGTTCATTTCTTTCCCTATGAAATAATTACTTTCTGAAAGCTTCATTTTGGCTGTGCCTTACAAGAGGCATATTATGCAATGAATGCAGTCATGTGGAAACAAAGCTCATGCTATTTTAAAACTACTCTGTTCAAATGCCCCAGAGTGTCAAATCTGTATCACCCAAAATTATTTTGGTGGTTTTAAAATTGTACACAAACCTGTAGGAAGCAATAGTCTCTCAGTCAGACAGACACAGCACTAATGGCAGAGGAGTTTGCAAGCCTAAATAAAAAGGGACCATTTGGTGGCACAGCACTTAGCTGACCACTTCTGGAAAAGCACTCTTTCAAGCAACCTTCTTAGCTCCAGGATGTCTGACATTGGCAGCAGCACAGTTAACATTTAAATGGGGTTACTTCTTCTTAGATGCTCTGTGGGTAACAGTAGTAAATGAATAATGTAACCTGCTCCATATTTGTCAGTCTAACATCTTGTAATTCTGCATGTCATGACTTCCAGACTCACCCTCCTTTTACAAACTCAGGAATATTTCTTCTAAACTTCATGATGCTGCACAGAGGTAAAACTGTTAAAGCTTTTCTTAAAGGCAAAAGGGTGAACACTCCATTGATTCTAGAAGTAATTCTTACAGAATTTGACAGGCATTAAGTTCTTCATCAGGGCTTCTAGTAATAAACAGAATAGCAGTATTTCATGCAGGTTAGTCCAATACTTTACAGTTTAAAAAAATGATGAATGAAAACAAAATGCTTACATTGTATAAAACAATCCAGACATGGAAGTCACATTGTTTTACGTTGTGCTATGGAAAGCAGACTTCCTCTGGATGAAAAAGAAACATTTTTATAACATTTAATCTTCACACATGCCACAAATCTTCATACTTCTAACTGGAATTGTATTTTGTATTAATAATATTGTACACTTACAATCAGAAACTCTCTGTGTACAAGGGGTACTAAAGTTACCAAAAGAATAACAGTATTAAAGATAGAAGGAAACTGAACCAGAGACTTTCAATACCTCACAATGCTAAACTGGGTTAAAAGACACAGCAACCTGAGAAATATCCTGGAATTGTTCTTTGTATAATTTAGAAATCTATGTGACAGAACATCATACAAAAGCTCTTATGTGAATGAGAACCAAAGGAATAATCCAGAATTTTTTAAACTTCCAATTTGTTTGGTCCTGTGAAGCTGCATTCATACCAGCAATCCATATTTCACCTGGGGCTTAATCCCCAATCAAAAGGATTACTCCCTAGAATGTGCTCAGCACGACTAAATCCTGGATTTCTCACTCATACTGAAAACAAGCCAACAGACAGATCAGCCTTGCAACCCACTTGTGAGTCATTCTCATACATGAATGTGTCTTCATGGCCTGCATACAAACAATCTGTGAAAGTCAAGACTGGACCCAAAAATCACTGGGTCATCTGATGTCAGGCTGCTAAATCTGGCATCAGAAACTTAATATTTTGGTTCCAGCCAGCTAAAACTTTTCCTTCCTTCTAAATGACAGTATCACTGGCAATCAGTGTGAGAGTGTCATCTGAAGGACAGAACAGCGTGCACAGACCTTTCAGACCATGCTCTCTCCAACTACTAGGTTTACATCTGCTGCTGTGAAGGAGTACTCATTAGCTTACAATAACGGAGAACTGAGACTTTTTATTACTAAAAACTGAACTTCAGCTTGCCTGCTTCTTAAATGTGGATGACACAGACACTGTAATTCTTATTTTCGGTACCAGAACTCAGTGCAGAAATGATGATTCCTGGACTTCTGACAGTCCTGCAGGTAGCAGGGAGAGAAATGACAAAGTAGCAGCAGCAGATGGGCACTGCAGGACGGGCTCAGGCACCCTTAACTGCTCCTTACCCCATCTGTCAGGAATATGGCAGGTTTCCTGAAAAGCTTCTTTTACCGATGATGCAGCACAATGTGGTATGAAAGGTGAGACACAATGTCATTTGATGCCTGCATTGGTCCAAGGTAGGACTTCACATAGCCCACTGCATTCAGAGTCATAACACGTACTGGTGTATTTCCCAGGGACTGAGAATCAGAATTTGGACAAATTATTGTATTAGGAATCATTCTTTCAGGAAAATTTCCCCACAGTGCAACAAGACATGTGACAAAAGAGATGAGACGGATGAGATGCTTAGTAGGAAGTAATCAAGAAATTTTGTAGTTAAGTCACAAACAAAACAAAACGGCACATTACATGGGTCTTGGTCTCAGCCCTCTAAATGCGAAGATACTCCCCTGACTTCTATGAAACCATTTTAGATTTATCCCCAAAGCACACTGAGTGAGAAAACAATTCAGAAATTGTACCCTCATGGACTATAACACATAGATTTGGTATTATGAAACAACTTGAAGACTAGTGAAATATCGGCTCTGACCTTCCTGCAATATCACACCATGCCTAAAGCAAGAGGACCAGACCTTATTATTCATATTTCAGCTGCACTCTGGAGCCAGAAAACAAAAAACAAGGTCATGTTTATTGGCGATTCACAAAGTCAGGCTAACGCAGCGCCGAGGGAATCACGGCACACAGCCCTCGGGAACGAACGTCCGCGGCTCACGGCGGATATCTGCTCCAGCGGCCACCCCCGATGCCTCCAAGCCCCCTCCCTGCACACGCTGTGCCGCGGGGGCAACCCAGGACCTGCTCCCGCAACCGGGAGCCCCTGCCCATCTGCCGCAGCGCCGCCGGAGCCGAGAGAGGCCATGGGGGAAAAGATGCTGCCGGCCGGAAATCCCCGGCCCCACGCACGCCTGCACCGAGCAACCCACGCACTCACGGCAGCCCGCGGGCACCCACACGGACTCACCCACGCCCGCGGACACTCACGCACCACGCACGCTCCTGCGCGTTCATGCAAACCAACCCGAGAACCACCACGGCCACCTGTGCATCGGGGACACCCGCGCCTACGGACGCATCCCCGCGCACATTCACGCACCGCGCACTCCCGCTAACCCCGCACACACCGAGACACGCGAATGAAACCCCGTGCGCACCCCTCCGCAACACGCACTCGTGCACGTGCGTGCGTGCGTACCCACGCAGGCTCGTGTACGCCGCACGCCCGTGCATGCCCACGCACACGAGCGAACGACGCGCGGCCGGACACAGCCCAGCACCACGCAGCCAACCGCGCCGCCAAGCACCCCGGCGAGCAGCCGGGCACCGCGCACCCACGCGTGCGCCCCACGCACGCACCCCTTACCGCGCGGGGGGGGGTGGGGGGTGGGGGGTGCAGAGGGGCGTACCTGGGTCGCTTTGTGGAACTGCTTCTTGAGCCCGGCCACCGACATGGCGAGGGCGACGCGCTGCAGCCGAGCTGAGCCGAGCCGAGCCGAGCCGCGCCGCAGGGAGCTGCGGAGTGATGCGGTGGTCCCGCCGCCGCCGCCGCGCAAGCCTGGGCTCGCCGCCTGACCCCGCGCCGCTCGCGCTGCCCTCACCCGCGCGCCCGGCGGAGGCTGTCAGACGGCGGCAGCGGTGCGGGGGCGCTGTGACGTCAGACCCAGACGCACCGCCTTCCACTGGGAGCGCGGGGCCGCCCCCACCCCCTCCCCCCGGATCCGGCTCTGGCTCCGGCTCCGGCTCCGGCTCCATCCAGCTGCGCAGCCACCCGCCGCCGAGCAGCGGAGCGGGCTGGCCGCGTCCGGGGTCGCCGGACAGAACAGACCCCTGCCGGACAGACCCCTGCCGGACAGACCCCTGCCCTGCGCCCCCGCCCTCCCTTTAGGTGGCGGGCGGTGCCCAGGCACGCGCGTCCTAGCGGCCGGACCCCCACCCTGGAGTCTCTCCGGCACCAGGGTGCGCGCAGGTCCCGCACGGCCCCCCCGAGGTGGCCACCCCCTCTCCTCCGCCCCGGCCTCGGCCACAGACGTGGGGTTCCTCCGCCTTCCTCTCCCAGCGCGGACCTCGGCCTCGCCTGGGCAGCGTCCCCGGCAAGGAGGGGTGCGCCTGTCCCTTCAGGACATCATCCGCAGAAACAAGCCAGGAAGGAAGAAACCGGCGGAGCAGCAAGGAGGAAAAGACGGGAAAGCGATAGCAGAGGGAAGATGAGCAGGGACCAGACGCTTGAAAAAAGCATTTGTAGCCGTACCGGCTTCTTGGGGCCTAATTTGCCTGTCTGATTGGGGTCCCTCAGGAAGTGTTTTTTTTCTTTTCCCATGGCAATGTCAGTGACCTGTAGAAAGGGAAATCTAAGCCCTGCCCCTTCTAACCTGCTAGTGTAGCTGTTGGCAGGACGGTAAACGCCTGGAAGACAGGTAAAAGGCATGTAATTTTTAGCAGTTCAGTATTACAAATTCTAGCAGAACAGTAGTTAACAATTATTACACGGCCAGCAAAAGACTAAACAACATGAGCAACATGATCCAGACAATGATTTTCTCTAGATTCTGAACCAGTCACTGGATATGCGTGCTGCAATTTGCCACAACCAAGATGCACTTGTACAAAGCTCTGCTGCTACGCTATTCTGGCTTTCTAATTCCATGATAACAAACACTCCACACAAGCTGGTTGGATGGGGTGACCGTATTTTCACAAGTATCTAAAGCTGTTTCTAATCTCTGTGTGGACTTGCTGTGATGTACCACATGGGCTTGGTGCACCTAGCTGAGCTACTCTGCCACACTGTTCAGGCCCATATACCAACTCAGCTTTATGAGGTAGAGCAACTATAACACATACCTTGACATCAAGAGGCAGAGCATCAGTTTTACTGACTTACTGCAGTTCTCAAAAGCGACTTGCAACAATACTCCCTCTTGAACGTGAATCAGATCAGTGTGTTTGAAGGTATTACCAAAGTTGTCCATCCTTCTGCTCACTATAAGGCTGGAGATAATAACAGCTCTGTCCTAGGTATGGTAGGAGGATCTGCTTTTGTGGCCTAGTCCTAAATCCACATAAAAACACTAACATCCATGTTAGCATTAATATTATATTAAAGGATGAAAAATGAGACCATGCGGAGATTCCAGGCAAGGAGTGTGAGTCTCTTGTTCTGGCCATTGTGCTTTTGACAGAAAACTGCCATTGTACCTAGCACTTGGGAAAGGGCTCTGTAGTCTGCAAACACAGTGAGAGGCAGAAAGTGGATCTATAAAAATTAAAAATGTCATCATTTCAATTACAAAAAATTAAGAATTTATTTCTATGTTACTAAATGACTGGAATTGAATGATTCACGATCTGGCATTTGCTGGATATTTCAAAAGAGTACATTCTTGTCTGCTACAAATTTTACATTAAAATAATATGCATAGGAGAATAAGAGAGATACAATGTAGGCACAGAAAAATCCACCAAATCTGGTTTCTGGGTGCTGAGCTGGAGAATCAAGGCCTCGTTTTCAAGGATATTATGCCTCTCCAGGTCCCACTGCATATTGATTGAAATTACTGGTGTGCTGCCTATCTAAATATCAGCCCAAATAGCAGTTGAATGTCTGACTCACTTTGTATTACTGGCTGTGCATATTTGTATTCTCACAGATGAATCTAACACTGTTACTTGTGCTCACATTCTTTCTTAATTTATGTTTTTTTTCTACAACATCTACATTCCTGGGAGCAGAAAGTATTATCTTTATTAAAACACAATTTATGTGTGTCAGTATCAATGGACTTAAAACTACTTTAAGGAAGTTAAGAAGTGACACCTGTTAGCCAAAGAGAACTTATTTTGGTGTCTCATCTTCTGTGTATCATATCATTTGTTGCTTCACCTGGAGCAAGCTATGTTAATAATGCTTTAAAATCAGCTTCAGTGATATTACTTCTGTTTTTAATAAACTGTAGCTGTCAATAACAAATTATGTTTGCATACAAAGTATCACATCTCATTTTTAAATATTTATACGTATTTATGAGATTTACATAGGTAAATGTGCATCTATGTATATTCCAGCTCCAAATCCCTTTTTAACATGAACAAGTGTAATAGGATAAGCACTTCTTTTTATTCCGTATGGCAAAATAAAATTCTGTGAATAAAAGAATAAACTAAGCAGACGTCATTGTTTCATATCCAAGCAATAACCAAATGCAGTAAGTGCTTTTGTAGGTGCAACCCTAATCCTGTCTATTGGAAACAGAGTTAACTGAGCTGGTTAATCACTATCGTTCTTAAATAACATGTGGCCTGTTCTGCGAGCTCAGAACCTCATGCTACTTATAGCAATCTTTGCTCTCTTAAAACTGTCATGACAGTACAATGGGGAGTAATATATAGGAAATAACTTGCCTTTCTCAGAAAGAATTGCATTTGCCCAAATTACCAAATTTACCAAAGAGCTGTAGTGTGACCTTGTAAATACTGATACTGTGGTAAAGATTGTACAATAAATGTCTTTATTAACCTACCTGATAACATCATTCCAAAGCATTTAGAAGAACAGGATTCTTCTCTGTTCTGCCAGTTGCCCAACACTTCAGCTTTTTAAAGAAGGCAAAGAAGGAAACAGGGGCAAACCAACAACAACATAACAACCAAAAAAATCTTAATCTTCAGAGAAGCAACTGCTTTGAGGTGGTTCATATGTAAAGCTACTGTGCCAAGAAATCTGATGTTCAGAACCTCTGACAGTTAAGCTGTGTCAATGTTACTGGGACAGAATATTTCCGAAAACTGTACCTTGGCTTTCTCTAGCAGAACGCACAAAATTTCACAATGTTTTTGAAAATGTAAGTTATCTAAACTGTGTTACTTCAAAAATCCCGGTGTAAATTTTTTTTATGGCTATCTAGATAGTAAATCAGTTCCTTATAAATGTCATTGTAGCAATTTGCATCTCACTACAGCGCTAAGTCTAATGGTAGAACAAGTTTTTGATTAGTGTTTTCCAACATTTGAGTGCTGGCTCTAATCAGTATTTTCTTTAACACACAATCTAAGCCGTGTTGCCGTTCACTTTTCACCCTGATTTCAGTCTTCTTACTCATTTTGGGCACAAACTAAAGATGCCCAATTTTTATCAAAATCCTAATTTCATTCTTTTACAGTGATGTTTCCCTCCTATTATCTAGTCATTCTTAGATTAATTCTCAAGTTGTCCCTCATATTTTCCTTCAAGGAACTTAATTCCATTTTAAAGACAGAAAGTAAAGGGACAGCACAGGGAGATCATTGTAGTGCTTCAGCCTCTACAGACAGAGTATCTGCCAGGGCCTTTCCTACAGAGACAAAGGTGGAAATCTAGGAACCTTCCTTCCAGCACTGGCGTGAGACAGAATAGCCCTCATGCTGTTGTAACTCATTTTATAAATAGGATGATTTAAAGACGCAACCTTGCTGCACAAAACTGAGCTCGAAACACAGTTACAATTGAATCTGCAGCAGCATTCGCTAACTCATACTGGAGAACTCTAGTGAAAAGGAAGAATGGCTCCATTGTCTCTTGAGTTTTCTTTGTAATCTCACATCCAAATTCTGAGCAAGTTAAGTCTTTTAGAAACTATAAATTGCTACTATACAAGGTGGTACAGCGATTCTCATCCTGAAAGTTGTTTAGTGAAGTAAGGGAAAAAATTCATTTCAGTATATCCTGAAGAGTATGTTCTATACGTTTTTTGATACAAGCTCCTTTTTAGAAGTTTTTTTTTTTGTGTGCGTTTGTTTGTTTGTTTCTTAAAACTCAGCTAATATTTCAACAGCACAAAGGGATATAAGGCATAATAAAAACCCTTGGTAAGTTGCCTACCAAAATAAAATGAAATAAAATGATAAAAATAAAATAAAAACATTACAAAATGTTACTTGAGCCAGAGATTTCAAAAAAATTAATTCCAGAAGACAGTGTGACTACATATTCTATGTACTTGCAGCATGTGCAGTGGAAGCAGATCACTCTGATTATTAATTAGGTCCAAAGGTCAATAAATTCAAACAAAAAATAAACCATCAGGCATTATGAATATAACTTTTTCAAAATAAGTAATGCAGAAATACCAAAATGTATCTACAGTGTTCACTCGTATTTCACTGAGGAAGAATTTGGATATTTATAAAGGTATTTATGGTGATCTGTCAATGATTGTACATGAAATCTTTGCTGATATTATCCTCAAAATGCTTCTGTAAGACAGAAAAATGTAAAACAACTCTACAAATGTGAATTCAAGTCTCCAGGGAAGGTTTAGTCAATCATCCATAATTGCTCAATCAGAAGTTAAGCCAGAAACTAAAACTTAGACATCAGAGTTCTCATTTGACATCTAATCTGACCTACTACAGGTCATCTAGCAAAAATGGGTAAATTCAAGGAGTGTAAATCAGCAGGTACTGAATAATCATATCACCATTAAACCAACACTTATTTTAAAAATGGTGAAATATCATGGCCAGGTAAGTGTGAGACATAAAGGAAACAAACACACAAAAAATCTGTTACTGCATTATCTCTTAAAAACATCAGTTCCTTCATTGATTAGGAAATATCTTGGCAGCTTCTGCAGGTAAGAAGGAACACAAGACACAGGCAATAGGTTCCAAGCAAGGGAAAATGGAAACATCTAACAGGGAAAGAAGAAGGACAGAAGATGGTTAATAACCCTGTTCTGATTTGAGTTAGAACAGAACTAATTCTATTCATTGACTTTACTTTTCAGCTTAGTCTGTTCTAACTGCACTTTCTGAAGTTAGCAGCATGTTTTCTCAGGCAGTGTCTGCTTCTGGCAGTGACAACACCCCATGTTTAGAGTTACTACTAAGGATTGGTGTGCAAAAAGGCTCTTGCTTATTCTTGGTCCTGTGCAGACCTGTGCTGTAAATCCAGTTGTACCTGAGAGAATTGTCTATTAGCTTTTATTTCTAGTCCATTGCAGATGTTTTTAAGTATTTTAATCTTTAGAAACTTTGAGCCTATTATCTTTGTCACATCATAATGCATGTGCAGCAAATAAAAACTAATGTAGACCTTCTAAAGAACCTTCTGTCTCTCCAGCCTATAAGCCCTAAGAATCAGTGACTGGCCAGTTTTTCCAGACTTTCCACTCACCTTTCAAATATCTGTCAGTTTGTGGAAGCATATAGGATAAACAGAGGATTAGAGAGTTAATAGAGGATAAAACATCCCATAGTGTTGTGTGGGAGGGAGTCAGCAATACTAGCTGGAATTGGGGAACCTCCAATGTACTCTTTTTTTAGGGACATTATTAAGGTGAAAATATTTTCAGACATTCAAACTAGCACTGAAGTCAGCAACCAGAGTTTCAAGGAACAAACTGCTTTTCCAGCTCTGCAGTAACAGCTGAAGCAGGGAATTCTGATTCAGTCATGTGCCATTAGCTTTGAACCTCTGTCAAAACAAAATGCACAATTTCTTGCCACATATCTTTGTTTCATAGTATAACCACAAATCTGTCTGGGGTTTTGGGGAGTGATTGTCCTTCTTTACTATTAAATGTCCCATAGTAAATAATCAGAATTAAAATCATATTGTGTCCACTTGTTTGTGTTGTTGTCCACAGGTTCAGAGGCTATCCCATCTGTGCCTCTTTGATCTACTGAGAAGAATTATTTGCCACCCTTGACACAGATTAATAATGAAATTCACGAAATTTATAATCTATTCCCTGTGTCTTTAATGCAAGCACAATGTTAAGGCATTAATGCAAGCATGTAACTCCAGAACCTTGAAAATTAACAGTAGTTTGGTCTAACTGCAGAAAAAGTGTTTCTGAGAATTCTGTCTCTGGATCACATAGGTCAGATGAGGGACAACAGAGGCACTGAAAGAGCATTGGCATACTCAGAAGCTTCAGCTGACATAAGGTCACCCTGGACGTGGATTTTGACCTGCTGCTTTGGATATCTAGCAGTGTGAATGAGACATGTAGATCCCTCTGCCTCCTTTCTAAGCTTTTTTTTTTTTTTTTTTTTTTTTTTTTCCCCTGTCTTTCAAGTAATTAGGTAAGGATTACCAGCTCCAGCAAAAATCTTGCAGTAATTATAATCTAAGAATGCTATGTACTGTACCATGCAACAGATCCCCAGTCATGTGCCTTGAGCTCTCTAGCCATGATGTTCACAAGCTGCAAAGAAAAAGACCTTTGCTGTGCTCATACATCATACCCAAATACGTGAAACCTTCCTATGCTCTCTTGGTTTGGTATTGTAAAAGCACTGAGGTTAATATGAGCCTAGGTTCTCAGTCCTTTGTTACACTTCCATTAGCAAATGGACTCACACAGATCACTGGGTAAAAGAAGCTGGAACAGGGCCAGCATCTAAACCAGAGCTTGGCAGCATCCTCACAGCTTTCACTTTATAGATTCCTTTCTGTTAACTAAGTGACCAATACACTTAGCTATCAAGATGATTAATACTCCATCTTTGCCCCCCACAAGAGGGGCTTTCAGCATTCCAGTATAGGGGTCTTGTCCCATTTGTATGATCGGAGTTGAGGTATGACACAGTTTGTAAAAAAAGTGAAGAACTGACCACTCATGCATTTCCGGTGGCTACAATAAAGTCATACTATGATATTGGTTTATATAATTGGTTAGGAATCACAGTTTGGACTAACCTCAAGGAGGCTTAAACTAGAGAGAAAAAGAAAAAGGAATACATTTTGTGGCTTCTACAAAAACAAATTGGATAAACAAGTCCCCTGCCTCCACTGACTACAAAAATCAAGAAACAGTTCTGGTCTTAAGCTGTGGAAACAAAGATTGCTCCCCTCTTCACTATAGCATCTTCTCCTCTGCTACAGAACCTCTCAGGCACTCTCCCCAGAAATTCATCAGGGTAACTCACAAAAATGTTGTATGTTTATCAAGCTGTATTTTGTCATAACCTTTTCTATACCTGCATAAGGGAATCAACACAACCCGAGCAGGCAGGGTGAAACAGGCAGAGTTCCTGTATGGCTCTTCTGATACTGCACTGTGTTGTAGAGGAGACAGAGCCTCATGAAAGCAGGCAGCAGACTCCTGCCAGAGCACAATATTTTTTTAGAGAAGCTCCAGTATTTAGACTCCATTAACTCCAGAAGTAAAATAATGTAGATAGCAATGCAAGTGTTCAGTACTCCATAAAAATAAATGTAAATGCCCCCCAAGAAGTGGAAGCAGAAAATCATTGACAAAAGAGCACATCTGGAGGACAGTGCAAACTACTCAACATGTCCTTTTCTGAGCAGCCTAAAGAGGTCATGACTATTGCCTAGCCTATGTTTTATAATATAACATAATCTCTGGGATTCTGTGATACATTCTGTCTTTGAAGCATTGGCTAGCTCATATCATTCTTTCCTGTCTGGATTATAGACAAAAGTTACAGTTTTGTGTTTCCAGTCCCACTTCCAAGCATATACACTCACAACAAACATCCTTATTCCAGAATACAGCTCCTGAGAAATTAGCTAGTTCTGATGAATCTGCTTATGCCAGAGGTTTAGTATACAAATATTGCAGGGATTCACAATTACTTCCACCTGTAATTTGAGCACCATGTATTTTTTTTTTCCACATGTTGTCTGTGTAATATTTGAACCATCATTTCTTGCACAAAAGAAATGTTAGCAAAAAAAAAATGTCTTTCACTATTCAGTGGTGGATTATACAGCCCAAAGACATGGAATTTAGCAAACTCATAAACATTTTACTGTTTTTTCTAATGGGCTAGCCTTTCTTTCTGTTCAAGTGTGATGTCACAAGGCTAAATCTACATTGTGTTGTAAGTACAAGTCTGATCTGTGTGAAGGCGCTGCAGTATTGAAGGCTATAGAAATCTCCATAAAGTAAAAAGAAATGGACAGCCTCAATTGATGTAAGCATATCACATTGAAAACAAGAAGGAAAATAAAAAAAAAAAGAAATTGTAAACATTCAGAAACAGTTCTCTTCTCATCTGGCTTTAGATACATAAAGCAGAGACATAGAATGGTTTGGACTGGAAGGGACGTTAAAGATCACATAGTCTTGCCCCCTGCCATGGGCAGGAATATCTTCCACTAGACCAGATTGCTCAAAGGTCTAGCCAACCTGGCCTTGAACACTTACAGTGCTGATGGAACATCCACAACTTCTCTGGGCAACCTGTTCCAGTGCCTCATCACCCTCACAGTAAAGAACTTCTTCCTAGTATCAAATCTTAATCTACCCTCTTTCAGTTTGAAACTGTTACCCCTCATTATATAATTACACTCACTGATAAAGAGTCCCTCCTCATCTTTCTTGTAGACCTCCTTTAAGTACTGGAAGGCTGCTATAAGGTCTCCCTGGAGCTATCTCTTCTCTAAGCTAAATTCTCTTAACTTTTCCTCATAGAAAGAGTGCTCCAGCACTCTGATCATCTTCATGGCCCTCCTCTGAAGCTGCTTGAGAAGGTTCATCACTTCCTTACACTGGGTGCCTCAGAGATGAATGAGTACAGTAACTCCAAGTAGGTCTGACAAAAGAGTGGATGGGGGAGAATCACCCCTCTCAAACTTCTGGCTATATTTCTTTTGATGCAGCCCAGGATATGGTTGCATTTCTGGGCTGTGATCACACATTGCCAGCTCATATTCAGTTTTGCATCCACCAGTACTCCCAAATGCATCTCCACAGGGCTACTGTCAATCCACTGATTGCCCAGCCTGTATCTGTGCTTCAGATTGCCCTGACTCAGGTGCAGGACCTTGGCCTTGTTGAACTTCATGAGGTTTGTATGGGCTCCCTTCTCAAGTCTGTCAAGGTCCCTCAGGATGGCATCCCTTCACCCCAGCGGGTCAACCACACCACTCAGCTTGGTGTCATTCACAAGCATGCTGAAAGTACATCTAATCTGTCTCTATAGCTCTCTTTTTAATTAAAAAAAGGAGGTATTTACTGCAAGAGCAGAAGTTACCAGATTTGTCTGTCTGTTTTCAATGGACACAAATTGCCTTCCAGATATGCCTATTCTTTCAGTGGGCTAGGCAGATAACTAGGCAGCCAGCTTAGATGTAGACTTTTTACAAAGCAAATGCCTGAAGTTATGTGGTAATAGTATTGCTAGGGACAGAGGAGAGGAGAAGAGAAGACAGCATGGGTGGAGGTATGCAAGTACTTTTTTTTATTGTATTACAAGTACAAAAGATATGCAGAAGACGTATTTTCACAGCAGTACAGATGTAAACAGACAGGACTCCACTTACTGCTAACTGAAGGCTGTGGGATTAAACTGTTTGCTGACTCTCATATACCAGACAATGGTAGGTTTTCAAGGCAGAGAATTCAGACAGGGTTTCACAAGTTACCTGATAAGCCCACAGGATGCAATTCCTCCCTAGAGAGACTTCGCAAGCTACTGTAAGGAGATTATTTAATTAACTACAAAAATAACCCTAAAATCTCATAATGATGGAGAGGGAAAGGAGAAAATAAAGAGCTAATTAGAGAAGTAATTAGAGACAGAAGCAGTTTAATTTGTATTGCCTATTTTATTGTATTTGAGGGATCCTTGTAATTTGAAAGTTCCTCTTCTTTTTTTTTATTAAAATTTTTTTTAACCTTTGCAGCTCTTTCAGATAATATTCTGTCTAATTTACCATTTGAAGACTACAACTACTTGTTGAAAAACTCACTTATTTGATTTTATTTTTTTTTTAAACTCGTAAGTGATCTGTTTTCCCTGCGCAAAGAGCAGGTTTAAAGAGGCAAGTCTTTGTTAGCTTTTGGTAGATTTAGAGGCCTAAATGACTTTGTGCAGAAGACCATTTTCCCAAGTATGCTTGTGTAGATAGAAGAGAATACTCTCTGCATACCTGAGGGATCTTCTAAAATACGGTTTTAAACTTTCAAGGGTGCAGCCCCTACTCAGCACATTATGTTAAACATAGTACTGAAATTCTGCCCTGAACTCTGCTTGGTGTATGCTTCTTAAGTTAGGATATATTAAAATTAAGTCCACATTAAAAGGAAAATCCATTTTAAGAATCCCTACTTTTGTTCACACTTTCCTTTGCAAACTGAATTTTAAGCCTACTGAGAAAGTCAGGTCTGCTGTAAAGGAGACAGAAGCAGTGAAGAATCTGTGTCTTCCCTCAAGATTGCATTTGGGTTCTTGAGGTTAAATTAGGAAAAAGAAAAAAAAGAAGGAAGAAGGGGAGAGGCAGATTCTATAGTGAAGCAATCCAAGCATTGAAAACTACTTCTTTAGTTTCTTCTGCAGAACAATGACTTGCCTTAGGCCTTCACTGAAGAGAAATGCTTTAGATGCTCCTTTCCATCTGTTGTTTGGTCTTTCAAAGCCTATTAGTGTCTCTGGAACTGCTCAAAGTGGTACTGACCTGCACTTGCCTCTGCTATAATGCTTTAAAATTGGAAACTGACCTTGGATCATGGGTTGTGTATCACAATACTGTCATCAGACCATTCATATCTTTTTAAATACTCTATCAACATTAGTGCATACAAGACAAAATACCAGCTGCTTCCAGATGTTGATGGAATGTCAAGCGTCTAAGCAGACAGCTAGAAATGAACAACTGAAGGAAGCACTTGCTGCTTTCCATTCCACATCCAAGACTTCAGTCAGTGCCAAACTATAAATATCTTTGCCTCAAGCTGCTTAAGGTCAGTAGATTAGCATTAACAGTGAACAATCATTAGTGCATTAAACTCTCACGTCATCACAATTAGTGGACATGCTTAGAAAGCAAAAAGGTATAGAATAACTGCTGCTGACTAATGAAAACCTTCATCTGTATATTGTGATCCTGTGCTCAAAGAATAATAGGTTACATGTTTTGCAACATTTTTTTCTTACAGCTCTTAATACGTTCTTATTTTAGAACACTTTCAAAATCTTAGCATTGTGCTTGCTGGGATTATTAATATCATGTGGGAAAGGGCCAAGCACAATTGTTATTCTAAGGAGTACTTCCAAAAAGCCCCAATTCCTGTTCAGTATGATCTCTCCATTACATTACTTTTGACATTACTTTTATCATATGTTAATATAGATCCAGTTATGTCTCTACAGAAAGAAGCTAAAAGAATTACAGTATTACCAGGTAAGGTGCTCAACTTGTATTAAAGAGCAGTCTTTCACATAAATTTTGAAAGCAGTCATTGACAAACGCACAGCCATGAAAGCTGTCTTTCCTTGTATTTTTCCTCCTGACCCTCATGCACTAATCAAATTATTTTCTTGTTGTCTTTTTCTTTTTGTTCTTTCATGATAATTCTTTCTCTGTATATTTTATCTTCTCTGTGACATGTTACACTTCCATCTTGATTCTTGTTGGCAGCTCTTGACAGCTTTTTTACTCTCAAATTCACGTTAGATTTGACTGCTTCTGTATGCCATCTTTGCCCTTTGACTTTTCTATTTCTTTCTCTTCAATCACAAGGATGTGTTAGAAAGTTACCTGAATCTGGTTGAAGATCCTGTTCTGTCTCATGGTGGAAAGAAAGGAAACTAGAAAAATTGATGTCCAAATCTTCAAACAAAAGTACTGAAAAATAATGTCATGTGCTTATAGGTTCCTTCAAAGATAAAGCTGGGGGATTAGTGACTTAAAAAAGTTGATTACTGTTGTGTCTGGCTTCATTCCATCCATGAGAAAGACTTTCATGTGTATGCTTCTATCAGATGTTACCGATATATATTTTAATTTAAGTATAAAATAATAATGTATAGAGAGGCTTCAGATGGAAATTTACACATTGCCTTACTTAGTAAAAGTGTGAAAGATTAGTGAGAGATTTAATTTACTGCAAAATTATTCCTCAAATACAATAAATAGTGTTCTATCTGTGCAAAACTGACACATTTCCAAAGGGGAGGCAGAATTATAGGATGATTTCCAAATCTGTCTTATCTTTGAGGAATGCAGTGATCTTCATCATAATGGAGTTTCCAAGGAGAAAACTGAGGGCAACAAAATAGTTTGCCAACTTTGAATTCGTTATGATCTAGTTAGCACCTATGCTTTTCAGCTGGAAATAGAAGAATACCTTTGTATTTGCCTTTTAAAATGAATATATGAAGCATTATTTACCTTTATTTTATTATTTACCTTTACTTTTTTATTTACCTTTCTTTAACTCTTTACAAGTTATGCAGCAGTGTCCTATGTTTAGATTTCAAATCAAAACACCTGATTTGAGATAAAGAGCAATTTCAACATCACTAGCGAACCTCAAGGCACTCTCCTTTTTGTCATGATCTTTACAATGGAGACTGTGACTGCTTATAGACGACTCTGACATTCTGGTATCTTTCTCCAAGAATAAAAGATAAACAAACTAATGCGCTGTTATTTTGGTATTTTGAGAACTGGTCTGAAAAGAAGAAGAGTTTCTCAGGCACAGTTTTCATTTACAACAGTAGAGTAAAACATTTTGAAACTCTGTGTCACAATGTAGATTTGAACATTGCTGTATTTATTTGGGTTTTTGAATGATATTGGTCACTCACTGTTTTGATGCCTTAGCACTACTGAAACTAGTGCTAAGGCATCAGCTTTAGGTGCTACTTAATTATCATAGAATCATAGAATATTACGTGTTGGAAGGGACCTCTAGAGATCATCAAGTCCAACCCCCCTGCCAAAGCTTCCTGGAGCCAGCAAGTTTTCTAATGAACTTAAGACTAATTTGTTCCTTTGTGAATATTTCTGCCCATATTAAGGATCTCATGGGAGGTCCTTCTACAGAAAGGTGAATTTGCAGGAGGCACCTGCAAAGTTCCGTGGTGCACTTGCTAAGCTGTTTCCACTTGTATTGGGTTTGCATGTCAAGATTTTAGGGGGGAGGTCAGGGTGAGTGGGTGGTGTGTCTTCTGTGAGTAGCTGCAAGGCATTTCCCTGTGTCCAATACAGCCACTGCAACCTGGCTCCAAAATGGACCTTCCACTGGCCAAGGCTGAGCGTATCAGTGACAGTGGTAGCACCTCTGTGATAATATATTTAAGAAGGGGGAAAAAAAACAACTATGCAACTGCAGCCAAAAAGACAAGTGAGAATATGTAAGAGACACCCCTGCAGACACCAAGGTCAGTGAAGAAGGAGGGAGAGGACGTGTTCCAGCTGACAGAGCAGAGATTCCCCTGCAGCCCGTGGTGAAGACTATGGTGCGGCAGCCTGTGCCCCTGCAGTACGTGGAGGTTAACAGTGGAGTAGATCACCACCTGAAGCCCCTGCCAGAGCAAGTCAATGTCCAAAGGACATTGTGACCCCATGGAGAGCCCATGCTGGAACAGGTTCCTGTCAGGACCTCTGCACCCATGGAAAAAGGAGCCCGTGCTGCAGCAGTTTTGCTGGAAGGACTTGTGACCCTGTGAAGGACTCAATGTGGAGCAGTTTGTTCCTTAAGGACTGCAGCCCATGGAAAGGACTCACACTGGAGCAATTCATGAAGGGCTGTAGCCCACAGGACAAACTCAATTGGAGAAGTTTGTAGAGGACTGTCTCTCATGGGAGGGACCCTATGGTGGAGCAGGAGAGGGTATAAGGAGTCCTCTTCCGGAGGAGGAAGGATCAGCAAAGACAATGTGTATTGAACTGACCACAACCCCCATTTTCCACCACCCCCCAACACTAGGGAGGAGGAAATTGAAAAGCAGGAAGTAAAAATAAGCCTGGGAAGAATGGAGGAATGGGGAGAAAGTGTTTCTAAGACTTGGGTTTATTTCTCTTTATGTTACTCTGCTTTGATTGATAATAAATGAAATTATTCTTTTTCCCCAAGTCAAGTCTGCTTGGCCTGTGAGGGTAATTGTTGAGTGATCTCTCCCTGTCCCTATCTCAACACATGAACCCTTCATTGTATTTTCTCCCCTGTCCAGCTTAGGAGAAGGAGTAATAGAGCAGCTTTGGTGGGCACATGGCATCCAGCCGGGCTCAGCCCATCATACCATTACATCACTGTGAAGTAGCCTACCAAATCTGCAGTGTAGACATAACCACAAGGCCAGAATTAGAGTTGAAACCATCTGTACAACCAAGGCAAAACAGAGGGCTGTGTTCATTAAGCGCAGTATTTTAACAGTGGGACTATCCCGTTTCCCATACTACTTTGTCCATACTATGTAAAAACTACATTGTTTTCTACAGGTTCCTAACCATTCTGCTTTTGGGATCTTCACCAGCCTTTGCATTCTAAGGATGTGTAAACACATTGGAAGATATATTTAGCACACAGCAACAAGGGCTACTTCGGTTTCTGTTGTCCCCAAAGTGAAATCTTTATTCTGTTTAAATCAAAGTGGAATCTTACATCAATGCCAAAATAATCTGACCCATGTCTTCACTCTTGCCACATAGGAGAATGTGAATTTAGAAGCTTAGCATTACATCTGGGTCTAGACAAGGCACCTTGTTAAGCAAAGGGTATTGCATATTAAAGTAGGTAAGTAGATCTCTCACAGGAAGATTAAGATATGAGGATAAAGCCCCTGCCACCTCTTCCTCCTCAAGCTTGTGGTTTTTCTGCTCTCCTTCCCTCTGCCTCCACGCTGTGACTCACTGGATTTCCACATTTCTACAGCAAGCTCAAGTTGAAGCAACTAAAGGAAAGAAAAAAGGCTCAGCTTGCATTTACCTACATATCCACTAGCACTAGCCCAAAGGGAGTAGCTGGACATGAAGCCGAAGCAGGGAGTGATGGAGAATATCATTGCTTTTAATGGCATCTAGCATTTCTCTTGGTTTAGGGTGACTGTAAAACCACAATCTGAGCAATACCTGGTCACCACTGAGGAAAGAAACCCTAATGGGGAAGATGGAATGGCTAAAAGCCCCACTACTGTTTAAAATCTGTGCAGATGGGTACAGATTTTGGGTCTGTAGAGATGGGTATTTGAAAAATTTTAAACAGAAGTTCACTTTACAAGCAGAAAAGAAAGCAGTAGTTAGTTTTGAAGCACATAATAAATTAATCATAATTAAAATCCTTTTACTTAATTAGACAATGGCAACTGAAGTCTACGAAACCAAGGAGAATGGCACTCCATACAGAAGAGAAATGTGAGAAAATAGTGCTGTTTTGAAGGGCTGAACACTTACTGACGGAACAAATCAGCCATTCTGGGACAAGAAACTCAGAGACATTACTGGAGTCAAGCAGGGAGAGGGAAACACAATGAATTCCTGATATAACACTAAGACTTTGCCAAGAACAGGAAGTCAGTGACTGTAATGAAACCAAGTGAGAGTTCACATCACTCTGTAACTGAGCATCCAATACTGGAAGAAACAATATCCAAGAAAGGAGGTGCTACCGCATAGCCCCAGCTGGCAGCCGCTTGCTGGACCGCAGGGTAGAAGTAAGGAAACTTGCAGGTTGAACTGTAAATAGTTAAGAGGTAAAACAAAAGCTGCACATATAAGCAAAACAAAACAAGGAATTCATTCACTGATTCCCATCAGCAGACAATGTTCAGCCATCTCCAGGAAAGCTGGGCTCCATCATGTGTAACAGTTACTTGGGAAGACAAATACCATCACCCCAAATATTTCCCCTTCTTCCTTCTTTCCCCCAGCTTTTATTACTGAGCATGATGTCATATGCTATGGGATATCCCTTTGGGGGCAGCTGTCCTGACTGTGTCCCCTCTGTGCACCCCTAGCCAACTTGCTGGGGGGACAGGTTAAGAAGCAGAAAAGGCCTTCATACTGTTCAAGTACTACTCAGCAATAGCTAACCTATTGATGTGTCTAATCACAACTTAAAACAGAGCACCATATGAGCGTCTATGAAGTAAAATTAACTCTATTCCAGCCAAAACAAGTGCAAAAGGTTAGAAGGATAAAAACCACATATAATAAGAAAAAGAAGAGACACATATATGGTCAAATCCATTCTTAATATGCAATAAAAACAACAAAGAAGAAAGATTCAGAAGTTTACAAACATCAGCAGAATACATTCAACGTACAAAGATGACACCAGCTACATGATCAGATGAGTTCTTCTGGCTATCAAAAAAGGCTGGACAATTGTGGCATTTATGCATCAGACACTGGAGGAAAAACCAGTGTCACAGCAAAACAGAAATTATGGTAGAGGAGGTGAATAAGATTCAGAGTGGTGAGCTTATCCTGATCTAGTAATACCATCAAAATTTAAAGAAATTAATTCTTTAAGAATTTTCCCCTTCAGCTACCACTAGTATCAAAACCACAGTTTAAATCAACCTCATTCATGGGTTAACCAACCAGGAAGGTATCCCAGACTGCTGCTTTTTGGTCATAAACTCTTGCCCAAATACAAAGATCTCATCATTATCCCATTCCCAGAATGAACTTGATCATTTATCCTGTGATTTGAGTTTAATTTGGAGTCAACATCTAAAGCATAGTCTATCACTTATTCCTGATTGTCTTATTGGTTTTATGGTGGTCTATAAATTTTTAACATAAATATTAGCAATTAATAATGTACAAGCTGATCAGAATAATTATGACCAAATAATTTTCTCTAGGAATTTTTTTTTTTCATCAGTGACACTTGATATTTTTTCATAAGCATAATTAGGACAGAGAGATTGAACAGTCAACTGTATGAAACTTAGAACATATCCAGAATCTAATGCCAAATTTAACTCACAGAATTTACCAAATGGTTTGTATTTTTCCTTTTGCTTTAAGGTGGTTGCTATGGCAAATGAAGGTTACAAAAAGATGAGTTCATTAGCAAGAGTCAAGGGCAGACAAGGGAGAATGTATACAAGTACACTTCATTAAGCCAATAAAAATGATGTATAAACCACTGCAATGTCAGAAGCAATTTACTGCTACTCAGGGTTGAACTCTACTGAAAATTTAATGAGCATCGATCAGGATTATTTTGTGGGACCATCTATAGACATGTTACAATTGATTTATTTTCCTCTCTCTATTTTGGTAGACTGCTCTGTAACCCCTGTAAAGTAAGTGCCATTGGATATTTCACAAGAAAGAAGGCTTGTTTTTCTATCCATCCACACTTCCTTTTAAAACCAGTCATTGATTACCCAGGGGCAGCAGCAACTGATGAAAAAGTGAGACACTTCATTCACTTGTTGGAAAGTCACTGTATTTTTAGCACTGTTTTAATATTTTTAACTCTAATTTACACACTGTAATGAGAGGCATATTCTTTTGGTTTATGTGTGTAGCGTGTCACACATTATCAACAAATATTATGTGATAAAGAACAACACACAAGAAAAGTGAGTCACTACTCTTTTTCAGTCAGCAGGTTTCAGAGGAATAGAGCTTAAGAGCAAATAGCCGCTGTCACAAAATCTTCTTGAAGGTTTGAATGGAGTAGGGAATGGAGTGAGTCACTGATGTCAGATTTTATTACTGGATAATGTGGAATTGTTAGAATTATTATAGGTTTACATGTCAGTTTATTAATGATTAAAATATTTTTAAAAAGAAAAAAAAAAACCTCAACAAACCACATATTCTATATCACTGTGCTTTTTTTCCCTTCAAATTCTTTGTAAGAGACATAAACTACTAAAAAGTGCATAGGGCATCTCCTTGCTGCAGAGCTTCCTCATCCTTGTCATAGTGTCTGCACAGACTTCCAGTTCTTTGAACATAGATTCAAAACAGAATCACTATTCATTTAGGTTTAGGTATCTAAAGTATGATACACTGGCACAGAACACTGTGCAACAAAACATCATGACAGGAGAAGCAAACTGTAGCAAAAGCATCGTGGGCACCCTTCTCAGCTGAAAGAAACATGATCTCCGTAGACTGTCGTATCAGATTATGATCTGTGACCTGTCTGGCACTGGAAAACAGAGTTTTGCTTTTTGTACCTGACTTGGACTATGACTGGTCCATTCCATATCACCGGATGGACACAGTAGTCTTGTCCCGAGATTTCAGTTCTTTGGGTGTAAAGCGTTCCTCATATGTAAGACATAAATAATACCAGATAGCTGATATCTGTGTGTTGGATTTTATCACTGAGTTTAAGTCCAGATAATGATGTTAGTCTGGATCCAGATGCTGTTGCCGTGTTCCAGTCACCATCATACAACTCTGTCGACAAAAAATTTCCAATCCCAATAGTTTGTGGACGAAGTTACTTCTTATATTGAGTGTCAGAATTAGGCTTTGATTAGCTTATACCTGTAACACAGAACATCCTTCAGTTCACAGTCATATCTAAGAAGGTGTTTTAGAAGCCACTGGAAAGCTGTTGAGGAATAAACTTTAAGATGAGAGACTTCATTCAGGTAATCATTGTGATAAAAAAATATTAATATTAAAATTATTACTAGGCTGTGTTTACTGTTCAAAGAAAGTGATTTTTATGAAAAACTGAGCAGTTGTTGGTATTTTACCTATCTCTGACTAAATACTGGATCATATTCCAAGTTAGTGCAAGGATCAAAAAGAGCAGCATACATCTATGGACAAGAGTAGAACTAAACCATAATGACTCATTATGGTTTGGAAAAGAGCAATGAATCATGGAAAGTACTGCCTACTACATTTTAAAAGGAAAAAAAAAAAAAAAAAAAAAAAGGAAAGTCATATGAAGTAGTAAGACTACCTCCTGCAAATAGCCTGCAAACAAATGACTTGACAAGGTTGTAGGTTCAGAATAGGCGGGATCTTGCCCTTTCATTGCTCTGCTAAACACAAGACATGTCAAGATCCAGAGAGCTCTAACAGCCACAAAATTGCAAAACAAAATATAGGCAAGATAACTTCTTCAAAACCATCCCCACGTAGATTGTTTTGAGACTTCTGTAGATACACAGCAGATTCAAGTAGGAGAAGGCAGGAAGAAGGCATTGCCGCTCATCTGATGCTTGCATTGTACTATCGTTCTTCATTCTTACAACAGAGGGAGCACTGATTCAAGAGGCTCTTTAATAGCCAGGGGGCTTGTAGTGTGCTTAAAAATCAACACATACTGTTCCTCCCCTCATTTGGGTTGTACCACTGCAAATCCTTATTGATGAATACTGAAATCTCCCTCTTAAATAGAGAGCATATGTTCAACTCTCAGCAAATGCGTATGTCATCAGTAGGTAGGAAACCAGACAGAAAGTTAGTCTGCATTGTATCAGAATAGAGATAGTATTCTGGCTTGAAGTTTCAATCTAAATTATTAAATTGTCACTATGCCAAGTGTCTGCTGAGTTTCTGTCATAATGTCAGGATTAATTCTGAATCAGACCTCACAGATGACTTATAAATCCTCTTTGCATAGCATCTTAAATACACACGCTATTTTGAGGGAGATTAATACCAGGAAAACCCCTTATCCAGTTAATTCCATGCAAAAAGAAGCCATGTAATGGAACTGAGCCACTTCCTGTACCCTATTTGGCTTCATAGTGTGTACTTCAGTGCCATCCAGTGTTAGACTTAGGGTCATTTAACTAAAAAAAGTAATCTCTGCTGCTTTAATACTTCAGTTCCTGATTTACATCTCCAAGTTTATGGTACATATGTTCAGTATCCACCCACTTTTTATTTTAAAATCTTTTAGAAACATTTACTTTTTAATTAAGTTACATAATTTCAACTGCGAAACATGGAAGAGGATCACAGTGGTCTGAGAAATTCAGTGTCCTGGGAAAATAAATTATCATTTGAATGATCTATTTGCCTTAGTGGCTGTTCAGATCAACTACAAACAATATGTTCCCTGTTCATTCATTGTTTGAAGGGGAGGTCTATATTATCTGGAGGACATGGCTGTTTCAAACATAAAAGATCAAACTTATCCTGTAACTACTTGTTTCCATAGGAAGCCCCACTGAAGTCTTCTAACGTCTTTTATTGACAGAATGCTTAAAAAAATTATCACTGCTTATTTTACCATTTGAGCTGTCAAACAGAGGAAGAAACCATAGCATTTCATCTTACTGTCTTTAAAGATGACATTGAACTGATATACCAGATTTTTTTCATGAGCTCTAGTAGTTCAGAGACTCACACTTCACAGGCATTCTTAACAAGCATGCATTATTTATATAATAATATAAGAAGACAACAAAGACTAGATCAATGACCTATGAACATTTGTTAACTTCACAACCATGTAATCATACTTGTGAAGGCTTGGAAAATCCAATCAGGAGAAGAAAGAGAAAGGAATCAAAGCAGATCTAAGAGAGGAGGGATGCAAGGGAACCTGATGGGCTGAAGTGGGAAGTGAACTCTGCTCTGCAGGAAAAGCAAGGAAAAGTGCTGTCAGAGCCACAAGGCTCTTCCAGGAACCTTAGTCTTGCACCCCCAGCCCCTCAGTTCAGAAGTCTGAAGCTGAGGTTGGGCTTGGGTATCAGTCCCCCAGTTATGCTGTAGGAGTGCCAGTCTCCTGTCCTGCTGCTGAATTGTTTGGCTTTCCTGGGCTGATGCTGAACATGAGTCATCCCTTCATTTGCTTGATGATTGCAGCCCTGTCACTCAACTGGTGGCTGTCAGCACTATGTTCTGGAAGCTCTCTGGAACACACTATTGGAGACCTCTCATTATGTCTGGGACCAGGTGCCTCAAGAGACTGTGCTTCTCGAGTAGTACATGGCAGGGTCCAGGTAAGTCAATGCAGTTGAATCCTAGTTCACACTATGTTTGGGTTTCCAGAGCATTAAGGTGGTCTGTTATGTCTGTAAGAGTCTCTGGGCTATCTCATGTACTGCTTGTGCTTGCTTTTTAGTGCTGGGAAAACATGCATGACAGTAAGAGTACATTCCTGTATTGTGCCAGATGTTTAAGGGAAGGCAGTATGGAGAACACAGCAATACACTCCCAAATCAGTAAATTCCTTATGTCTATGATATTCTGCTATAACAAGTTTTAATTTTTTACGCATTATTTTTCTTCAGAAGTTAAAAGTCTAATTTTAAAAAATCAGCAGCTTCATTATATAAGCACTTTAAATTATACTTAATAGATAGTTACATAAATAAGCTTTTAGCTAACCATTCATTCTAGCTTTTCTATAAAGTCAATGTCATTCTCCTATTTACATTTGTAAAAGGTACATTATTGAGAAAAATCAGTATTTTTCAGATTAAGAATCATTGCATTTTCAATTGACACCTGCAGACCCTGATTTGCACATTGATAAGATATAGGTAGACCTCCTGTTGACTACAGTTATTTCTGAGGTGTGGTCATAAACAGAAGAAAAAAAGACCTTGGCATATATATTACAGAATCGAAGTTAATCCCTTGAAATTACCAGTTCAACATAAGTTCCTAATGCAAAGTTGTAGCTAAGAGGGTAAATGTGATCCTTGCATGTATAACTAGAGAAAGATCAAAGAGAACAGGGAAATAGCACTACCTTTTGAATAATAATCATGTAATGAGACAATTCCTTGGCACATATTTAAAAGTTTTTCTGCAGAATGAGTAATGTGTAAAGATGTAGCAAAGATGCTTTACAATGCTTGTGGTCCACTCATGCCTCTCCTCCCCAGATGCATACCATGACTTGTAATTAAAGTTCTGTATAGGTCACAAGCTTGATTACCTGCATGGTGGGATTTTTTTGACAGTCAAAACTGCCAGGCTTTGAAAATGAATCTAGACAATTTCAATGGGAAATCTTGAGGTGGGAGAGTTATTGATTATAGGGCTGCTCTAGTGGATTCTCCATCACATCAGACAGGCTTCAGCCCAAGTTGAATACCTTTTTAAATATAAATTGTTACATTTTATTCTACAAGTTTTATTTTGTTCAACAACAAGCAAATATGAAGGAAATCTGACTGCCATCCTTCAAAATCTAGGATTGGTTGAATTGCAGGTACTGATGTGTGATTCCTTTAACCAAAGGAGTTATCCTGTTTCTGGAAGACATCAAATCTATGCTCTGCAATAGGTTCATAGGTCAGAGTCACTTAAACTTCTTCTCTATGCATGTGAAATAGACACCAGAACAGGCTAACAGCCTGTTAAGCTTGTTCTTTCACAAAGATGTGAGCCTTAAATTTCCCCAGACAGTTAAACATGCTGTAAAATAGTCCTCACAGAATACTGGACTTCTGTGGTACAGCTGAGCAAGATGCTAGTACTAATCCACTGATCTCAGAAAGATTATCTTTACCTAAAAAACTCAAGATACTGAGCCCATATCTTCAACAAGCTGGACCCTTTGCCTATCTGGCTCTGGACCTGTTTGGAGACACATTCCTTTCACATATTTTTAATGTGTTTCATATTGGAGACATAGTCCTTTCAAATAGTTTCATAATCAGTTTTAATCATACAAAGCAATCCAATGGTGGTGCATAATCTATACAATGGCATACAACTATTGAAATTAGCTGCCTTTTTCCCTGTTCTGTTTTTCAGCTTGTTCTTTAGCTAAATATTAATTCAACTGTAGAGGTGAAATAGAAAAGACAATTAACCTAGATAAATGAATGACATCCAGAATTATAATACAAAGCTTCCTGACTGCACAGCCTCTCTGCATTCCTGAAGATAATAAGAAAAAAACAAACTTAACCACAGCTAGCAACACAATTGATTTCTAAATATGTGATTACAGCAGAAATCAGCGAGTGTTCCCAGCTTGATTACTCATTCATTGTACCACAAGAAATTTCGAATAAGTGTACCCTGGGAATTCTCAATCAGTAAATCTCAAGAATAGACCCTTATTTTATCTGTGATAGATGCCAAAGTTTAGGGTCAGGGCTGTGCACTAGACCTATAACAGGTGCTCTCTGTTAATGCCTCTCACTCCCCAAAGGGAAGAGAAAGACTATAAGGAAGAGAGACTTATCGAATAGAAAAAAAACCCTAAAACAATCTTTAATTAAAAGAGTAACAATAAAATGGAATATATACAAATGTATACAAACCAATATTGAACCCAAACCCCGTGATAGCAATGACATCACTGTCACCACTGATGTTGTGGAGCAGCCACTGGGGAAGTCCCAGACTGGACTCAGTGGCAGATGGAAACGGGATTCAGGACTTGGATTAATGGACTTGTATTAATTCAGGAACACACAATTTGGGATCGAAGTCAGAACAGACAGAGTCCTCCTAGAATGCTGGCCATTAAAGAACAGAGTTTGACCCTCATGATCCCTCAGCTTTATACTGAATATGACATGTATGGGATGGAATACCTTGTTGGTCAGTCTAGGGTCACCTGTCCTTTCCGCTTCTTCATGCAGGTGTGGCCTTCTGCTTTCTGTACCCACAATGTGGTACACAAGATCCAGCAGTGACCTTGGTCTGCACACCAGTCCTTGGTACTCCCTCTAAACATGGGGTGTTATCACTGCTAGAAGCAGATACTGCCTTTGAAAACATGCTGCTAACCAGAAAGAGACTGCGCTGAAAGTAAAATCAATGAGCAGAACTTACCTGTTCTCATTCAAACCAGGACAATGGAGCATATTGAAACAAAGTGAAGCATGGCAGTAAATGAAGTGCATTCAACGACTTGTAGATCTAGAAAAATATTTTATTCTCCTGAATGTAATGCATCTTATTTCAAGGCACTACAGGCAAAAAATAATGATGTATTAGGTTTGTTCTTATTTTTCAATGAAATACTGCATGATGACTATATAAACACTTGGAAACGTTTTTTATTTCCCCATGAACTCTTCTTTACTGTGACCATTAGGTCATATCATATAATTACACTTGCTTTCCAGAGTCTTATTCATGTAAAGAGTACCTAGTCTTACAATTTGCACCCCAGAAGATGACTGGATTATTCAGACAGTGAGGAAGTGCTGAGGCACATGGGGAAATACACACAGTACCATCTCTAACAGAGAATCCTTAGGGTAGAAGCAGATGGACCTCATTTGTAATAAGAGATCTACATTTTGGAAGACTCGTGCCTTTGATTCCTATCAAGGTAAATTAGGAATTGAGTGGATTAAACAGATGGCATTACAGAAACATAGTGTGAGAAGTCACTATTGACAGATGCTCTGACTTTGATTTTGACATTTAGAGTAGGTAACAAAGATTTTTTAAACCGTTAGAACTTTTAAACAACTTTGAAGCTCTGCATAACACTGAAGCTTTCATATTTGTATACGTATATACACATATGCCTACGCATGCACATGGGGACACACACAGAGTATGTGTGTGTGTATGTGTGTCTGTGTGTACACATATATGTAAAGTTATTATATTTTAGGGACTCATCCTTGTGACGCTGTACCTAATGGCTCTCGATAGCCAATATATTTCACATGTTGAGATATCAGCTATTGCTGCCCAAGTGACTGGTCTGTCTGACATAGTATTTGAGTATTTCAGAGCCTGCAGGAATCAAAGGTCCCAGCTAGGCTGCACGGGGGAACCCTGCACTGGCTGCCGTCCGAACTCAATTTTTGTAAAAGTTTGCCATCTAGAGCCCGTATCAGGAAGAGCCGTGATATAAAATGACATACCCTAAAAGAAAAACACGTTAGGTGGATTTTCTGGATGTTCGTAGATGTAGTTAGCTCAAAATAGGTCGTATCTTTTCTGTTTAGCTTTGTTGGCAATACCATCTTGAAAGTGTCTCCCCACGTCACTCCTTCGCTAAATTTTTAACACATGTAATCTGAACCTGGATCCAGTGAAAAGGGAGTTTTAAAATGTTTGTAAAACATCATCAAGATAAACACTTTAATCCTATTACAGTCAGAAATATTATTTCAGAAGCCCTCTCCTGTTCTGCTGGTGGAGCAAAGATTAACTAAGCAGTAAAAGCAAATTTATTAATTGCAGAGACAAAATTCAACATTTGTGACATAAGGTAAACATTTGTTTTCTTCAGAATATGTATTCTTATTCTCCTTATAAAAATATCTCAAAGTAGATGATCTATTTTTTTTCACTGAAAAATGCTAACTGATTTTTCAGTTTTCACTTGTTTATATAAAAGTAGAAAAATTGAATGGAAATACACTTAAAAGACTAAGAAATATCTTCAAAGATACTTGACAGTCTTTCCAGCAAAGTTTGCAGAAAGACTAGCAGTGCTATAATTTCAGGAGCACTTGTGAAGTAGTGACAGTTCTTGTAGTTCCTCCACTTCATAACAGAATCTATGCTTCCCCCCCCCCTTCTCATTAGAATACTTAGGTCCCACTTGTATCCTAAAAAAAAAAAAAAAAGAACTACAATTCAAGCAACTGTATTTAACACCATTTAAAATATAAGAAGGAAGACAATATTTGCCAGAGTAGCCCTGATCATCCTAGGAGAGTAAGGAGAGATTCAGCAGAGACATTGATTTTATCCCAAATTGTAAGTGCCCTCCTCCCATCCCAGCCCAGTCACTCCTGACACTTTTATAGGGATAAACTGGTACCTTACAATGCTTATACTCTTTCTCTGGAGACATTTTCCTTGGTGATTCAAAATCCACTGTTTGGTACAATATACAAACAAGAACAGAAAAGGTTACTTTGTGTTGAATTTCACAAGTAGAAGATAACTGGCATCTCATGGAAAGACTAGTGTCATGACTGCTACCTATACTGGTTTGCTATAGCAACCTCTGTCTTCCTGCAATAATTGCTGCAGCATTGTCTATAGGCAGGTGTGGGAGGTTATGGCCAGAGCTTGAGCCATTTCACTGATGTCCAGGCCCCATCTTTCCCATAGGAAAGGTGTCCCTGATGTACAGTGAGGAGACACTGATCTGCCAGGTGCCAGGCTGAATCTAGATCCAAATGGGCTGATTCAGCACTTTCACTGCACCACTGAGGCAGTAAATTATAATCTGAGCCTTGCTCCCCCAGCTTGTTGGTCTTGGAAGCTGAAGCTGATTTGTTAGATAAAGTACACACCACTGATGTAAGAAAGTGATAAATGACATGGAAGAAATACCCAAAACACCAGTATCCAGGGGGAAAACCTCTTAGCTTGCATACTCCTATTTTCAAATGTTTTCTTTTTATGTTTCAGACAGGCCAAAGTAATAAGATATTAACGCTGGGGGTAGCGTTTTAAAAAACATTTCTTAAAATACACAATTTCTGTTAATCCTCTCTGCATCAGAAGGACAAAGTTATTGTGTTGGAAAGTTGACAAAGAGATGCTTTCCAAGAGAAGGCCTTAAGGGTGAATAATGGGACATGAAGCTTAAATGGAAGCATATTTTTGTGAAAGGAAGAAATAGCATCAGGATTGTTGAAATGGTACCCTTTACATAGTTAATTGCAATGTGAATAACCCACCCCTTTGGGCAGACCCAAGGTATAGTCCAAAGGAAAAGTGTCAACAGAGGTTCCAGGTTTCACAACTGGGACAGGGAATCAGAGGTGGTATCACACCATGGTAAGCACTGCTGGGTGGTCCCAAAAGATAGCAGGAGCTTCAAGATAAGGGAATGTTAAATTTCTGCCTTCATGTGTAAAGCTAGGAGTGACAAAATGACTGCCTTACTGTAGTTTCTTCTTTGTTACTATTTTGTGTACAAGACCTGGCTTGTGTTTCAAAGGGTGCACTGGTTTTGTGATTTATCACCTGGCACCCCTTTTCTGTGCAGAACTGGTATAAAAACAAGTATGTGAACTCTGTCAACTGGATTTGGCACACTGGGTAAAGAACAGAGTTTTGGGACGACAGATGTAGCAAATAAAACATAGCGAGGGATTTCTTCTGCCTCTCTCCACATGTTTGCATTACAGAGAAATCACCAGTCAGAAACGGGCTGCTTGAGGGAGTGAGGAAACAGACCTGGCAACTATCCGTTTTGCATTTTTGATGGCTCGCGAGGCTTGTGTGCACCAGCTTGTCTGAACAGAATGGCAGGAATCATAGAAATGACTGTATTTTGTAACTCTAAATTTAGAAACTGAAAAAGCAACACTATAGCAGCCATGATTTATTTTGAGAATTCTTTTCACTCTGCTACTGGATTAGCAAGCGTTAAGACTTACGACCAAAGCAAGCAGTCAGGTCTCTGGAACAACTCCTGTGAGGAGTGCTTGCTAGCACAGGCCAAGGACTGCCACCCCACTCTAAAACCTGAAGCAGCAGTTAGGGATGCAATCGTCACGCAGACTTAGGTAGCTAAAATAATGCGGTAATTTTGTTTCTATCCTTTACATCAAGTACTTAACCACATGCTTCCATAGTATAACCTTGAGACCTTTCCTTAAAGTTTGTCTTTAGTGGTAAGTTAACACACGGGCAGGAGGGACAAAAGCATCCATTTACTAGTGCACTGGCCACAACTGGCTTATGTTGGTGGCAGCTGTGAGCAGCCTCTGGGGGACCACACATATAAACACTTGTTTATTTGTTTGCTTTCTCAATACCAGAATCATTAATTAAGAGCTTGTTAGTTGTTAATAAATTAATTTGATGGAAATCCTCCTACATTAAGCAGTTTTGTTGCCCATGATTATGATAGGTCAAAAGTCCGTTAAGTGATTTTTTTCTGAAGGCTTTTTACTGGACCAAGTGAGGAAGTTTTTTCCGTCATTGGAAGGGTATGTGCAACCCCCATGCAGCTGGCTTGCTTGCTTGATTTGTGCTGCTGTCATCAGAAACTTGCTTGTTTTCCCAGAGTGAACACTCCTCTGCCTCTTCCATGGACCGCTGATGGTTGCTCTGCAGGCCCAGACATTATGAAGTGAACATTTACTGGAAGGAGTTAAAGTCTCATCAGACGAGTATCAGCCAATTGCAGCAGACTCCGATGGAGGGAAAGAGAAGTATCTGTACTGAGGTACAGCCTGCAGAACTTGTTTTGGAGTCTCAGTACAATGTTTTGGCAAATTAAGCTTATCAGGCTTACTAAACCTAATCATTTTCGAAAGAAGGAGAAAATTAATCCCACCCTTGATACCTAGGCCACAGAGATTTATGGATAAATAATTTTCTTTGCAGAGCATTTTTAGGGTCTTGTGTGACATGATGCACAAGGGAAACATCTGCAAATAAATAACACTTGCTGTATTTTCCATTCCTTGAAAAAATTGTGATAATTCTGGCTCCACTTGGGTTTAAGAATTTTGTTTTCCTCTCTCTTCAGATGAAGTAGGTGATAATTTGTTTCTGCAGCATTCACTACTCTTGTTTACTCTTGGTCCAAGAAGAGAGCTCTCTCCATACACAGTAAAGAAGTTAAGAGAAAAAAGGTACTGATCTGGGAAATTGCCTCCAAAAGTTTGTTGTTTCCATATAAATTAGCTGATGTTCCCTGCTTTTTCACCAAGACAAAAGATCTGCAGTCATTAAGATGAGCACCTTCACAGACAGGTCTTGTGAAGCATGGAAATAAAGACAAAGGGACTAATCTTCATAGAGCATTGGCCTCATGGATTTATTACACTACCTGGTAATAGACATTATGTTGACATTATTTTCAAATACATTTTGCTGGAATTACTGAAAATCATATGAACATGCTTTCTATGTACTTTGATGGATTTGTCTTCCGTAATTTTTTTGGGGCATAATTTTACTGGCATTGGAGCCCGTGTAAATGTTTAGCTTCAGTAAAACCCTGAGGCAAACATTTCCACAGCTCAATTCCCTGCACTGGTGTGGGTTCCTGTTGCTTGTTTTGAGTATGTCACCTGATAGTTTCATATGATGTCCCTTATTTCTTCCTTTGGAAAAGGTAGTGGTCAACCATTCCTAAAGATGTGTTTCTTTTTTTTTTTTAATAAAGGGCTAGTCCCAGGTTTTAATTTCTGCAGGTGGAATACATTTGCATGGTTTTCAGTAATTCCAACAAAAATTCTCTCAAGCTCGTCACCAGGTGTCTTAGACACCAAATAGTGAACTCCGTAAATTAAAAGAAGCACAGTGATAATACTAGGAAAAGCACTGGACTGACATGCTGAAAACTTTTTTGTTTAATGCTTCTGTTTAAACGATTTTAGCCAAACAGAGCTTGATTTCCATAGATGAAAAGCCACATGTGAGAGCTAAATGTTATTACCATATGAATTCAGAAACATGAGTCTTTCCGTTTTCCAGGTGATTTGGTCCAGAGGAATATAAACTCTTAAGATTAAAGATTTGAAGAAGGAACAATTATTTGTTGGTACTGCCGGAAAAATCTTGGTGGAAACAACTGATTAAAACGCTATACCATTTTGCCAAAGAAAATGAGGGCTTAACATCTTGGTGTTAGCTGAGAAAGATCTGGGACTACTAGTGCAAAGACCCCACATTGGGGATAACTTTATTGTATTGATTTCTTAAAATACAATTATATACATTGTGCACAATATACTCCAACTCAAAAGAAAATACAGCTTTTCCCAGGAGTATTACTCTACATTGAATACTTCTTTCTACAAGCATTCATTTTCTTGCTTTTTTTTTTTTTTCCCCAAGCTGAAGAAAGCATGTCATTTTATGCAGCATATATCATAGAGTTGGGATTTACAAAGAAGCTAAAAGAAATTAGGTATTCAAAATGCCAATGATATTCCCAGTTTCTTTGTAAATCCTACTTCTACTGTTCTAAGTAGTACAATCATTTGAGCTGTTTTTTGTACTTTCTGAATTGTACAGATGTGTATTGGTTGTATCAAGAACATCTTCTATCTACGAAGCCTCCACTGGTGCTCGCTGCTAATACATTTAAAGGAAAATAAATTTTAACTTTGCATTGATTTGCAGCAAGTTTTGTTTTCAGGAATCAAGCACCACACTCGTTTCTAAATAGGAACCTAATTAATTCCTCTTGTTCAACAATTAATTAGTTCACAGTTTGTACTTATGTATCAAACATGTATATTGACAGTTCTTTATATGGAAAGACATGAGGAAACAGCACACACATTTTAGTCACTTTTCAAAGATAGGTCTTGGCAATATCATACAGTGCGTTCCATGAGAGAACTGTACTCTTCTACCAGTTTCTTCTTCTCATTTAATTTTTCCATTATGGCATCCATTAAGCATGAGGCAAAAGGAAACTGAAAAAGAAACATAGTAAGAAAAATGATTATTGAACTTTATTTTCCTTCATGTGAAAAACATTCATTAAATAGCTTTAAACTATTAGATTTCACTTAGTTCTGACAACTAGCAAGCATAGACACATCGGATCTTTAAAGTTCACCTGCCTGGCAGTGTCTGAAAATTTGCTTTCTATCATAAAAATGATAAAAAAGAACAGAGTAAAATGAAAAAAGATAAATGTCTTATTGAACAATTCATGCTTTACTGACCATGTTAATGATGCAAACTGCAGTACCAGCATCTCTGTCATTTATCTTCAATCAGCTGATCAATAAAAGGTTACAGTCATCTCTAGGGCACATAGAAATGGTAGTGTATGTTCACTACACTCAAGAGGATGAGACAGAACCACCTGTACAGCTCTCAGTGGTGTGGCAATTGCCTTAGATTCACACATGAAAAGTTGTAAACAAAAAAAACCCAAAGCAAACTAAACCCCAAAACTCCAAAAGCTCCAATTGCATTGATTGGGATACCACACAAACATCTTGCTCATCTAAAACATGCTATCAAAAAACTGTACAGAGAAAAGTTAAAACCTCCTTCGTATCTACTCTGATACAAAAGATGTATTTGCACAATCGGTGTCTTCAAAGAGAGAGGTTTGAGATATTTTGCAGTGTCACTGCTTTAATGCTCAAAGTTTTCTTTCACAGGCTTAGTACACCAGTACACTTTATGCTGGGAAGTACTTTTGAAGGTGGTACAAAACACTGCTTATTGCAGCTCCACCCAGAGAGTACTCAGTGCCGTGCCAGAGGAGAGCAGGACAGTTTTTGCTCAACCTTGGGAAGTCTCCGTCAGCTTCATAGAGCTCTGTCAGCTTTTTTGAACTCCTGGTCAGACCAGCGGTGACAGAGGGGACAGTCTCAAACCAAAAAGTAAGAACTGACACTCATATCAGAAGGAGAGATTATTTTGCCTTAATAAGGCCACCAGATATAAATTGGGTAAATAAAGTACAGCTGTTGGTTGCACAGGCCAATCACCAGTGTCCTCTACTTTTCACAACTGTAGGTCATGGCAATGCTTTTACATTTAGAACTGCCCTCTAGTTCCACACTCAAGTATCACTGCTCTGATTTTTTTTTTTAATTAAAGAGAAAACTGTATGGTACTTATACCAGATAGAGTACTGCCTGCTTCCTGGATAAATGAAACAAAAAATATAAACCAACTAACCAAAAAATCTCAGACGTAAAATTCCATCAAATACAAATGGTGTCATTTCTGAACTGATAAACAAATATGACTGTATATGCAGATATTTATAATTGCTAACAAGTCAGGAAAAAAAAAATCTAAAATGGTAGCAAGGAAAATCCTGTTAACAGCAAGCATCTATCATGTAATGGCAATCCTACACCTTGCTCAACAGTCATTCTGCAGTTAGAGAAGAAGGATGATAATATGCATTATTTCCTTTTTCTAGGGGAAGCGTTTTGAAGGGCTGGTGCTTGCTAACCAGACGTGGCCATAGCCTTTCTACTGTAGGCAATAGTTATCTGTGACAGATCTCCATCTCCAGAAAAACTGGAGGAATTTTCTAGCAGCCATCTACACCTGTCAGCTTTCTCCTGTAAGCTGCTGTGATAACTTCTTGGAGAATAGGGGGGTCCAATTCACTGAGCACAAATCTATTCAGAGTAATATAAGACATAACTTTATCAGGAATTTTGTAACACTTCTGTGCTACTGCACATTAAAAACACTGACTCTAACATCCTGTTCACTCTAATTGCTCTCCTTGTCTAAATATGTTTTTTATGAGCACACTATACCATTACCTTAAAGTCTCTAATTATTCTTGTCTAGCTTGACTACATTCATTTCTGATATATTTTACGTCCTTAATGTTGTGCCCGAGATGAATGGTTTCGTATTGATGACTCTGGTTCGTATAATTCTAGCTATATTTTACTTGCTGCTCACTACTCTCTGTGGCTTCTGTGTCATAGCAAAGTGATCTTTCAAGAACTCTTTCCATTTAAATCATTCATTTAAATCAAGAGCATTTGAAAGTTGAACGTTATGTCATTCTTTCAACATTTGTTGGTTTCAGGGAAAGTGCTGTATGTTTTTATCTGTTTTTCTTTCCACACAGACACCCAGAACTGGATAATCTCTACAGTCTTCATCTTTAATAGAAACCTGTCAGATTTACTTTTAATGACGGCTCTGTAACTATCCTGGGAAGCTTCCCTCTACATTCCTCCCCAGAACTTCACAACTGTTGAAGATGTCTCTGCTCCAAAGTATTCATCGCAGATTCCAAACCTGACATATGCTTGGGGAAGGCTTTGGGAATTCAGTGAGTGAGAAGTGCACACCTAAGGAGTGAAAGCATGTTTATACCACTGATAATTATATATTTTAATACAGAATGATACTTCCTTCAAATATTTTTGAGTTATCTGTGCCACAACCTATTTATCTGAACATGAAGCATTAACAACGAAAGCAATTCTAAATCAGTACATTATGGTAGGCTTTAAGAGACGTAGTAGTATATATTCAGAAAATTTGAGCAGTGCAAACTACATGTGGATTTAAAAGGTTTTCTTTATTTATTTAAAGAATTACAGATTTCTTCTTTGATACTAGAAAGCAATATGAATGAAATGTCATATTTCAACACAACAAGACAGGTACTTTCACGTACAGATAACTGTAAGATACTATGATCCTAAGGAGTCAGGAATGCTGACAGTTCTTTCAGCTCCCTTCACCTATTTATTCTGACCTTGAGTACACTTCTTTTGGAGACTCCTCCTGTGAAAAATAAGCTAGCAATATTTATCAACCTTACATGGCATGACTGAGTCTTACTCAGAACAAGTGCATAAATATACACTGATCTGCCAGTGGAAAGACTTGTTATTAACGCAAGGCAATGTTGTTATTCTAATGAGACATTGTGCTCCATTCACAGAGTACAGTGTCACTTGGCCTCTGCTTTACAAAATATTAACATGAAAATAAAAGTATTTAATTTCTGGAATATGTGAATTAGTGGTTACGCCTGTTCTGTATCTCCCCACATGGATCATCAGTGTAATACATTTGCCCAACAAAACACTCTGCAGAGCTGCCTCAAATTGACTTAAGTGAATCACAGAGAGTATCCTGAACTAAGTCAGGTTAAAATGACCAAAATGTACTAGTTTGACTATAAGCAACGAGTTTACAAAAAAAAAAGTATCAGAGACATGTTTCACTTCACTATTGCTCTTTGCCTATTCTGCTTTGTGATGGCTGTATATATATATTTGATTATAGAAATATACATGTGCCTGTGTATATTCTTATCCTGAGTAATCAAGGTAATCTCTTCTTGTTTTTAGTCCATGAAAGGTGATGTAATGTGGTATTTTTGTCTGTCTGCATGAGAGAAAACATAGATTTATACCATAAAGGAATGTCAGTGCAGAGGACTGACCTCTTGTAATAACAAGAAAATACTGGTTACTTTTTGATGGTTTGGTATCAATGTCAATGTTGCCCAGGATACAGTTCAGACAGCACTGGTCTGGCCTTTAAGGTGCAGGTACTTGAAACACCTGGTGATGATGGCAGCAATGAATGTGCACAGGTGGGAATACACACGTGTGCATGTGAGCAGATGACAGGCAATGAGCAGAGACCTGGTCAAAAAGAAGGAACAGACAGATACAGGATGGAGAGAGAATAATGAAAGCAAAGCAGGTGAGTTACAACCCAAGAAATTCAAAAGGAAACAACTAAAACTGTTAGTGCACATTTCCAGATGACACCAGAAGAAATCACTGAATCACTATGGTTGGAAAAAGACCTTTAAGATCGTGAAGTCCAACCATTATCTACTCTACCAGGGCCACTACTACACCATATCCTTGAGCACCATATCTAGACAGCTTTTAAATACATCCTGGGATGGTGTGTCAATCACTTCCCTGGGCAGCCTGTTCCAGTCCTTGATAACCTTTTTGCTATGGAATTTTTCCTAATGTCCAACCTAAGCCTCCCATGGTGTAACTTGATGCCATTTCCTCTTGTTCTGTACTTAGAAGCCAGTGAAACTCCTAAAAAAGGGGCTATGGAAATTCCCTGCTGATGAACAGTGAATGTACTCTTCCAAACCCTATTCCAGAGATGTATTACACACATGCCTACAGAGTGCACCCACAGAACAGAGGGGAGGGAGTTTTTCTGCAAGTTTTCACCATTGGAATATGATTTGTAGATTCATAATGAGGTCACCAGAGGAAAGATTTTATTAGGAAGCTTTGTTTATGTGAAATGTGATAACGCAAGGAGTCCATGAGGAGAGAGAGAAGGCAAATGCTGTTCTATACGTGATAAGGGACGTGCTAAATCAATGCTGCCATTTCATTCAATACATGGAAGAGTTAGGCAGATGATTGGTATTTTATCCAAAATTAGTTCTGGGAGACTTCAGGCAGTAATCTGGATTGGTCTAACATGCTGCACTCACATGCAGAACTACTAATGGATTGTTCTGACATGCTGTTCCTTACAAACAGTTACGATAAATGAAAGCCTTAGGTGGTGCAAGAAATCTTGCCTAAGTTATATGAAAAGAAGTCATCCTCTTAGTTTAGCTATATAAGTTTCCTGTGATGCAAAAAAGCTAGAGGAGGTTGCTGGACTGGGTTTTTTATGATTATAAAAAGAGAATGCTACTATACTGTGCCAGATTCAAATAACAAGATATAAACATGCAGATGTGAGGGAGAAGGTAGAAGCCTCATCACTTGCTACATAAGCTGTAAACACAGAGACATACTGAGAACAACATACTGGTTCTCTCCTCTCCCAAATACCATGAACCAATAAAAACTCAACGGTCTATAATACGATACTTCTCCCAGTTTCTCTCTCCCATCTCCAATCACTAATGCATTATCAGTCTGATGTCTCTATATGTGAGTCAGATATCCCTGCGCAGGTAGCAGCTATTTGCATGCAGTTCTGTGAACTGTCTCCACATACAGGTTCTTCTGTATTCTGGAACACAAGAAAGAAACTTCTACCTTTTATCCTAATGTCACTTATTAAGATGTTTAATTTTTAGACTTTAGTGACAGTTTTTGGGTGTTAATGTACAAATACAAAAAGGCAAATGAAAAAACACTTGTTGGCCATTCAAGAGGTAGACAATAAATGATATTTTTGTATGGATAGGTTTAGATAATAAATGATTTTTACCAGCTCTGTTGAATTCAGAATACCAGTGTACTTTTTGATTACATGATTCTTACTTATGTAGTAACATCCTGATACAGAGATGGCTCTATCAAATTGTACGCCTCTTAGCAGTGGTGTAGTTTCGCCACCTGTGTTTCTATAGTAGTTGATAAAATAAGGACACAAACTCTGACTGGAGTCTATGAGCCTCAGGAATGAAAAAATATCTATCACTGAAATATTAATATTCTTGTCAAGCTAACAGAAATTAGACTTTTTTAAGTAATAAGAGTATGGAAAATAAACATAGAGATGAAGTGTAAAACAGAAGTGTGCTAGCCTTTGCTATTATACTTTAGGGGAATCTATAAAATGACAGTAAAAATCAACTAGTGTTTACCTCAGTCCCCCCGAAAATTCTAATGCAGCAGTAAAATGGCGTATGTCAGTAATAAAAATAAAATGTCTATGACATTTTAAATGTTATCGTACTGTCACAGCAGAATAAAATTAGCTTGAAGAATGATCTAAAGGGATATGATGCAGTTCATTATGTATAACAGCAATAGCAGCAGTTCCCAGTGTTCATAAAGGTTTCTCCATTAAATTTACCTCCAGTCAATAATTAGGAGTCCACAAATAAACCTAAGCAATTAGATCAATACTGCTGTGCAATTATGTTCCAAAGTCCTGGCTCAATGGCACAAAAAGACACTATATCAAAATGTAACATTAAGTGATCTGATGCAATTTTCAACTGAACATTTTCTCAGAATAACAGAAAAGGGCAAGCCTACATCTTTATTCAAGATGCAAACGGGTACACAGTTTACCACCCTGTAAAGCTAAGCAAGCAACCTGTTATGAGCAAAGTCCTGACAGAAGGCTTTCACTTCACCATAAGCTTTAGGTTTTCTGATCAAAAATACTACCAATGCCTACTAAAGGAAACTACAACCAAACTCTCTACAAGATATGAGTTCAGCATTTTAAATGGCACAGAGCTCTTCCATGAGCTGCTCCCAAACAGAGACTAAGAAATCTTAGCAATTTCCACTCATGTGATTTAGCATGGACAGAAATGAAAAGCAGAGCTGGCTTCTCCCAAAAAAGCAGTAATCCCCTTGCAAGTCTAAGGCTGGTCAGCTTGCCAAGAATTTCTTTTATCCTTAGAAGTCCTCCTGAGGAAACCCAAAAGATGGAGCAAAAATCACTGAAAACCGCTATTAGGTTGTATACAAACTTACATGGCTAAAAGCAATGAGCTCTGTCCTTAGCTAGCATTTGCCATCCTAATATAGTTAGTTACAAAGTCAACAACCCCCTCAATCTTGGTTCCCTGTTTTTCTCCTGTCTGATCTGATGAAAAGAAGTGATACAGTTCTGCTTAGGATTTTAAAAATTATTTATCAAACAATAACAAAACAGAATGAGAATTCTTTGTTGTATTCCACGAATCTGATTCTTATTTTGGAGTCCATAACATGGACAGAATATTGAAATTTATAGATTAAAAAAAAAAATAATCTTAAAATAAAGGCAATTTAGTGAACAGAAATATTTGTGCTTTTACTGCTGCGTTCCATGTCACACTGCAAGGTTAAATCAAAATGCCAGTGTTTGTAACAAAGCCAGTAAAAGCAAACTGGTATTTCCATCCTCCACTGCAGCAATTAAGCTGTCTTAATGGTAGTGAGTTTTGATAATGAAAGAGGAAAAGACTGTCATTTCATAAAAATCTGGTCTAGCACATAATCTAGACACAAAAGCTATTAATAATAGAATATATAAATCTGAATGTGAGTGTTCCCTTGAAACAGCTTTCAAAATATTTTCAGTCATTCACATTCTTAACTGAAATTATCTAGATTGCTAATGGATCCATACTAGTGAATATGCATTAGGAACACTGGATTTATAAATAAGATTTTATTTCTTTTCAGACACCAGCTACCCATCATCTGAATAAAGGAGACAACTAGAATATAATGGAAAAGTTTCAAGAGTCAGTGTATATTGTCAGTGATGTCCAAACAAAAGCTGACTATGGCTAGAAAAGCAGGGCTCTCACCTGCCAATAAACTGCCCTTGATCACTTACAAGAGGGGAGCATCCCAACAGACTCTGTGTGTATTAAAAAAAAAACTTGAAAGAGAAGAAAAAGTATCACACAGGTCACAGCGGCAGTCTCAATGGACCCCTCAGGGATTTCTGCTAGTCTCAGCCTTGTCATCCTCTATGCAGCTTTCCTCTCTGCCCAGAAAATGTCGATAGGAAAATGTTTGAGGGGCCTCTGGTGGAAATTTTTTCATTCTTTCTGCATTGACAGGATGCCAAATCAATATTTACTTCCCACTAACAAGCTGCTCGAGGTCTCAGTAGAAAATATTGTAGAGAATGCGAGAAGACACGATAATAAACAGCTGTCTGGCTATGAGGAAAACATGAATTGACTGGAAACAGATCCACAGTAAAAGGTCACTGAAACCCATGAACTCCTCAGGTGTCCATATCAACTACTAACTTTAAAGGGGAATAATAAAAAATCTCTTTTTCCTAAGAGGCATGAGAGAATGAATCCCCTTCACTCTAGTATGCACTACACACTGTTTCAATAATTCAATTAACACATTTGCCAAGATCTGTGCTGTTTTTCTCCAGCATTGTTTCACTCATTTCATCTGTTAAGTATCTCAAATCTTTGGTTAACATCTCTCAGTTTTATCCAGTGACTCTTAAGACAAATAAGAAGGAAATGCTACAAAACAAAAGTTTTGCATTGCTTTATCACAGTATAATTTGAGACCATAAATGGCAACATAACTATAAATGCAATGGATTAATTACAACCTAAAACCACTTATTTACTTGGAGTATAAAGTTATAATTCATTAAGGGAAGACATAAATTTAGCACCTGTGCTTCAAGAAGTTTCTGTACATACTGCAGCCATTCTTTATCTTTTTCAAATTCCATTTTTGTCTTTGCTGCTTCCTGAAAATAGAAAATTATAACACGGACACAATATTTTGAAACCGCATGAGATGAACATAATGAACAATAAATGAAATTTGTAACTGGATATTCATTAAATAAACAGTACATGGAAGTGGGAACTAGGCTTGCAAAACTAGGTATCTGAAGCATATCCACCTAGTATGAGGACTCTATTAAATATATAAATCTACCCTTATCTGTGCATGTCCGTGGAAAAGTGCATGCCATCTTCTTTTCACATGAACATACAGGTGTATGCGTGATCTATGTGTAAATATTACAATTTCAGTGTAAAGGTCCTGAGTCTACATGCTCATAAATGGAATATGTATCTAAAATTTCTGTAGTGTAAATTCATCACTTGTATTTTACATTTGTACTCTATTTATACTTAAGTATATTTGTGTGTTTTACACATATATTCACAACAGTGATTACAACAAAAGATACAGGATATAGAAAATTACTCACGGAACAATTCTATTAAAGTGTATCACTTTACTGGAGTGTATAAATGTTAGTAAACAGGGCAGAGATTGGTCCATTTTACTTGTATTCATGAGTGTAATCCATATCAGTGTATATACACACAATGCACCTTTATTTAACCAACATGAAAAGTCTCTGTTGTGACTTTTGTAATATTAAGCTCCAACAAGTCTAAATGTAAGTCACCGTCAGAGTACTGTTACAGCCCAATAATGGTCAGTTCCTAGACATTCTTATTAAAGTAAGTGTACAAGCTTTTATTGGATCAGTTCTAAATAAATATGGATTAGAAAGACTATTACTGTATCTAATAATAGAGAGTGATTTGATGAAATGCTATCAAATATTTCATAGTAAAATGTATGATAGAACCAACAAAAATAGGCAATGGATTCCCCCAGAATCTAGTCTGTCTACTAGAAATACCTTTATTTGGTATCACAATTCAAGAAAGGAAGCATCAAAGGAATCAATCTGGCACAACAAGCCACATTCTAATTTTGTTTTCATTAACGCAGAAGTCTATTTAAAATGTATAACCCTGCCACATAGTCTCAAGAAAAAGGAAACTAATAAGGATTTTCAGATAATTTCTCTACACCTACATGCTCAAAACAGTATATTTATATTTTATTTATGCATTATGAAATTTTGCCACCTTATAGTCTCTAGCCTGACCTTTTTATTTCAATCTAACTGCCCTGTTCTTTTTGCACTGGATGCTGCACAATGAAATTCCAGTCTTTACCTGTAAATCCTTTTCCCCAAGCACAGAAATATACAGTGTCTTCTGATATAGACCCTTTTTAACTGAAAAGTCTTTAAAATAACTTACTTCATCATCTTCTACTTCTAGTATCTCCTCAAGATCCGTGGTTGAAACATTAAGGATAGATGCTGCCAACTGAACAGACTCTTGGGAAAGACTCTTTTTGCACGCTTTCAATTCTCCCATTTTTTTTGCTTGTTTGATTTTTGTCCTCAGATCTTGCACACTGTGCTGTAACTCTCTGGTTAGAGCCTGGAAGATGCAAGCAAAAATTACTCCTTTGTAATTTTTCTTGAAGTGCAAACACTAGGGAAACACAGTATTGTTTAGACTAAGATCCTTAGGATGGTCATCATCTTCATTCTGTGTTACTGGTTCAATAAGATATGTGCTGTAAAATTAAATAACTTGGTATTTGGAACACAAAATATGAATGAATACATTAAAACTGAAAGTGTTCTTAAATATAGCTACAATTCTTTTACATGTCTTTAGCAAAATAACTATATTCATAATGTTGCCAGTACTAAGATGAAACAGCTTCTGCAGAATCAATTAAAAATTTTTCCTTGACCCATTCTACCAAAAGTGTTCTTGAAATAAAAACAGAAGTGTCAGACATCACTATGGTCAAACAGGCATCTTTTAAAAGCTTATTTGTGCCTCATTGCATGAAGAAATACCAGTATACCTCTATATTCAAAACCTGAAATTTTGTTTCCAAATTGGTAATTCGAAACTATTCTGGCTACCAATTCTTCCTGATGTAATTTCTACAATTTAAATCATCACAGTATCAGCTATTCATTGTTGACAAGAAACATACTCTTGGAGCATACAAGTCCACTGTATAAGTGTCTTGCACAGGAAAGGTTGTATTCTGTACGCAGCTGGCCCATACAGAAGGCCAAGCCAGGCCAGGCAGACTCTTTGCAAGGGCTGCTTTTAGTGAAGAGTAGGTGTTCTAAACAGATACCAGATCAGGTGGTGGAAGATCAGATGCCAAACCAGAACAATGGCAATTGTTCTTTAAACCTGGCTTTGACAAGGTCTGAAGCAGGCGTGCCAAGGAGAAGCCTCAATTCTAGACTCTGTTTCTACTGTTGAAGACTTCCAGCTAGTTTTAAGCAAAAACTAGAGCCTGATGGGATGTCTGATGCTGCTAATACTGCATACTTAAACTGCCTTTATTTTCTTTACCGCTATTACTAGTGACTAATAAAGGACAATTTTTCTATTGAAATTTCTGAAATGTGGTATACACTGCTAAGGCAAGGATGCTTGCAGCTTAAAAAAATAAATCCAGCAAAACTGAAGAGTAGTGTTTAAATAAAATTATTTTAAATGTTTAAACAATAGGAAAGGAGAACCATTGTCTGGACTGTAAAAAAAAGGATTACCATGATTTAGTAAACCAGGTGTAAAAGCCTAGGAAAAGTTAAAAACAGTGAGATGACCAGACAAAAAAATTATACTTGTGGTTAACACGAAAGAAGCAGCCCAGCAAGGGTGAGGCCGCTCTCCTTTGTTTATTTAAAACTGGAATAAAAGAAACAGTAGGAAACATCCTGCTGAAAAGACTTTGTTGATTTGAATGGAATCCAAACTTGATTTTGGTTTCTATTCGCCAACACCACACAGTTACTGAGATTGAGTAATACCTTCTAGAGCGGAACATGAGCCAAACTGCACAACAAAGAATTGATGGTTCAAGCTGCTACCTCTCCTGTTTCCGAAGTTGTCTAGTTCATTGAAAGAACACTAAGTATTAGTGTAAATCATTGGTTGTATAACTGAAGTTATTTTGTTTCAATATTCATGCAACTATGACAAAAGCATTTTGTCAAAAGAAGAGCAAGACTATTTTACTTAAAAATTGTTGTCTGAGAGACAAGAGCAGTAACTCATTGGCAGAAGCTCCTCAGTATATCGAACTTCCATGACTCAAGCAGAACTGTGATTGTCAATATGGAACTTGGCTGAGTTTAGAATGAGGGAATAAAGTTTCCTTTCGATCATTGTATGTGGAGTTCATCTTATTAAACTACCTCTCACCAGCAGCTGATTAACTCCTGAAAATTCTTTTTCTGCAGAAGGCCTTCGTCTCCTAGAAACTGACTGCAGAATTATGAAGCCTGTTTATTGGCACTTACTGTACACTACAGCTCCTAGTATATTCAAAATACAGTCATTAGAGAGCATTTGCTGATGTATTTCAAAGAAAGCATGACAGATTCATCCAATTCCAACACTGGTCAATTTTTTACCACTTCCTAACCTAACACTTTTTCTCTATTTAGCTAAAATTTACTTAAGACCAAAATTATGCTACCACAAATTTTTGGAGATGTACAATGAAATTTGTCCCATTTTCTGATTCATGTGTCGGTCCCTTCATCCACATTATTTCTAACAAAATATCTTTTACATAGACCTATCTCAAGTACAGAGCTGAGAGAAATGAAGAAACTTGAAATGTTCTAGTCAGGGAGCTAGGGCAACCTGGACCAAGCTCACAGAAGGAAATACATTAAGAGAGGAGAGAGCCCCAAGTAGAGAAGCACACGCTATGATAAAAAACCAAACAAAACAGATAAACTGCAACATATTTTTGTAGCATTTGAAATGGTCCAATAGTAAATTGGCTCCTGCAATATGTAGATGTGTTGACAATAGAAAAATAAGATCAAACTGTCTTTTTTCCATCAAACTACATCAGCTTCCCAAATTGTTAAAATGAGGAGATCTGTCTGTACAGATATAGGTGATTAGGCTGGAAGATGAACATCTGTATACTGGTGAAAAGAGAAAACGTAAATGAAAGGAGTAAAATATCAAGGAAATTAACTGCAAAACCACATGGTAAGACTACAAATAATAATAATAAATAGCTGAGCACAAAGAAACAAAAAGCTTTATAATAAACACAGATAAACGTTCCCTTAAACATTTCAGACAACATGCAAACATTTCCAGCCAATACTTTTGTGATCTCATTAGGTAAATATTATTGGTATATCCAAACTGCAGAAGAGGTTCCTGATGAACGAACAAGCTGGTAGCAATAAAAAACAAACCAGTGGAACCCAGAAAGTGCAACTCCACTGTGCTGGCCTCTTAGTTCAGAGTTCCAGAAAGGAAGATACCAGAAAGGCATTTAATAATATGTAGCAGCAATTTAAATAAAATAAAAATAATTAAAAAACAAGGAAACAGACAATTGCAACTAATACATCTTGACATGCAAGCATACACGTTATATATAATCACAGTAGATCATACATATAGAGGAATTGTACTTTAAGAACCGGATTAGTTTTAATACACTGCGGCATATGTGAAAAATAAAGCTATTTTATGAACTTTCAAATCGGACTCTCAGAGACCATTTACTTTCTTCATATTATCAAGTTGTAATAATGTTTTAATATATACTTTTCCACTGGGTAAGTGCCTTTAAAGATGATAGCCTATCTATGATTTTAAGTTGCTTTTTCTGTTGATATATCCCCATCCATCATAAACTAGTGTATTCATGTGCTAAATTGTTTACTTATTAGCAATTTCATTTATATGTCAGTTAATGCTTTATTACAGAAATATTCAATGTCACATTCACACAGTTCTTTAACGGAGTTAGGAAAATCCATTTCCAAACTGAAAATGACAAAAACCTAGGAGTTAACCAACACAGATTTTGTTGGTGATTGTACTGAAGCCAGTATAATATTGTTCTTTGATTAAGAAATCGATCCAACACATTCTGGAGCTAAGTGTAGGATTTTAAACTAAAACATTTCCCACTGTGGATTTCAGAATTGCTTGTTTTTAAACTTATGAGCATACACAGGTGATACAAACTGCCTGCAATGAAATCAATGAAGAATATTAGTAATACTAGGATTTGATCTTTCCTCTTTGTTTCAGTTTGGTGTCAAATCTAGGGGATATTTTGCTACTGATGCCATTTTCCCAGCTTAGATGTTACTGTCAGCTTTATTCCTCTGGGACATGGTTAGCTGCTACAAACCAACTAGAATAGGAATCTGTGATTAATTACTGAAAACGAATCTAAAACACATCTTGTTAGACCAGTGCAATTGCTACTGGTCTGACCAGAAGGGGGGGGGAAGAAGGCTTACAATTCTAACATGATCTTAAAATAACCAGGCCTTTATAATCAGTAGCAATTGCTGCATTTTCTGTGTCGTGACTTGAAATGGTTATACAGCATACATTACGTCTATTGGATTGCATGCACTTCTACAGTATCTCCCTCACAAACATTTTTACTTTATTTACACAACTCAAAATATTCATTCTTAAGATAACAGTTTTCAATTTTGTTTTCAGCACACTTTTTAGCACTGTATCTTTTGCCAGTTTTGAGATGTGTAAAGACAAAGGCCTTCTTTTGAAAGGTCATATTTAATTAAACACTCAAAGAAGCCGTGGTGATACACAGATCATGACAACAAACTATAAGCTCTTTGTATCCCAAAAAAGCTCTGTCACTAGGTGATCCTGGAATTGACACAAATTGATCAGTGGCCCCCAAGTAATGCCGTATGACCAAGACAATGCCTAAAACTGTCCTCATAGTTACCATGTTAATATACATGCTCTGTTGTTATTATTTGTAGCATTATAAAACTTTATGGCCCCCAGACAAACCAAAGTCTGATGTTAACACTGTAGATATATAAAGCTAGATACCAGTCTTGTGCTGGTGCAGATCTCATGACAGAAGCCATGGCTCACATCAGTTACAGAAAATTCTAAGCTTTAATGTGCTTTGTACAATAGTAATAAGGTCGTGCCATGTCTGTCTGGGATGGAGTTAATTGCTTTCTAGCAGTTCCCATGTTGCAGTGTTTTGGATGGGCTCGTAATACACCAGATATTGCTGAACCATGCTCACAAAGCAACAAGGCCTTCACGATTCCTAGTACTATAAGAGGTTGAAAAAGCATTACCACCTCAAATAGCTCATGGTCAACAAGATAAAACAGAATGAATGGACAAAATGTCACAATGAGATGATGTCATGTGCTGTTTCGTCAGCTGACACAAACACTCAAGTTTCTTCAATGGAAGTAATGTTATCTAGTCCTTTTTGCCTCTTTAAAAATGACTTTCAAAATACTTTGAGTAATAATGTTTAACTAATTTAACAGCATCATTGTTGTATGTCAGAAAAAAACCCCTCTTCTATAGTAATTTAATTTTTTATACATATATATGTATTTAAGTAACCTCAGGTAGATCCTTCACTTGAACAAATATACCCTCTAGGCATAACTTTTTTTTTTGATCAGAAAAGGGACAAGAATGTAGACAAGAAATAAAGGTAAGATAGACCACTGCAATAGATTTGTCTGGCCAAGGGCTATAACAGGTAGCATTGTGACCCATGGAATGAGCCAGCCTCAGGAGGTCAAGTTAATTCTTATGAACCCCAGAGATCACATGTGATTTCAGAGACTCTGGAAGATGCCCTGAAAGTATTGTGTAAAGAGGTAGAGGAAATACAGACCCTTCTTATCTTCCTCCACTAATCTGAGTATTCAGTACTGAGTGAGAATGCTATTGCCAAATACTAAAGTGGTAGTAATATTTTACCAGTTGCACACAGCTCACATTTATAATGCGGTGTGTTGGCTTTATCTGCCTATCTTCAGCCACAGTTTCTACTTTTGTTGTAAAATTTATGAGCATGTATGTTCAAAGCATGTACATATTTGGAGGAATTGATAGGCTTTTATTATCTTTTCAACTATGAGTAAACAAACAAGTTGTAGAAAGCATTAAAACCCAAACAAAACAAAAAGATACACTAAAGGGAATATCAGAATGACAATGTTACCTAAACCTAGCATAGCTGCAAGGTTTCAAAGGCTAAATCAATAAAGACCTGAAAGGGAGAAATACATCCAGAAAAGCTAGATATCAGATTGATATATGTGATTAAAAATAAACAATCTTATGTTGATCACCACTGAGAATAGTGCTCACAACTTCACAGGGATCAGTGGAAGGAAGATGAAAGAACACATTACCTGTAAGAAATGCATCACCTGATGACTGGTAAGAATTCCATTTTACATAAAGATTGAGAAATTGCAGTATATATATACAAAAAAATGTGATAATGCAGTTGCATCTACAACCTGATTTTCCACATTCATTAACGCAAGCAAGTCTGAATGCACATGAGCATAACTAAGGATCTAATAGACAAGATCTGAAAAATTAATCCAAGTCATTTAAATGCTACCATCCTCTTCTACCCTTGTGGCAAAAGCTATCTGGTTTGCATTCCAACATCCTAGCCCAATCCTGCCTTCTTCATGGCTCTGAGTTATGGATGACAGCCTGCGAACTAGAAAAGGTGAATTCAGTAATATGCCAAACTCAACTACAGTAAGTACATCTGGAAAAGTGCAGACAGACTTGCGCAGTATTGTTTTTCAAGTACTAAACCTAAACTCAATACAGGTTTCTTGACAAAGTCCTTGGGTCACATAGTCAAAAAAGGGCCTCCGGATTTCAGTATTTGAACAAAAAAACCTCAATTTTCCTGGCATTTAGAACTGCAGGCCCAAAACCAGTTAAAATGTAATAAAGAAGAATAAGAATATTAAGGTACAATGACAGAATGAGAAAATTTACAAATTAATAGGTAAGTGACTTAAGTAATGGCCAGTTTTCAATTTTTTGTTTGTTTTCAAAAGAGATCATATTTAAATGAAGATGCAGCAATGGACTTATTCTAGCCAATTATAGTGTAGTTTATATTTGTGTAGAGAGGTACACAATATATATTTAAGAGTATACTTATGTGGTTTTAAATTCTCTTTGTAATTAAAAATTACGGGTTTTTGTATTACTGGTCAGCTTTTTCTTTTCTAATCCTTTCTTGTTAACTATTTAGCTATCACACTTTCATTTATGCCTGAAATCTTGTCTTAAAAATTTGTTTCTTTTCATACCATTGTTTCTAACATGACTTTATGTAGAATGAAGCTCCTTTTACCACATCAGCTAGACACTCCTTTTATAGAACATACAGCAGATAATTAGTGATATGAGGGACATTTGCTCACATATAATATTACAGCTTTACAGTTATCTAATCTCTCATGTACACTAAAATTTAAGATTGTAAAAAACTTAAGTTGTAGGCCCAAATGCTTTCAGACTGATGCTTCTTTCTTAAGTATCAGCACTCCATAGTTTTCATTGTACTGTTGCTAAATTTTCAACACAATTATCATGTTTTGTGACCTGTAACAGGGAAAAAATAATAGTTTTCTTTATATCAAAGACTGAGTTAAAATACCTGTAATCAACATGGGATGACAGACAGAATATTTCTGTCAAGATATATTGGTTGATAAAATTATATTTATGTGCAATAATAATAATTTAAAGTCTTATTTACTTAATCATTTAAGTCCTACCTCATTTACAAGTTTTTTTTCCCTGATGTAAATTCACTGGTTTCAACAGAATTACCTCTGATTTACACAGGTACTAGCAATACTAGCATCATTCGTTTAGAACATCATATATTACAGTTACTTACACATAGGGGGAAAAAAAAAACCCAAACACTGACAGAGATTAGAGCTTCACACACATGTAGTAAGAGATGATTGGGATCTCAAGAGAGTTTCTTATCTGAACAGTTAGGGCAACCAAAGTTGGTAGAGTTATACTGGACATGGAAAACAAAAAATATTCAGGGCAGACCAAGAAATACTAAGGTGAAGCAGCACTCCAAGGTTATCTAGTAGGTCAGTGACCAAGATGGAAAGAGCATCAAGTTTTCCTGATACTCAGCTCAGTGTCTGAGCTTATGCTATTTTTCTGCAGAAACACACGCAAAACATAAAAACTATAGACCAGATGCCCTGTGTAAGACCACTGCACTGCTGAAACAAATGTGTTTGATATTTAAGAGGTCACTTCTGGCATTCCTTATACTCAAAAAATTACCAAAAATCTTATTAACTGTGTTTTCTTAAAAAGATGTCACTTGTTGCTTTTTATGATTCCACCCTTCTCTTGCTTCTCTCGGTAGCTCTTTCAGCATGTTGGGGAATCCTCTTGGCTCCCACCTTTCTAAATTACTGTGGAGATTTGACAAGGCTCTCTATATAAGTGCTTTCTGTTTTCTGCTTCAGCTTGCTTTCTTAGTAATCTGATCAACATACATTGAACAATTATTCCCATATGAACTCTTAAATAAATCATTACTGGAGACTCTTCATTTCCAAGTTTTGCTACTTTCCCTGTCATTTTGCCAAAAAGCTGTCCAATCACTGCAAGGCCAGAGCCTTTACTATATACTTCGCACTCATGTGTCCATCCCCCAGTTATCCTTTTTTCCAGTCAACACAATTTCCATCTTTTATAGCCCCAAATGGCCATGATGTTTAAACTAGGCATCTTTCTAATCTCCAGATTATGCACAGGGCTGAGTATCAGTTTTAAAAAGCAGTCTCTACAAGACATTTAACGGAATCACAGGTGGATCTATACTATTCCAGGGAGTGCACTGCAGAGTCTGTAAGTAGCTCCCAGCCAAGCCTCTTGCGGTTTCATTTTCCCTCCCCCCTGAGGAATTAAAGGAAGTTATTTGCAAGTTAGTGAAAATAGTTTCCTGTTCAGCTCAAATTTGTTGGGTCTGTTCGCAGTACCTATTATTAGAGAGAGTCTACGAGAATGTTTCCCAGGCACTGTAAGAAAAATGAAAGTAGCACTAATATCAACAAAATCTTTTGTGTAAGTCATGCATCTAAACTTTACATGAGACATACACGTGCAGCTACAAAAACCTGTTATACCTTGAAATTTGTTTGCATAGGTGGAATTGTATAAATAATTTAAATAAATTCCTCTAAAGTCTTGATAGGGAGAGGGATATATATAAATAGTAAAAAATCAACAAAAGCCACATCTGTTATCATCTTTACCTATCATAGTCAAAAAACAAAGTGAAGTGCTATCCTTCTAAACCTAAAAAGCAAAGAAAAAGGTAAGGAAAAGTTTTTCAAAATATTTCCATTTGTTCTTCATTTTTGATAATCAAGATTTTATCCATTAAGACAACTATATTACATGCTGTTCCTGGTTCACTGTATGCATCACTAACCATATGACTTTTAAAAACTATGAGTTCAGCCATTCACTTCACTGATTAAAATTCACAGGGCCTATTATTCTGTTTACAGTCTAATAGATATTCACTCTCACTATTCAGGCCTCTGATTCAATTTGCCTAAGTCCCAGATGCAGAGTAATCCTGATGGAGATTAGTTTAATTTATCACCAATTTCTTCTCAGAACCAACAAAGGTTGGTATTTCATAATAAAAGCTGTGATTCTCCTTTTTTTCCCAAAGCAGCACGCATACTGAAAAAGAAACAATAAATGCTTGATTTTTTAATGGTAAGATTTTTTTCAGTAACACAAAGTTTGTGTATAGGATGGCTTCTCTTAAAGATGTGTATTTTACAGATAAGAATACGGATTCCCATCAGGCTAGAATACATCCCTATAACCAAATATTACACTGATTCTGAATGAACACAGATTGGCAGACTCATTATCTATTCTATACAATAGAAAATAATCACCTGGGTATACTTTTATAGGTAAAGTGTTGACAGTTTGGAGTGTAATAAATGAAACATCTTTTGGCTTTTAAGTGTTCCCAGTGGGGAACATGTTCTAGGAACTTGAAGTCATATTAAAGGTGTCCACTTTCGAATCAAAACTGACAGTGCTGATTTACATAAAGTGATACTATCTGCTGTCATTTGCAAAATGTCCCAGTGACCCACTGAAGACACAACACTTCATACAACACTTCTGAATTGGCATGGTTCGTATAATTCTGTAAATTTTCCAAAATAAATCAATTTTCATCAGCACAGCAAACTACAGTTCTATGTCAATAATAAGTTAGTCCATTTTTGCCAATTATAAAACTTTACAAATAAATATTATGCTTAGCATTTTTAGATGAAGAAACAAATTATCATTCAAATGGCATCCTGCATTTGATCTAGGTACTCATATAAAAAGCATGTTCTGCACACCCCGAGCCTGGAAGAAGTTGGAGCAGTAGTACTGTCAAGAAAACTTAGTCTACAGTGTTTAAGAATGCATACACCAATGGAACCATCCCATAAAGAATATTTCTTACTCTCTCACCATAACTGGAGAATTCTGAGAGTACCCTGTGTCCTGGTTTGAGTGAGAACAGAACTAATTCTGTTAAGTGATTTTACTTTTCAGCTCAGTTTCTCTAACTGCAGTGTCTGAAGTCAGCAGCCTGTTCTCACAGACAGTGTCTGCTGCTAGCAGTGATCACAGCCCATGTTTAGAGTTACTACCGAGGATTGGTGTGCAGACCAAGGCCACTGCTGGGTCTTGTGTACCACACTGGGGGGTGCAGAAAGTGAAAGGCTGCACCTGCAGGGAGGGGAGAACAGGACAGGTGACCCTAAACTGACCAACAAGGTATTCCATCCCATAGATGCCATATTCGATATAAAGCTGAGGGATCATGATGGTCTCATCTCTCTCTTTGCCCTCTTGGCCTGCTTTGCCAGCTTGGCTCGGATTCTCTTCCAGTTTCTTCCTTGGCCAGCATCTGAGGAGGGCTCTGTTCATTCTGCCTTCAATCCTGACCTGTGTGTTCCTGAATCCGGTACCTGAACACAGCTCCCATCTGCTGCTGGGCCCTGTCTGGGACTCCCTGAGTGCCTGCTCCACAGCATCAGTGGTGATAGGGTTGGGGTGGGTTTGATACTGGTTTTGTATATATTTGTATATATTCCATTTTTATTATTATTATTTTTATAATAAAAAAACTGACAAAACCCAATAGAATACTTCCCTAATATTTGAGCCTCACAAGTGAACTAGTAATTATCTTTTTAAAATTATTATTTCTATTTAATTTGAGATAAAGAGCAAGTAGGACATCATCTGCATATGACCATTCTAAGAACAACAATTGTTTCCTGACAATGCTCTATCTTCCTCAACACAGAACAGTTCAACAAAGAAAGACAACAATGGTAAGTAACAGGAATTTGCCAAATGACAGCAATTTTTAACATAAAAGTGGTGAGTCCTTAATTAGACTTAATCTTTGTAACAGGAAAAAAAATTCATGTGACATTTGCAACTAGCACTGCCAGTACAGCACTGTCCCAGCATCTCTAGCCCACAACCATGTAAACCTGTTCTGACCCTCTGTGGCACACAAAGGCTGGTGCTCTGGGTTTTCAAAATGTTAACTGCATTTTCATGAGCTAGCTCACAAGTGACCCACGATGACATTTCATAAATGGAGGAGAGGAAGTTTCACAGAGGCAGAAATGAGCAGTGAGGGTCACTCAGAGGTGGATCTTTTTAACCGACATGTAAACTTATCTTAAACTGCATATTAAACTACAGGCCAAGATACCAGTGAGAAAAAAATACATTGGCAGAATTGATGCCAGGATTCAAAGTAAACTGCAGAAACATAAGACAGACTGACACATACTGGGATATAAAGTAAGCTGACTGAATGGCAAATTACTGGCAGAACATCACTTGGCCAAGAAGAGGCGGAATAAGGCCTCTGACACGTGTGGCTGCACAGAGCTGTATGTCAAACAACAGAGAAAGGGGGAAATGCACCTAGCTTAAGCCCTGCTCTAAGTAGCAGAAATGAGGGCAGATGTCTTAAGAGAGTGAGTGTTAGATCCCCAGGTATAAGCACTAAGCTTGCCAAGTAAACTGCCATGGGTCTTGATTTTGGCAGTCAATACGATCAGATGCTTATACTGGAGACCTATCAAGAACAATGCCAGAACAGACCAGATGTGAACTGTGCTTCAGTGGGTATCCTCTGTGGAGGACATACAAGTCCCAAATCACAGAGGCATTATGGAAGTGAGAAATGCATTCAGCTGACTTTGAAGCATTCAGACTGCATCACCTAATTTATTACAGCTGCAGATGAATATAGGTGCCTTCTCAAAACTTCAAAACATCTTCCTCAAGGTCAGAGAAGTTCTGATATTTTCATATTCAGGCAGATGTCATAATTGCAGATTAACTTAGCAAAACAGATTTTTATGTTTTGCTGGTGTACAGGTTGAATGGGACAGACAACATCACTGAGTCTTGAGCTTACAAGGGTCCATAACACCAACATACAATCAAAGTTTAGGTGAGCTAAAAAACCCCAGAACAGTCCAGCAATGCATGAAAACAGACTTAGACAGGATATTGGAGAGTTTTGTAACAAACTAGTATGCTGTACCCTATTTTTAGCAGACAGACATTAAAATAGTTTAATAGTAGTTTTCTGACTTTATCCAATGGCTGTTAATCTCCATGTGTTGTCATAGGCACTACAAATACCACAAAGAACATTTTGTTCCAGTTGCCGTGCTGCACGTATCTAGCAGGATCCACCTGAGGATCTGATAATGCAATACATATTATAGAAAATACTGAGCAATAGTACACTGTAGAAATTGTATTCATGGTTCAAAGAGAGTTTATGGTGCTGATGGAAGCTGGATGGGATGAAAATACGTAGCTTTATAAAAGGCATCTAAAAAACTCTCCAAGCCACCTGGTCCTTCTTACAGGTAGTTTGTATTCTGTAATAAAACATGTTTTATTGGGCCTAGCTTACATTATACTTACAGCCTTACTTTCATTATTATTTCACAGTCTTCATACATGCCATTGACAAATTTTACCAGGATTTGGTATCTGTGAAAATGTTTAATAATCAAGTTTAGCTCTGATCTTTACAGAACCCTAGAAACACCAAAATTTCATTAATTGCTTTTCACATCAACCACACAGGCCATTTTTAATCCGTTTAACATATTATTGGTATTGCATAGCCTACATTTTTTATCTGAACATCTCGGTAATAGGTCAGACATCTTAAAAAACAGTATATTAAAATGAATAGTAACCTTTATCAACAACTTGCACTGCCTTCGAGAAATCAGATTTATTCAATGTAACTTATTTTCCATAAAGCCATTCTAAGAAGTATAGCTATACTCCTATGCTTTAATAATTTAATTTCATATCAATTTCCACCATTTTAGTCAGAAATGAGGTCAGACTAACTAACCTAAAAATAACTATCCTGATTGCCTTTTCTGAAGATTCACTCCTTATTGTCATTGTTTCAGACTCATTGCAGTGCTATGATATAAATACACTTCCTTTGAATAGTTTCTCAAAATGAGGATGAGTAAGAGAAAAAATTCTTAACCATCACTATAAAGGTGTAACCTATAAAAAGTGTCCGTTTAGAAATACTACTTCTTTCTAGAAATTGTTTTAAATCCACCATTAGCTACTAACAGACTGGGGATGTTTCATCATCTTGATATAACATCAGCATACTTCCTTCCACATCCAAGACAGAAATATTCATACAAGACTTCTATCTTTCAACAGTTACAGAGTTGTTTTATCCAATAATGGGTCATACCCACCTTGCAATAGCTATCATATTACTAGTACACTGCTACCCACAGGTTTCCTCTTGATTTCTTTGTCTTCTTCTCCATCCACTATACTCTATTGCTGCCCATATTTTCAGGTTATTATCTATAATCCATTTTCCACTTCCTTTATATTGCCTTTTTATTTCTAAATATTGTTTCTCTTTCTGATCAAACTGAAATAGGTATCTATAAGGCGCTCCCTTCTAATTATGGAACTTTTCTGGGTTTTTTGGTTACTTAAGAAATTACTAACGTGCTGAATTTCTATTAATATTTTCTACTAGCCTGTATCTTCCTTGTAAAAGCTGTAGGGAAATGAGTGGCCCTGAATCAACCTATTTTACGTGTCCTGTTGGTTCCCACTAAATGTAATTTAGGATTTAACACCTGATCCCTGTACCACACTCCAACAAAAGTAAGTCCTGTAATGACTTGCAACATATTGGATACAGCAATTTTGTTGTAATTACTTCTTCCACCATTTTTAGAAACTATTACTAGATTTTACAATCTAGCAATTTTAGTTAGTTGCATAAGTGTCCCAAACTGGGTTCCCCATAGCAATGAAATGCCTTATTGTACAATTAAGTGCTTAACTGGTAACTCGGCACAACCTCTAATTTGATCCAGTGGTGTATAACAGAATTCTACCAGAAATCACTCCCCTACATTTTGTAACTTAGTATGTTGATCCGAATGGATTCACAAGCTTGTAGTTCTGAATTACCAGTAACTCTAAAGGCAAATAACAGTGTCTACATTCTGAAGTTCTCCTATTGTCCTGTTATTACTGCAGCAATTAATTAGCAACATTGAAATCATTTAAATGTTGTATGTTAAAAAAAAATGATATAACATCATGAGAGAGATGGAACTGCTAGAAAAAGTAATGGCATTCAGTTGATTAATGAGATTATACTTGCACACAGAACAACAAGGAAGGTTTGTGAAGTGATGAAAATAGCAGACAAAGGTAACAGGGTCATACAAATATGTTAAATGGGTTAAGCAAGAGAGAGTTTAAACTTGATTAAACTTGATGTCTATACAGAAAAACTTACTTGAGTTACTGGTTAGGGGGAAAACTGACAGCTACCTGGAAGGAGAGAGCAGAGATGAGACAGACCAGATTTCAGTGGACGATCTGAGGCAGGAAGGAGTACTGCTACTTATTGTGCCACCTGGATCTTCCTATGCAGGTTATAGCATCAGACACATAAGAGTAATTTTATCAGATTTACTTGATATACTACAAAATTCCACTGAAGCGCCAAGGATTTTCTACTATATTTTTCACAGTGGCACACTGTGAATAAAATCTGATTTTGGAGAACTTTTTTTTTCTATAAATATTTAGTACCTAACTAAACAAAGCAGTCTACTGAGGAACTCCCTGTTCATAAATATTTGACTTTCAGAAAGCATCTTTATTTTCAAAAAATCTTTCTGCAGAGGAACAGTAGTCAGCAAAAACATTACTTGAAATACACATGCATTTCTTTTATCTAAGAAAGAAACTACATATTTAGCTTTATTAGTTAAATATTACTATTATTTATAGAGAAACTACATATTGACATTCTTTTTACATACTGTACAACCATGTAAATGCTTATTAATATTCACAGTAACTAACAGAGAAGCAGTTATCTTATTCAGCAATGAATAAAGTGCCGTAATAGTTGCTAATAGGTGATTTTCCTCATTACAGCTACTTTTGAGATCAGAAGATCTATTTTCTCATTTTCTAATTTTTGTCAAACTTTTAATTATGGAATTATGTGAAGTGTTAATAGTAGAAACACTTGCTTAACTCCTTTGTAATTGCTAGTGCAGTTTATTCAGTGAAGTCATTCAAAAATTCATAGTAGCTTGAATGGAGAGTGAATTGTATCTCTCTGTCATCAATGACAGAAAGTATTTAAGAAAAATAAATAACATGTTGTATTAATTCAGACTTTTCCATATCCAAAAATAAACATCTAGCTGTGGAAAAAACACTCATTTCTTCCTCTTAGATGAATTATTCTGTATTAGAAGAAAGCAAGTTTTCCCCCATGAAAAATAACAAGAATAGGCAAGATACTATTGAATCATGAGTCACAGTGATCAGGTTTATGCCACTTGCCAAAGCGTTGTGAAATGTGGCGAACAAAAGATAGCTTTTGTTTTAAGCACAAATGTAAAAAAATAAAATAACTCTGATTTTAAATGAGGCTTCTCCCCCACATTAAAATCAATCAGCATTTTCACCTTAGATGTTATAGCTTACAAATTCTTTGAGTATAGGATTTCAAAGTGCATTAAACCTTGTTCAGTCCTTTCTCATAATGAAGTTGATGCGAATTTTGCAACTGAACTAAACATGGGATGGTTTCAAGCCAATTACAGAATTCTGAAAACTGCCATGTAGAGTCACTTGTTACCTGATGATGACAGAAAGGTGTATGAAATTTTAATCCACAGTGGAAAGTTATCATGAAGAGATAACTATATGTCCCTTCTTTTTACAGTGCATCAAAATACCCTTCCTCTTTACGTCAGCTACTAATCGGATTTGCCCAAACACCTCTGAAAGCAGCCCACCTCTACTAAAATACAAGAACAGTAGAGAAGTGGATCTGTTTCATGGGCTAGTAAAATAAAACCGTGTCTGAAGTAGGTATATAGTAGATATATGCTAAAGTCAAGAAAGATAAATACTGAACAGACATAATTCTTAGTCACACAGTGGGTTATTTCCAAAAAATATTACTTATATGTAAAATATTAAGTTACAAAATACAGATTAGACTGTTCTGTAGAACTTCACAATGAAGTAGTAGTATGATACCAATCTGTATACCACCACCCAGTATTACTGCATAATAGTAGATTATTATGCATTTAACCAAAATAAGAAAATTATATTCTACATACTGTTTTTAAAACTGCTTTCAATTTTGTAATATAGAGGTTTCCTTATTACTTCTGAAATAAAAAGCACATGCATGTAGAAAATGTGGTAATTCACACTAATGAACAGATATGAATCATTTACTTAAATGTGTTGGGAAATTGTTTTCTGAAGACAAATTTCCTATACAACTAAGCACATTTTCCTGGGAACAAATACACTGGCAGCTATATACAAAAAGGATGAACAACAAAAATTATGGAATCCTTCAGAAGTCTAGGAGAGACGCCTACAGCCACTGACTCCTGTTTAGACCAGTTCAGAGCTGACACCAGGAAAGTGCAAGAACTTCAAAGAATGTTCCAGAACAGAATGCATCAAAGATCAGTCTTACTTAATCTTTCCCATTTTGCTTTCACTCCAGAATACATTTATTTAGGTGAACACTCAAAAGAAAATCAAAACTCAAACCTTCACAAATGTCATGAACTCCTGTACTCTGTCACTGGTGAGCAGCAGCTTCCTCTGTACAGTTTCCAAAGCATGCCCGCTCTGTTTAGCCAAGCCACACAGTTGTTGAGATGCAGTAGTCTCAAGTTCAGTCATGGCACATTCAGTCTCAATCATTTTGCTCTCCAGATTGGTAAGCTTGAGATTCTGAAATATATTCGCAGGGAAACAGCAGTGATATAATAAAAGCTGATAGGGAGGTACAGTAGACCACGAACAAACACAAGCAGACCAACCTCCCACATAAGTGGTTAACATCACAGAACATTCTACTTGCAACACATAAAATGTAATTTCTTTAGCAGTCATTATATCTGTTTCAGCATCAAAATTTCTGTTACGTGATTAAATTAAATCAGAGAAATACATTACTATAATTTTGCTGTTTTCCCCTTTTCTGTTTATAAAAAGTCTAAGCTGATGACCTTGCAACTCTTCATTTGAAACTAAGGTACAATAAAGTTCCACAGTGGAGTTAGCTCAACTCTAACATACCTTTTTCTCCAACTCATCTTTAGCCTTGTGGTACATCTGCTCATACTGAGACTTCTCTTTTGTAGCTACATTAAGTCTTTGTTTCAGTGAGTCAATGGAAGTTTTTTTGTTTGAACAGTCTTCAGCTAGTGCCTTTACCTGAAATAATGAAAGGCCAAAAGCAATTGACTATTAAAATATAAAAATTAAAATCAAATCAAAACTAAGCTTACCTGTATTGCATAAAAATATCTGCATTATAAGTAATTTGACTGAAGTACCTTTTTCTGAAATTTCAGGCTTCAGTAAATCTCTACTGCTGATCCAGTAGAGATCAGTTTGTACACAATCTTGTTACGCAAAGTTTTGACTTGCATGATGTGTAAAGAAAAGCTCTTCAGTTGCAGAGCTGTTTGCTTATATATATATATTTTACCATTACAATGTATGCAAAAGGGAGCAAACCACAACTTCTATGCATTTCTTCTATCAGAAATAAAAACATTAATTAAAACTGAACTGATAAAATGATAACTGTCTACAAGTAAATTGTACATCCTGTTACATAATTATTATCATTTTGCCATACAATGCAAACACTGATTTTGGTTGAAATTAAATAGATGAATGCTCCTGGAAAATCATTCATCTCTCCTGACAGTATTAATCACAAAATTTTCCTGATAATACCAAGTAACAGGGAATTTCTTTGATCTGCTGAAGATAATGTAAAACTTAGCAAGTTGATTTTCCATATGGAATAATCAAATTAATGTATAGAATTTGATTCTCTGGAATCTGAGATATGTGGCACTTCTAAAAGTGCCTTAAGGTACATTGTTCCATTCAAAATCATTTGTCCAAAACCAGGTATTCCTCTTGCTTCATACTTCAGCTTACTTGTTTAATTATGTTCTCAGTCTCTGGTTGCAGATTTCTTAGCACCTTATCTTTGGCATGGAGGGTAAGACAGTAGCAGTCTCTAGAGCTGAAAGTGCTATATGACTGCAAGAAAAGGTAGTGCCTGTGATATTCAGCAAACACCCACATTTTAAGGAAACAAACTGATAAAATTGTTGATTTCTATCCTGGGGTCATACCCTGCAAAACCTCACAGACAACCAAATGTCATAATCTTTTCCTGGTGTTAAAGGCTAAAGTACAATAAGTTAGTTGGATAATACAGAAAGACGCCAAAATGTATGCAATTTCTCCTAGCTTCAGTGAAATCATCCTAGAAATCTGCAGAAGAAAATAATTTGCTACAGAAATTAAGCTCTACCTACACAGACAGAATTACATTAAGCTAACTGCAAATCATTCATACCATTTGCAGTAGCAAACAGATTAACATATTAAAGCATTTAACTACTATAGCCAGGAGAGGTGCATGGACTTCATTAGCATATGTCATGTGAAGTCACCCTTGTTTCAGGTCTAGTGTATTTTTTGAACTTACAGTGCATAAAACTCAATCTCACAATTTACAGCATATCCTTGCAACTCAGTGCTCTGAATACTTTAATATTTAATTATACCTCTTACATAAATACAGTAAATTATGATGAATTCATCCAAGCTATCACCATATACTGATTTCATACAAATTATATGGAGGGAATTACACCCTTAAATTAAGTGCATATTGTCTGCTCAAAGCAATATATTGATTCCGTATCTATAGTGTGTTGAAATACTGTAAATCCACCAGTGTTTGCTTTTCCTAACATTATCAATAGCAAGAAACAAGTACCTTTCTCCCAAGACTTTCTAGGGTTTCATTAGAGGTTTTCTCATTTTCTTGACTTGCTTTTAGACGAGACCTTAAGTCTTCTATCAAATGTCTTTTCATAGTAAGGTCCCTTTCCAATCGAGAAATCCTAGAAGGGAAGAAGTCACAGGGCATGTCACTGTTAGAAAATATTGTTGGTATGCCACACTTTCAAACAACTAAAAAGTATAAATGCAGTAGAACAAACTATCATTATTCCTTTAGCTTTAGAACTCTTTTTTTTTTTTTTTTTAAAAGCTGATGCAATTCTTGCAGTTTAACTTGTACTCAAACATTAAAACAAGTTTCAAGTCTCTTATTAAACAGATCTATTTATGAATATACAATTTATTTGTGATTTGCTCTGTGCTATAGTTTATAGTCTAACTTGTCTGATCCGAAATTGCAATAATTCTTCTTAAGCTATTATCAAAAAAAGGCAAAAAGCCCTGTTAAACACACAAAATTCAATTAATTTAATAAATTATCTTTCATGTCTCAAAGCAGGTTATCATTCCAACACTATTTTAAAAAAATATTTTCAGAAGAAAGTGAAAGAGGGAAGTCTCATCCAACTGAGTAACACATGAAAAATCTCTATCCCTGTAACATATCAGATAAAATAGTAATTCTTAAAAACTGCAAAACCCAGAAATAATACCAGCATTTTTTAGGAACTTCTCAAAAACCAAACTCTCATGTACTCTCTCTTCAATGAGAAAATTATGCCTTATATAATGTCTCCACCATTATGACAAACAATATTTTAAATATAAACAAAGGCAACACCTGAATATGTTTCTGACCCCTTTTTTTTTAATGAAAGGAAAATGAATAATGGTAATATGTTCATGAACAAAATATTGTTGATACCACGTCAATATCATATTAAAAAAAAACAAAAACAGGAAAATAGCACATCATAAAATTTCTTCCATTCAAATTTAGACTATTAATGCTATTTTGATGATTAAATTTATATAAAAAGCTAGCATCTATTTTATAAAGGAAGCATGACAACCAGTAAATAACTCTGTTTTAATCGTAAGGCTTATGGTAGAAAAATTCAAGTTTAACTTTGAAACAGAAAATACACAATGTATACAATTTACAATTTTAAGAGTTACTATTTTTGAAGTGATCTAATTTCAGATATATAAACTGCATTCTTACTACAGAAAAAAATCAGAATAGTTATAGGAGTTAAACTCTGGACAGGCAAGAAATTCACAGATATTCTAATAGCTTATGTTTATATAGTAATATAATTGAAGAACAGCATTATATCAGTTAAAGTAGATAGAATAAAAATCTTAGTTGCATACTTCACAACAGTATATGTGGATTTTAAAATGTGCAGTAAATCTTAATCAATTCAAACAGAAACAAATAAACTATTCTTTTGAACTTTTTATGAACGTAAGACTGGATGTTTAATCATCTTTAATCATCTGAACCTTGACATGTATCTTAGCCCCTAGGCAAAGAATTACTGTATTTGAAAGATTGTATTTAACAGTGCTGAGGAATTCATTTAGACATACATCAAGGATAAAATTGTCTTCTCTGGAGTCTTAAGTTTTGATTTAAGGTATTCTTATTGGAATACAGATACTGTAGCTAGCTAATGACTCATCAGTTTAAACAAAACGAAATTTTAGCATGTATTGTTCCGGTTCCTTAAAAAAAATAAACAAAAACAAAAACAAAACCTGCAAGATTGCAATAAAAAGAATAAAATGTTCTCCTAACAATCTAAACGGTTAATGTTGTAAGAATTATACAGTTGCCACTGGGTGGCACCAAACACAATGGATAGAAGCGTGAACATACTTGGCTTGTAGTTGCCGAACCCGTTCTTCTTTTTCCTGGACTTCGTTTTTCAGTGACTTAATGGTGGTCGACTGCTTAGTGATTTCATTATTCGAATTCTATATTGAAAAATATTAAAATACAAATAAATCTGAGAGAATATTGTTGCAGTCAACACTAAATTGTTTGAAATAGTGTGCTGTGTAAACTTCCACAAATTTTATGAATGTTCTTAGAAGTTAATTGGTACAAAAGGAGCATTCTCGCTTTCTAGCAATACTTAAGCAAAGTAAATTCCTTGAAAAATCTGATCAAAAAGGGTACTTTTCTATTGTTCTAATAATGTATGATTAATAAATATATGATTAAGTGTTCCCCTGGACACCTGCAAGCGCAGTACACCATGTTGTCTCTTGCATAGCATGGCCAGGTGAAAAGGCAAATAATATAAAAATAAAATTAGATCTTAATTTGAATGACATCCTTGAGTGGTATAGTTCTACAACACAAGGGGTCTGCATCGAAAGAGTGACAATTTCCAATAATCCCTTTTATCTTGTGCATTTAGAAATACAAGACACTCTACAAGAGTGCTTGCTTTTGTGTCCCTTGAAACTCAAAGCCCAAGATAAAGACATTTCCATTTGCCAAGACAAATCCTACACTTCTGTAACAAAATGGTATGATCCTAACTTTCAAGCCTGTGTAATTCCAGACAAGGAGAACGATACAGTTGTTGGCCTTTCCTTATTATACATAGCAGGAAGTAAAAAGCTGCCTCAGTTCCCCCATGCAAACACACAGATAACCTACCCCTGATTTAAATACAGAATGACTTAATTACTCCACAGAAATAAAAATATGAAACTTAGCTAAGTAGCCATCTTAGCATTCTCATCATATGTACTGAATACCATTGCTGAAAATGGCAGCTCAAACATTGCATACAGAGATTTCAGAACTACAAAAGATGTTGCCAGAAGATACATACCTGTTAAACATATGCACAACATATATATCTGCATATATGCCTGCAGGTTCAGCCACTGTACTAAAGATTGTGTTCATTATGTATAAACAATAAGTGAATAGATCAGACACGTTGTAAACGAAGATACTTTAAGAGAATTTCTCCACTCTGTGCAGACTTGTAACGCCTATTAACATTAATGGGAGTATTGTACATAACTCTGTGCACCTCAAGGGGAGTATATATTCTTGTGTGCGTAGCTAGATGTAAAATACTGTTCTTAATAACTTGCCTAGTCTATTTACTATTATTATAATGTGAGGTATAACCAGAAAATTGTTAAAATAATGTATGCTAGCAGAATATTCCTGAGTTTCCTGAGACCTGTTTGTTGAGCTTGAGCTTCATTAGCATGAAAGCAGAGCACCCAGTTACATGGTTTACACATCACATATGAACTTGAATATTTAGATTGATAGAATCATTCTGGTTGGAAAAGACCTTCAAGATCATCAAGTTTAGCTGTTAACCCAGCACTGCCTGGTCATCACTAAACCATGCCCCTAAGCACCACATCTACATGTCTTTTAACTCCACCACTTCCTTGGACAGCCTCTTCCAGTGCTTCACAGTCCTTCCCATGATGAAATTTTTCCTAATATCCAATCTGAACTTCCCCTGGTGCAACTTCAGGCTGTTTCCAATTCTCCTGTTGCTTGCTACATGGGACGACAGACTGACACACATCATGATACAGCCTCCTTTCAGATAGCTGTAGAGAGTGGCAATGTCTCCCTCTCAGCCTCTTTTACCCCAGGCTAAACAACCCAAGCTCCCTCAGTCTCTCCTCCTAAGACTTGTGCTCTAGAAGGATCCTTCACTAGCTTCACTAGCTTTATTGCCCTTCCATGTAAACACTCCAGCACTTCAATGACCTTCCTAGAGTGAAGGGCCCAAAATGAATGCAGTATTTGAGATGTGGCCTCACCAGTTTCAAATACAGAGGGACCAACACTTCCCTAGTCCTGCTGGCCACACTATTTGCGATACAAGCCAGGATGCTTTTGGCCTTCTTGGTCACCTGGGCACACTGCTGGTTCATATTCAGGTGGCTCTTAAGCAACATCCCTCACGACCCTTTTCACTGGGCAGCTTTCCAGACACTCCTCCCCAAGCCTGTGGTGCTGCAAGGGGGTGTTGTAATGCAAATGCAGGACACAGCACTTTGCCTTGTTGAAGACCGCACCACTGGCCTCAGCCCATTGATCCAGCCTGTCCAGGTCCCTCTGTAGAGCCTCCCTACCTTCAAGCAGATCAACACACCCACCTAACTTGGTGACATCTGCAAACTTACTGAGGGTGTCCTTGATCCCTTCATCCAGATCACTCATAAGGAATTACTACCATTAGGTGAGCCTTTGCACATGCTCGGGGACAAAAAAAATGGTATTTTGCTTCCCAACTCATCATCCACACTTAACACATTTCTTCCTATTGGCAAAGATACAAGGAGTCATTACATACAACACAAACAAAAACTGTGAAGATAGCTCTGAGACAAAAAAAAAACCAAACTAACAAACCCAGATACTTCAAGATTTTGAACTATAAAGGAAGTTTTGCTCCTCCCACATTCACAAATTTAGAATAACTTTGCACCTCCTTTATAAGTATGCTAGATATCCTGGAACAATAGCTGACAACTTTTGACAATTTATTCTGCTAAAACTGATGTGCCAGACTTAATTAATCTGAAAAATTGTTAGGTCAGAGTAAGGCTTAGAATTTCAGTAACTTGATTTAAGTAGCTTTTGAAGCCCTTATCATCAAAATTCTCATCCAATTCAGCAACCAGTGAATTTACTTTACTAATCTGGATTTGGGGTCACAGATTATGGTTATTCTAAATCTAGTTTTGTATCCATGGTTTATTTTTTACATTAAAAATGTAATACATCTTTCAGAAGGAATTAAAAGTCGTGTTACTATTTTTGACATCAGAGTTATCTATGCTTACTAAATATTTCCTCTGCTGAAGAAATAAAACATTGATTTTTCAGCAATATATTTCGCAGTTCACATGCAGCAGACAAATGAAGAAGGCTTCTACCATAAGTGTTACTCAGAGTATTTTACACACAAACACACACACACACACAGAGGCAGCAAAAAAAAAAAACCAAAACCAAAACTAACCAAACCTTATTTTAACTTCTTTTTTTTTTCCACTTTTCTAAAGTAATCAGCTCTAGGTTTCTGGAGGAACAACCCTAATTAACAGAAATTACCACTCACCAGCAACACAAGTAGATTAGTCCAACCCAAATCTAAAATCAGCACTCATGAAGTCAGTGTATATTGTTTCAAGATCTCTTTCTCATAATTAAAGTAGCTCAAATTATGTTCCTTTTCATGGCTACTCCCTGCTACCCTCATCTCTTTATCAATGTGACCTGCCTTTACTAGTTGCTGAATATAGATGTTACACTTCTACTGTGCTATGGCCAAAATCTGTAATACCAAGATTGCTATTATAAAAAGCTAAGAGGTTTGAGAACTTTCCACATCTTGTGCACTAGCACAGCTAATCCAACATTCAGAGGCAGAGCCAGCTATATCATTCGTGTAACATGGCCTTCTAGTTGATCCTTTGGCAGACTGCTTGCTTGAGTGCTTTGTTTTTTTAGTACTAAGAAGCTGTACCATTTTGACCTTTTTTCTTTCCCCAAATATTAAGCAGAAAATGATGGAAAAACCCCCAATTTTAAGACATTGTGTTGCAAATATATATCCTTCAGTGAGAAGAGAGAAAGAATTATCATGTTTGAGTTAGACCACCTGCTAAGAAAGCTCTCTAATCAACAGTCCAGCATTTGCATCATCCATGTATAACAGAATCACTGGAGACTGAAACATGAAATCATCAAGAATTTAGTGTTTTCCTACCAGCTAATCTAGAAAAATAAAAATACAAAAAGAATGATGCCTCCTTGAAGACAAGAATGGTAGTGACATACAGGTAACACTGGTACATTACGAGAGCTGCTCCATCAGCAGCGTTTGCTCCCCTTTTACAGATTACTATTGCTTACCTTCTTCTCAAAGGAAGCAAGGAAGCAACAATTCTCACTGAAGTAATTCCACAGTACTTTTCAAGAAGATGCATTTAATCACTGTGTGAAAACCCACCAAGCCTCCTTTTCTGGCCTATTTGATCTGCAAAAATTATTTTAATTGAAACTTCTGCTTATGACTATATCCCTACTTAGCACCAAAGGTTATTGAACATCTAAAGCTGCTAATCATTGGCTAAGATATATAAATGATATTCATATGTGAGCATACATGTATCTGACCCAGTTACAAAATACTGTTCATACAAATTATCCTCAGCACTAGATAATCTGTTCCATCACCTTTAGTTTGCACTGCAGTTGTTTCATCTCTAAATCAATGTTCTTTGAAGGAGCTGGTGTGGCTTCACTCTTGCCAGCAGTCTGAGACAGATGTTCACTCAATTTCAATTTTCCTTGTAAATCTTCCTTCTCCTGTTGCCACTTGGCCAGGTTAGATGTTAACACCTGTTTTAGAAAAAGAAGACACAAATCATTACATACTAGAAATATTTCTGCTCAGTCATGTGAGATGCTTCTCTGGTTCAAAATTAAAGAAAAATGTAACAGTGTATGTATTACCTGTAACTATACTACATAGCTATTGGTTGAAGCATCTAGCCCACGCTAAGACCAAATCCAGCAGGAAAGATAAGTCAACTAACATTATAAACAAGCAATGTTTTGTAAAAGGCAAGCTAATTCAATTTTGACTTTACATGTTGCTATTTTTACCATGACAGCCAGAAATTATCATACAATACTGTAGCTGTAGTTACTGTTGAAACCTGTTTACCTAGAGCCTCCCTGGTATTCAGCAATTATTTCTACACAGAGCTTGAAGAAATACCAAGGTGTCTCAGACACCAATGCTTATTAAAGGTGGTTAAATGTCAAATCTGTTTTAATGGTCACCACTGTAAGCTCACTTAAATTGCTGTGTTGACAACTGCTATAAAACATACACCCTTCTCTTGGCTTTTGTTTTGATATTTGTAGGGCTTGTAGAGGTTAAAGCAAAGTGGACCAGCTGCACTAAATATCTTCTGGTTGGCTGGTCTTTACCGATGTTGTGTTATTTCTTCCCTTTCACATATATGCACCATAGCCAGAGAACCACATATTCCATAACCTTGACTCTCAGGCTGAGGTACTTAAGTGGTAAAAGCCAAGCTGGAGCAGGACAGGATAACAGATGTTAGTTGTTTATTCCACTGGGTAGGTCTTACCACCCTATACTGCAGCCAAAACGCTTCTCATTTAGCAACATAAATGCTAAGTCCAATTAGCAGACGAGGCTTGTTAGGGATTTAGTTCAAATAAATTCTCAGTCTTTCTGCACTTGATTGACAACTGACAAGACTCATTCAATCTTTCTAACAATATATTTCACAGTACTCCTTATAGAGGTACTCTTTTAAGTAAAATATTTGTTTTAATTTAAATAATGAACGTTGCTCTGTGAAAAGAGGAAATGAAATCATCTCCATGCTAGTGGTTAACTTCCACAAATCTCTAGTCAGTCAAAAGACACCAATGGCCTAACAACTCTCTACTCCTTAAGAAGGTAACTACAGTACTATCTTATTATTCCAGAAGATTCTAATATGGTAGTTTAACATATGGAATAATTATACAAAATGGTATTGAATTCTCTCAAATGGCAAAAACCCCACATTCCTTTGTGAAGAGTCCTGATAACCTGAAGATATTACAGCTTAAAATGACTAAATGTACACCTAATTACATTTTATTATTTAACTCAAAACAAGATTTTATACTGCTTGGTGCTACTAAAAAAAATCTTTTAATATACATCTCATTATATACACATATACTTCCACAGCCATCATCTGAAGATCACATATATCCAAACAAAACTAATTACAGTCATGTTTATTCCCATTATGAATGACATGAGAATGCTAGTAGATTTTGCAATAGCTTAAAGAAAATCACGGATACGAGAAAATCCATCCTGTATTTAAAGTTAAAACTCTAACAGTATTTCACTCTTACGTGCATTTGTTAAAGCCAATAGGCAGTTTACACTTGTATCTGAGGTAAGTACTGTTCTTAGTAAAGAGGTAATCTTTCCATTTTCTTCTTCATCTGCTGTCATTATTGAACAAGAGATAAATAGTGATAATGTACTTTTTAAATGGCTATTCCTTAATGTGATATATTATTCTCACAGTTAATACAGTCTGAGTAAAAGGCAAAATGAAGGCTACTTTAATAAGCAAACCCAGTAGTACTATAGAAAGATACAAGGATTAGGTTCATTTGTTCTGTATAGCAAATATTTCTACATGTAGAATTTCATGATTCAGTGTCTCTATAATAAATTATTCATAAAAAGAAAAGAAAAAAAAATCATAGCTAGATCAATATCTCTGATTAAAATTAGAAATGCCCCCATATCTGCCCAAGAGAGCTCATGACTCTCAGAAGTTCCTTAGGCTTCTACTGCCACAAAAATTCATCTGGTCTAAAATGCCATGATTGCAGTAGGCAGATTCCCCAAAATGACAGCAAATATATTGAAAAAGAAAGGGCTTTCATGGGACAGGAGACAAAGATGACAGTAGTACATTGGTTACAGAATTTCCTTAAGTGAGGATGTAGAAAAAAAATATTTAAAATATGAACATACAAAAATTCATAAAATGAAAGTACTGTATGATGTGAAAGTAGTATATGTGACAAACAACCACAACTTGCCAAAGCAGACAAAGACAGCTCACAATTGCAATCAGAGGTATCAAGAAGGTTGTCCCTTAACATCTCTGGAGACAATGTAAATGGTGTTACAGGGTAGATACTTGTGTTGCGTTATTCTTCTGCTTAGAATATATGGAAAGGGTATGTGAAAAGTCTGTATAAATATATGTAAAATGTAAAAATACAGCCCCCTGCCCTGGCAAGATATTTATGCCTAAAAGATATTCCTTGTATTTACTCTGGAAGCACGTTCATTACCCTGCTGTCCCTCACCCTTGCTAAATTTTAGGTTAAGTCTTTTGTTCTCTTTTGGTTTTAGACACAGGGTTCTTTTGTGTGTGTGTGCGTGCTACCATGCACACAAATCCTGAGTGACAGAGTAAAAAGGATTTACTCCAGGGGAAGAGGTCACTGGGATGAAAAGTAGAATCTTAAATACTGGCTAGACCAGATGTTGGTAAAGGCAGGTTACCGCTGTTCCTCCACGATGTAGCAGTCTTTGTTTGTTGCGCCTCCTCCAGAGTGTTTTGGCTTAACAGATGTTTATAGATTCAATATTTTAACATCCATCTATCTTAATCTCCTAGCTCCTCGTATACCCATGACACTCTATTCTGCTGTACACAAAAGGATAAGTGATGAAATCTCAGTTTCTATGCAGTCAGTGTAAAACTTTCAAGTGACTCAGCAAGGCTTTTTACCTTAAGCCTTCTGCTCAGAAAGACAGCTATGTGGAAGGCCCAGTGGATTAATGTAGGAAGCTCCTGGAATGGCCTATTGCTCTTTGGCATCACAACAACCCTGCAAGGAGTTTCTATCTCAGTTTACAGCAAAGTCACCCCACTGCTACAAATAGCATGTATGAAAATTTACATTTCTGTTGTTGTTGGTTGATACTGCACTGTCACTGCTGTACCTGATACCCCCATACATTTATACTTGCACAATATATTAAATACAAGGTATTTCTAAGCAGAATTATAAAATAGGATGTAAATCAGGTATTTTTGGAAACCTTTTTAAGTAATGGCATAGCCTTATTTTATTATTCATTTTGTAATCCAACTGTAACTAATATAAATATCCTTAGATGCGTAAAAATCATTTTTGCTGTGAAGCTTCCCATCTGAAAATCCTGGCAGACAAAAACATTACAATATGCATAGAGATGTCTGTTAGACACCGGAAGTCAATATACTCTTTTTCTTTTCTCAAAGATATCTTCCTACCATAGGTTATAGAAATATATTCACTATGTGCACACCTCCTGCACCAACTTCTGTTTCAAAATCTAGCACTGCTCATCCAAATTTTTTCAATGATTTTTTCAGTGCTGTTTCCTCATAGCTTTACCTTGGATCATGAAAAATACACAAGATAGCAGTACTTGTTGCACACATAAACCATGAAAGAACTTCTTAAAACTTATCTGCAGGCACAGAGTTAGGTATTTATGATTTTGCACCGCAAATGTTATTATAACTTGATGATAAATTTACAATAAACAAGGAAAAAAAAATTTGGACTCATAAACATCGAGTCAGTTCCATTAATCTTGACACTGGTTTGTTCCCTTGAATCAAAACCTACTTGATAGGTCACAGACAAAAAAAAAAAAAACCAACCTAAAATTAATAAAGATGGTATGAATCTATCTAAAAATAAGAAAATATATATACCAGACTGAAAAGCCAACTGTGCTGCATACTTAATATGATCATACAGAGAAAAGGCAAGTAACTCCAAATCCTCAGCGAAAGTTTTTTTCATGCAAGTGCTGTAAGTGGTTGATTACTTAGTATTCCAGACACAAAGACAAAATATGAAACTGAAGTCTTTGGCGACTTAAAATCTTATCCCTAAATTGAAACAAAGAGGCTCAAAGGCAAGAAAAATTTCTAAACTGTAAAAGTAATTTGTCATTTATTCTTCTGAAATTTTAGTAAAATCTACTGTATCACTGGAGTTATAATATTTTTTTCAGTCAAATGCAGTTATCAGCAGCTGACTGTTTCACAAAATGTCAAGTAAATGAAGGTAATATAGAGGACTTTTTACCAGCACTTTAGCTAGTTGTTAGACTTCAGTAGCCTTTAGAGACCATTAAGTACCCTTTGGCTAATTGGCCAATGGTAGATTAATCCTCTTTTTATTCTAGCAGCACTATTTTAACACCCTTTGCACTCTGTCAGTGTAGTATCTGAATGACAAAATAATATTGTGCATGAATAATAAGCAGAAAAGTTAAATTAACATTTCATGTTTCACATGCCATACCTATGTGTCAGGGAAAAAAACCCACCTCTTTTAAAGCCACTGACATTCAACTTTTTTAAACAATCTCATGTTGACATCTTACTGAAGTGAATCTTCCTAATTACTGCTAATTGCCTATCAAGGAAAAAAATATATTTCCTTGAAGTGCAGTTGTCTTATGTTCTACAGATGAACACAGCTCCAATGTGCATAGTAAAGACAGGCATGACACTTGAGGTGTGCTACATTATTATGAGGTCATACTAAATATGGTTTGCAATGAACAAAGCAGCTTTTAAGGATGTTTAAGGTACTGAAAATGTCAATCTCCCATGAAGTGTTTAAATTAGTTCCCAGCAGAGAAATATAGATATCAGCATGCAGATAAGAGGTATATTTCTTACCTCAAGCATTTTACTAAAGAAAAAACATAGTTGTTCTACTGATGTCACTGTAACACAACTGCAGTTCATCAGCTTTATGTTTAGACTGTTATCTACAGAATGGCCGTTTCACACATACAAATTATAAATCCAGCTATTATTGGGAATACAGTTGTAACCGCTAACAAAGACTCTTATCCAAGTCTTTGAATGTAATCTTAATCATGCAATAGTACAGATTGGAGTAATCATAGTTTATAAAGGGCTATTTACTGTATACCACTTCATAAACAAACGGTTTACTTGCAATTTCAATTCAGCTATTTTATGGCTAATATATAGCTAAATGTATTCTACAAATTACAAAAGCCTAGTATTACAACATTATGAAATTAAAAAAAAAAAATGAAATCAATAAAATCAGAGCAGACAGGTCTATTTAAAATTTTGTTTTGTCTTGTATTTTTCCTTTTGTAAACAATGATAATATCACATAGATCAACACCAGAATGCATATATCTCTTCTAGAGAAACACACAATATTGGTGTAATATATTCTGGGCTCAATTCTCCAAGAAATCATCTGCTGTTATAAACAACAGACAAGCTTGAGTACAGAACTGAACATTAGTACAACCAATGATTTTTAAAATAAATTATGGGGGAAAAAACCTTATTAATTATATAAATTAACTATATATATATTTATATATATATTATGAAAATTCTTCTAAAACATGTTATCTGTATAATGATAACACCAATTCAAAGATACGGGTTTTGACCTGCAGCAATTCTACTTTAACTTGCATTTTCTATCACTTTAATTTCATACCTCTGTATAAATAAATATTGCCTTGTCCAATGCCTAATTTCTGTACATATTGAGAACATCATGTTGCTTTTGTACTAAGATGAATGCAGCACTCCATCTCTCCTTGCAAATTTCAAAGGAATATAAAGATTATTAACAATGAATGAAACAATACTTATATAAGTAATTTCATTATGATCACAACTACGTGCTTTAGATTTAATAGGGATTAAGTTTTCAGTGTGTAGATGCAAACTGACAGAATATATATAGATATGCCTTGCTGAAAATGTATTTCTTCCAGATAAAAATTACAGAAATAATAATAAAAAAAACTTAAAAAAAAAATAAATTAAGGTTACAGAATATTGCAGCATCTCTCACATACTTAGTTTAACTTATTCTAAGTATTAATATCTACACAGACACAACATGGTCCATTACATTTTACTACAGCTAATTCAGAAATGAAAATATAACCAGAGACATTTCACAAAACACTGTCCCACTTGAAAATATCTGAATGTACCAGCAATGTGAAGATATGGCTGAAGTCCAAAATCAATGCTTCCTTGTACCCAACATTGTTATTTAAACAAATGCAAGTTGACTTGGGTATTCTAACACCTAATACATCTGTGACACTAAATACTGCTAGATACAAGCAAAGATTTCCATCTGATGCATAAAACCTGCCCCAAGATTTCCACGCCTTTGTACTTACTAGAGAATTTTCAATATAAGACATAGAATCCATGCAATCTTTTATAGTCAAGACTAGGCTTTACTCTGAGATATTTTTGCAGGGTTTCACAGTATTTATCTGATTTTCACCAAACATGAGAGTTGGGGCAAAGTCATAAAGCTAGAAATTTGAATTTTTCATCTAGGGTCAGGGATAGTGCTTGCCATATTCCCCCTGCTTAATCTTAACACATCTAAGCACTGCAAATGAACTACTTGCATGAGAGTCAGTAAGGGAATTTCACAATCCCTACAACTCATTACGAATTTAACAGCAGCAATACTAAGTATTCATATGTTTCAGATAACACATACAAATATGCTGCACTAAAACTCATTGGGGGAAAAAATTAATAATGCTTCCATCTGTTTTCCGTATAGCTCACATAAAACACAGAGAAACCAAATGAAAATGCTATTTTAAAGACTGTTTTTAAACTTTCTTTTGATTTATCCACTTATTTCCAAAGCATACAGCCTTATATCTTTACGAATTAAAATTATTTAAAAAAGAATATATAAGTAAGAAAGAAACAAAACAGCTGAAAGAATAGTGAAATATTAATTTAACCTCATCTCATTTCCATCTGTTTTAGAGAGTGAACCATTTTCTACCGAAATACTCCTCCTTCTCAAGTATAAGTGGTCATGAATTCTGTGCTTGTAGGGGAAGCTCTTCAATCTCCCATACTCTGGTCTTCTCTTCATATATTGTTTTTGTTTCCTTAAATATCAACTTTTTCACTGTTAAAGAACATTTTCTATTGACCTAAAGAGAACATGTCTAAAGCATACAAAGGTTTAAGGTAGTGAAAAAAGTATTTTGAGATGAGAATTATTAGAAAATATGTATATTCAGAGATATTTTCAGAAGTGGGTTGCAATATTCATGGAACAAAATTTATAAAGACAGCTCTATATTCAATTTTATACAATTATTTAAACGTCTCATTTGTAACTGTTTCAGACATCAACAAACGGTGAAAAAATGTCCTCACAAGTTTGCTTTTTTTTTTCATGTAGACAGTTGGGTAAAACCAAAACATTTTAAGTGTAAACTATATTAACAAATTTAATTACTGGAAAAAGTTCACAGTTCTCATAGAGCAGGGCAAAAATACATTCATACAACAAAGAGTTATAAAAAAAAAAAAATGTAAAAACCTTGGAATTTTTCTAGTCATACAAGTTGATACTGTACAAATATTAATGAATTATTTACAGTTTTGTTTAAGAAAAAAAGGCATATTGCTCTCCACTTCTGAGTTACTAGCCACTTCTGAGAAGTATGAAGAAGCTGATGACAGACATTGTAGGGAGGATACAAAGGCAGGGATATTTTCCGAAATAATTAATTTCAGCTTAAAATTAGCACTACAAAGCATTGCATAGAAATTAAAGTCGTAATTCATTCCTGGATTCTTGTAAATGAACCCCCATACTCTTATCTTCAATTTGTAATTTATGTTAGCATTATAACCCTTACTAAAATTATAGGCATAAATGAAAAGTTTAGGGTAAAGTGCTCCTTACATTATGTATTAAATAGATGAAGAAACCATCACAAGAAAAAGCCATGTTTTCAGACTTTTACACAATAAAGTATACTTTGCCTTTACCATGATTATCATCAATGTTACGACTCATTTGGGCAATTAATTATTTTCACATATGTGAACAGTTTGAGGACAACATCGTAGTTGTGCCTAATCCCTGCAATTCAATGTTCCAGCTTGAACCAGATCTGTAGCTGCTCTGTCTCAGTACTTTCCTCATTCTCTTCTGCTTGCTTCACTGAGGTAAGAGCACAGGATAGTGTCACACATTTCTCAGTGTACATAACATACTAATCACCACCTTTGAATTCATGAATGAACAGATAATGACACACAGGCAGACCAGTTCAGTGACCAGTTTCAGTGCTTCAGATTCTGGTGAGACATTGCTATGGCTAGTCATAGAATCACAGAATTGCTTAGGCTGGAAAAGACCTTGAAGATCGTGGAGTCCAATCATTAACCAGCACTGCAAATCTACCAGCAAACCATGTACACATCTTTTAAATACCATCAGGGAAGGTCATTCAACCAGTTACCTGGGCAGCCTGTTCCAATGTTTGATAACCTTTTTGGTGAAGAAATTTTTCCTAATATCCAACCTAAACCTTCCCTGGCACAACTTAGAGCCATTTCCTCTTGTCCTATCAGTACTACATTCTACTATAAGAGTGGTAGATCTGACAAGCAGGTGGCCTTCATGCTATGAAATATGATTTTCAGGTTCCTGAGAAACACTGGTATTTGTCCAACCTGTGGACATTTGCACAATAAACATACATAAACACATGCCAAAAAAACTAAACAACTGATCCCCCCCCCAGCTCACGATTTTTCATATGCATCATGTATGCAGATACATTTTCACAACTGACAAATTTTCCCCTCTTGGATTACTACATTTTTTATGTACAAACACAGGGAAAACATTTTTAAAAGTAGAGCCTGAGTATATCTCGGTGGTCATTCACAAGTGATATTCAATTAAAATCTGGATTGGTCTTGTGGAATTCAAACTACAGAAATTATCTTACAGAAAGAAAATGCTTTAACAAGCATACTTAGGAAAAAAAAATCTGAAGATAGCCAAGCTCAAACCTTTACTTTCGATAAAACTCAGTTCTTCTTGCCTTAACTAGTAACTGATTTTTGAGTCAAATTATCTAGAGACTTTTCTAAAGTTTTTAATGTTTATAATTGGAAAATGTTGGCAAATGTCACAACAATTATTTTCTCCTTCATGGCTAACTTTTAACTTGTGCTTATAACTGTTTTATAAACACACGAAGAAAATTAAGATTTTCAGCTTTGTGTGTCTTGTTCGCAGTTTAAACCTTTTTTTTTTTTAATTTAATGAGAAGGTGCCATATCCATTTGTATGTAAGACCTAGTCTATTGGTGAAACACTACTTATAAAAAAATGTATGAAAAATCACATTTGACCATTTACAAATAGATAAATAGTATATGGAAGCTTGCTTTTTTATTATTTAACATAGTTTTCATTATATTTTTACATGACATATTTTTGAGATTAACAACAAGATTAACGCACAGCCTCTTAAAATCATAATTTATAAAGATGTAAATAGCAGTATTTTGGCAGTTTTATGTGTAGAAACAGTCAATCTTTCTGAGCACTATTGTTTACTGAGATCTTAATGACAAACATGTATTACTACACATGTCTAAAGGGAAAGTGAAGCAATAAAAGTTAAATTCTGTAGAAAATGTAAGCTGAGTTTCGTGGTCGGAGCTGTACAGGAGCCATCATTTTGTTACGAACAGAACAGAAACTGTAGACTTGCAACATTTAAGTCACTTTCACTGACTTAAAATATTGTTCTCCCGAGTAAAACAAGCTGAGTAGAACAACAGTATGACTATATTGTACAGGGTGTTCCTAGTGATTATCATACTTTCTTCAACACCTAATACAAAACACAGACACTGTTTTAACAAATACAACTTGACCTAGAAGACAGGATGAAGGAATAAGAAAGTCACATCTAATTCCTCATGGATTCTCAGCTTGGATCCTGGTGTTTGCACAGTTTACCTTATGAACATGATCCGAGTGACATTTCACAAATTCCTGGATAAATGTTGCTACACTCTGCCAGCAGAGAGACAGGCTGTGTCATGCACAGATCAATAATAGCACTGTGTTTTCATCAGCCTCAAAATCAAAAGTGCTTCATCTGGCAAAAGCCATGGCCCTTGAGGATCTGGCATATATAAACTGAATACCCTACACAGTATGTCTACTACAAAAGCTGCCAGTGTAAAGACAAGTCTAGATATAGTCAGTGAGCATATGTAAATAAGAAAATATCTATTGATATATATACATGTTTTTTACTCCTTTTTATAAAATGTAATAACAAATATCATAAAGCACTAACTGAATAATGGAAATTAGACTAAAATTTTCCAATTCTTGGTAGAAAATTAAAACCACGGAACAATTCAACATTTGCAATATTTTGAGGAATTTAAAATGCAAGTACCTTTTGAACTGTACACAATAATATGTATGATAGAGGGTTGCAAAAAGATGCACTCTAAACTATAGGTAATGCCTTCTTAACAAAATTATGTTAATTCAAAACATAGAATATCAGAAAACCTTTCTCTTCTTCAGAGAAACTACTTAAAGTAGATGTCCTGAGACTGTAAATCATATGCTATCTGTAGTTTCAAGCCTTAATACAGTCTTTCCTAAGCAAACGCTGGAAATTTATGTCTCCTGTTGCTTAGCTTTCCTCATGATTGTCTTGATTTTATTTTTTAGTGACAAGAGCATAGAAAATATGTATCTTAAGTAAGTGCAGTACTTGTAGATTTGTAATTGAATTCACTATCAATTACAATGCCTTTCCCATATTTATCTCTCATGGTAAATTTAGGGTTTTTTCTACCAAAGTTTATAATGCAAACAATACTTCTATAAATAAGTATTTGTATTCTTTGAAAGCCAAGACTTTAACAAAACAACTCAATTTGAGTCCTTTATCAAGAGTTTTACTCAAAAAAGATTAATCTGCCTCTACACCCCCAATTAAATTCAAAATCTTTCTCTTTTAAACATTTCACTATTACCTCACTAAAAACCTGTTTATGTTCAATCCTACAGGTAGACAAAAGAATATGAGAGAAATATTAGAAAATGGTTATTTATCTTTTTCTTTTCTGAATTTTCCTTACCAAGCTATCCACTACCTAAAATTAAGCAGCTTTAGCCTTATTTCAGCAACACAATCAGTAACTCTTAAAGGTTGTATCAGTCCAATGTAATCCTAAATTCTGTGTACATTACACCATGAAAACTGTGAAAAACAGCTTCTCTTTGTATTTCTTCTGCTAAAACCAGTTAGTTTTTAATGTTCCTGTTGCACACTGTAGAATATTAATTTCTTTTATGTTACTCTCTTAGTTTCATTACCCATTTTCCCTATGCCATGACCCTGTATTTGTATGTCTTGAGTGTTGATGATTTCTTCCTCCACCTCAGAATTCCCCCTCTTTATAACCTGATGTTTGAACACCATCATAAACCTCCTCCTTGGCTTCAGTTAGACCCTTATATAACATTGGCTTGACTTTACCATCTGTGCTTAGCTCTCTTCTGCAGAGCACTATCATTCTGGGTTTCATCACAAAAATACTGTTGCCCAGCTGTGCTCTATGAAGTACATGGGGTTCTTCAGGTAAATGAACAGTGTTACTGAAGTTGAGAACATATCTTCCTGATTGTACTTTTCATTAACTCAGCTCTTGTCAAAGAAACCCCATATCCTCTCCCTGTCTTTATTTTTTTCATGCTTCATACAGAACAGATTTTTGTTTTTCTTCCCATCAGGAAGACTCACTGCTAATCACAAGCAGATGATTTCTCTCTAATTCTTCCTTTTCAGATTAATTGTCCAATATCACTGCAGTTCTCTGACTCCAATTGGAAATGGTCAATTACAGTCACATAAAATCTATAGACCTTATATCTGGTATGATTCTGTCTTGTTTCAGTTCTATGGCCTTGAATCTTTTTTTCAATCTTCCTTCACTCAACTGAAAACTCCACAACTAAATTTCTTTTTCTTAGATATTTAAACCTGAGTTACCTTTCATTCTTCTTTCTGAAAAACTCAAATTGTTTGTTGGAATGTTATATTTTCAAATGCTTCTCATAAGCCTTTTTGAAATGCTTTTTAATTCCATCAATCTCTTTCTTAAATTCTGGTTATTAGTATTCTAGGAGCAGTCAAATCATGCCAAATGAAAGAAAACACTTCTCTCTGCTCCTGTTGTATAACCTCCAGTTTATACATTCAAGGACTGCACTTGTGTTTTTCACAATGGCAATGGGAGTTCATGCTCAGCTCATTACCTGCTAGGACTCTCATTTTTCTTCAGAGTCCCAGCTTCCCAGGAGACAGCCACTCAGCCTCACTCAACATGAATGTGAGTAAATGTATTGGTTTTCATTATGATGTAATGATTTCCTCATTAAAAACACTGTGAGGTCATAATGATCTATACTTTCCAATCAGCCTCTCGTGGATGATTGAAAGTTTAGAATAACTGTCAATGACTGAAGATACCCTCTTCCAGAGGCTTGGACTTTTTACACTGTCACTAATTTATAAAAAATGATTGTAAGATTTTACCTCTAAAACAAACAGCAAAAAGACTGTCATATATTTCACAGTATATCCAAACAGAATAGATGTGTAAGGTGTAAACCATTATCTTGGGGAGAAAAATAATGTTATCATTCATGTGAGGGATCAACTGAAAAATTAATTTCATGGTACGTGAGATTCTGAGCTAGTGAAAATGATTAAGTGGTACTTATATGCACCAATTTAACATCAAGGTATGAATTGAGACATTGAGTACACACCATGTTCCGTGTGCGAGTGCTTAGCTCCAATCCAAATACTAAGTAAAACCAGTCATGATGAAGATCATTTCTTGAATTTAATCTCCTGTGTGCATTTTAATACAAGCAATCATTGTTGTACAGGAGCACACAACAAAAATGAGCACATGTGCTTGTAAGACTTCAAGATACTTTCAGGTCATAGAGCCATTTTTGCAATCCCATGACCCTACTCCTTCAATTTAAGAAATTCAACTCCTCAAATAAGGAACAAAAGCACCTCTTACCAACTGACCATGCATCTACCTTGCTAACCATACTGAGCACCCTGGTCCACTAATCTTATGTTCCCTAACTTCACAACGAAGGGAAGTTATTTAACAGATTAGGACAGGAACAAAGGAAAGGGAAGTAAGGGAAAAGGATGCATCAGGAGAGTGTAGACGCATCAAATAATGTTCACAATATAAAGGAATTTAAAAGTATTTCCCCAATTTCTCATGGCTCTTGAAAACTTTTCTTAAGGACATAATGGGGAAAACCTTTACCTAAGACAGGAAAGAAAGAAAAAGAGACTGTTAGGTAAAAATCTACCATGAAATGCACAATTGCAAACAAGGGGAGAGAATTCAAACCTCCAAGGTAGAATATATATGGCTGATAAAAACCCAAGACATCTACGTCCTGAATCTTAGTAGCACCTATACAGAATGATACACAGAGAGGTGTTATTGCATAGTCTATCAGAAAAATAAATCACACAATATTAAAAAAATTACGCAGCTACATCTTATATTATAGTTCCTTTCCTGCAAGTTCAAAACACAAAAGAACCTCTTACCACAGAGAGGTCTATAATAAAAACTAGAGCAAATAAAACTTCCTTTTTCCACCATACTCATAAGACCTTGAAATTTCACTGGATTTATTTTAAATCACTTTCATAGTTAATACTGGTAGTTACTAATCATGAATAATTCATGGATCATGCCAGTGGAACGAGTCTAAGAATAGTGATTCAACTGCAACTCAGAATGGTTTTCTATGTCAATCTATGATAAAAATCAGACTGCCAGAGCTGAACTGTAATCTCATCAACATATGAATAATTATTTTTTTTGGGTGAGATTTCGTGGTGCAGAAATATTGTCTGATAAAACTGTACTGTCCACATAACTTTACATAGTAGAGAGGGTTCAAGAACTCAGTCTAGATCTATGATCAGCTTTAATTAAATGAGTAGATCACACTGAATTCAGTAAAGACATTCCTGTGAACACAACAGGAAATCTTGTTCTGACAGTATTTGTTGAGCTTTTCCAGGTCTTAAATCCTAGCTTATTCAGGATTTTTTGGGGGAAAAAATTGCAAACTGAGTTTGTTTGGGTTTTTTTAATAATAAGATTCAATGCAAATCACAGGGAAGGTGAATAAAAATAAGCTACACATCACATGAAATCCAGAAAGTAAAAACTATAGAATGGTATCTTCCAGTGTTTACTGTAATATATGTACAAGTATATTTGATTACTGTATTATACTATGATATAAATGTATTAGATAAGCTTATAGATACATGTGCTATCTCTGTAACATTACAAGAACGTGTTAATCCTTGTGATACTGGTTCTTTATTTTAATATAGAAGTATGCTTTTCAGGATTTCTACATGATACAGCAATAAAAACCATATTGATTGTATGTATATCCTATGAATTTCATGTAGTCTACATATTTTTTCTTTATATTTTTCTAGAATTTATTTATCTACAAGTTATTTCATTTTGATAGCAACATAATACAGCTCTCATAGTTCTAGTTCATGCCAACTGTTCTCTTTAATTTATGAATGAGACTCATTTCCTACATGCAATGTACTTCCGTTGTTGTTCATCAATAAATCAACAGGTCTATTGTAATTTTTCTTCAGAGATCAATATAAATGTAAAAGGTATTTTGCTTTATTTTTGTTTTGTAATGACAGCACAGTTTCATAACAAATATATTTTACAGTGTAATTCTGTTAATGGAACTGAATTCAGGATGTGGTAAGTTTTCAATGCAGCAAACTATAAAAATTAATAATAAAAAAAAAAAAATTAAAGTGGATGCATTTTAAAAGGGCAGCTACTTTCATGTTTACCATTTGGCAATTCCGTATTTCCAAGTCAGCTTCCCTGAGAGAGTAGAAAATAGAAATTTTAGAATTGTTTGATATCAGCAGCAATGCTGAATCAGTAGTTTATCAGACAAAAAAAAAGTTATATAGAGATGTCCCCATTTAGGAATCAAAAAGTTTGAACTAACATATTTAACTAGATAATCGTGTTTCATTCCAGGCAGATTTTTGGACTAGGACTTGAAGAGGTGACTTCTACTCTCACATAGTCACAGAGCTGTATCTTTTTATAATTTATAAGGCTCAGCGAAGGTCTAATAAAACTATAATATTGCAGAATCTTCTCAATATTGTCAATTCAACTCCTTCAGAAACTACAGGTAGGGCACCTACCTACAGACAGTGCTGTTGTTCAGATCTTGAACACTGTGGTGAGTCCAGGAGGCACGGCTTTTTCTCAAGAATACAAAGAGTTGGAGTCTGTTTTTTGTTTTGAAGTATCTACTGTGCCCACAGAGAGGTCTCTTCAAGGCATGCACACACAATAATAACAGCAGTGTGACCTCAGATGTAGAAAACATAATTTAGACACAGTCAAATTTTGAGAAGACTTCAGTCTCATACCAGCACAAAGCATAGTCCAATTATTAAATAAACTTCTGCTTAGATCGTATTTGCAAAGTTTGGAAAGGTCAGGCATCCTGCTTTATCACACCTTTATCCCCTCTGTTTAACGTTTTCACTTCTGCTACATATTAAGAAAAAGTAGAATAAAAAATTGGCTGGTTTGATTTGTAAGTATTTTTGACAAACTGTCTTCACTTCTTTTTGAATATTGTGCCCAAAGATTACAGTCCTTCCAAATTGACCAAGACTACTTTTATTCAAAGCAGATAGGAAAATTTAGGAAAGGATAACCTGTACACTTCTAAAGGATAGGGGCTACAGATTACATTTTTCCTGATGTTTTTAGGAACAGACTTTTCCTGAACAACTTCACAGAATTCTTTGATTGTTTCATTTCATGTGCCAAAGGTGAAAGGTTACAGATACTATTCTGCACTGAGTTGGCAAAAGTGTTAAACAGAGTACATTTATCTTTTTTATTTTTAAGATGGATACAAGTAAGACCAGTGATGTTAACTTAAAGTTTTCCAAATTTAAAGTATTCTAAAACATTTTATAAAATGTAATTATTCAGAGATTCTGTAGGTATGATTAGTATTTTCTCATGCACATAATGAAAAATATCTTTTCAGGCTACTGGGGGGGGATGACTTTAGAAAAGATTACATTGAATGCAAAATCTTCCTTATGAACTTAATAGGAAAAAAAAAAAAAAAAAAACACAAATTCTCTGGAGTATTTCCATGAAAGAGGAGTCAAAAAGAGAAAACCAGGACATGTGTAAAAGTGTTTTGTGAGAAAACAGTTGGATGTGTCTATGAGAATTTCCAACTGGACAATACTTATGTAGAAAGGCTCCCAAAACTGTCAAAACAATTATACATTTGCTGTAATTAGCAAGAAGTTCCAAAAGCAGTTTTAGCTTGCTGCAGGATAATTACAAACAGCATTCAGTTTAACATTTCAAGCTTACTCTTAGCATTTACTCTAAGGATACCACAGACATATAAAAATTGTTATACAACTTTAGAGGGTGAAAAATACCTTCATGAAAACCAGAGTCAAAGTGAGATCTCTGTGTAAATAACAGTGAAGTCAATAAGTTGCAAAACTTTTAAATTAATCATCAGTTTCTTCTTCATTTCAGTGTAAACAAATAAGGCTAAATTGTCTGGTTTACTTATATTTGGATACCCTAAGAAAAGTGAAGCTGTGGTGCTCTATTTGCAGATACAGCTCTCAGTTCTGAGTTGTTCTTTGATAGATTATGAGAAAAAAAATAGTCAAGAGAGTATGTAGAGAAAGCCACAAACAAAACTTTAAAGAATAAAAAAAACTTTCTGTAGCCCTTTTTCCACTTTTAATACTCATCTTTATATGCTTGAGATAATTCACTAGATAAACAAACTTTTGGCAAATATCTTTTATTTTAAAAGTACAGTGTAATTTCTGCAGAAAAAAAGTTCCCTTAGAATTAAAAAAAACCTGAAAATCAAATGGCTAAAATAATGTTTGGAGAGATTTTTTTTTAAATACTATCCAAAAGAGATCCTAGGCTAAGTTACTTTTCTTCCCAATTCAGCAAAAATATAGTTACATATTTGCAGACATCCATATGGAAAACTTTACTTAAATCTTCATGTTATCCTCTCCAAGAGATCTCTCAGCATTTGGATGTTTTACTTGTTCCCAGTTCTTTGAAACTCAGGTTTCCTGCTGAAGCATACTTATGCAGGTACTTTTCAAATGCCTATGACATTCCACTAAGAAATACAGCTTTTCCTGTGACATCACCTGAGAAACACTTAAGAACTGATGCAAAAGATCCTATGATACCTATAAGCAGTAGACCTGCAGGTAGCTTTGACATAAATAACATAAGCACTAATGATTTAACCTGCTTCTGATTTTCTTATTCAATATACTTTGTCTGAACTTTTTGCAACAAGAATGACACCGACTGCATAAAAGTAATTACAATTACTGTGCTCTATGCAATAAATATACTCTTCATATAAGCAGTCAGAGTTAGAAATGAGTTGGGGGGAGTAAATCTTAGAAAAACAAATTTCCTGGATTTTTCCAACAATTTCTTTCAGAAGTTTTTCTAAGGAGCTAAGGAAACGCTACATCTCTTAGCCTTGTACATTAAGTATCAACTCCAGCTGTGATTTCTATACTCTGATAGCAAAATGTAAGTACCGAACTTCCGTAGAGTCTTGACTCAGTGTTGATGTGAATCCTTGGAGAATGCAAGCTTTGTTTTTTGCACATGCCATAAAGCCAAACAAACAAATAAACAAACAAAAAAACCCCAAAACCACCACCAAAACAAACTTGAATCCAGCACTTTGAACTCGTACAAGGAGACAAATATATAGATACATGTCTGTGTGGATCTCCAAGAATAAACAAATCCATATATGCACATACATTCTGAAAATCAACAGATATGAGACAGTCCTTAGGTTGTACGAGCTGGAAAATCTGTCTCAAAATGAACATCTGGAACATTTAAATCTTAAATCTAGAGTCGATTTTCCAACAGAAGATTCCTTGGAGAATATAATGAAGGACTGACTGCACAAACATCTGCCCTTGTCTGCTAATGGATTTATTTTCTTAGATAAATTCAGACAACATGGCACCTCATCCAAGCCATGATCTTAATGTTTACAGTTGCTAAAATACTATACTTACCTTAGCCCAGTATCATAAATTCACTGTTAGTATAAGATTACTCAGAACTTCATGGTCATATATGGAAACTTATGTTTGGATATTATTCATTTTGACACTCTTGAAATGTTTAAGTGTCCCTAAATACAGTGTTTCAATGTTGTAGTTTTTCATGAGTTGTATCCTTGTTTTTTACTTTCTACCTCTGCAAGAAAATTAGAAAATCTGAAGTAACAGAATTGAGAAGAAACAATGGCAACAGTCTTCTTGCTAGTGAATTTTTTAAGAAAAAAAGGTATTTTCCTTGCAATTTCTTAAAACTTAACTTCTAAACAGTATTTCTTATAAATAGCACAGAAAACCCGCAAACAAATGCGTGCTTTACAACTTGTGTGCTTTACAACCATTTGATCTGTCTAAATCATGGTTCTCTCTCTAAAACATGTGTGTACCCTGCAGTGACTGTGTAGGTTCTTTACCTCCTTAATTTTCTCTTGGCAAGTTGCCCAAGCTTCTGCTTTAAATTTCCCACTTGGTAGCACTAGTATGGCACCTGAAGAGTAATTAGTTGTAAGAAAGGGAATTTGAATTGTTTGCTGAGAAGGAAAAAATTGTGCATGCCTAATAAAGATTTTTCCTTGAGTACCCGCAACACTGTTTATTTATTTTTGCTTAGAATGCAGCACCCTTTAAATAGACCAGTGACCATTTTTTTTTTTTTAAAGAGTGAAAGAAAACTGGTTTGGTTTGAAGACCATGCTATTTCACTTTTAGTCGTACTTTAAAACTACAGCAGCACTAATCTTGACACAAATCGTGCTTTTTAAAAAAAAAAAAAAACAACAAACAAAAACCACTTTCCTGATAATGGCCTTTTTTATTTTATTTCTCACATTGGCTCTCCTATGGACACCTAAGGTGTAGTCATCTAGGAAAGCAAGTCTTGAAGATGTCTAAGCAGGCAGAGTATTTTCACCTAAATTACACATATCACACTCTGTGAAGTTTATACTGTCCCTAAAACTTTACATTATGATGCTGTTTGTGAGATAAGCAGATCTCCATTGGTTCCAATGACCTTGGAAACTCTTTTGAACAATCCATTAGATACATACAGATAGTTATGCAAAACAAGTAACAGAAATGAGGTTTTCCCTCCTCTAGAAATTAGCAGTTCCCCAGCCCTAAGAAAGTGAAAAGTGCTGCTCCTATACTGCTTCTGCCTTCTGTGCAAAGACAGAAATGCAGAGAAGTTTGAGGGGGAGGGGGTTTGATTTCTTTTTTAATGTCTGCCTCCTTCCAGCAAGTCCATCTGTTGTAGCACTATAATTCTGGAAGCAGGATGTGTGTGTGACCAACAGGAGACAATTACTGCAAAAGTGTTTGTTGATTCAGCTCTATAAAGGGCAGGCCAATCACTACAGTATGAATAGAAAAGAATTCCAGCTGAGGAGCTGCATATAGATTAACACAAAATACATATGTATAAATGAGAATGGGGAAAACCAGAAAGGAGTAATAGTATGGGAAAGGATTAAGTAGGAATGAAGACTGAAGTAGAGAAGAAAGCTGGCATCTTTGGGGCTGTTAACAAAATAGTTTACTAGTCTGTATTTTCATAAATCTCATTCTCTAGCTTTCCAGTCTGACAGAGAGAGATGGGATTAAATAGATACAGAACTGGTCTGAGCCCTCTTTGGAAGAAAACTCCAGTTGTCTTGAGTGCTCCAGTCTTAAGGCATACAAAGACAGTTGGTTTCTCCAGAAGTGCCTGTTCTTCACAGAAAAATGGGTGCTAGTTCATGGGTACTGACCAGATTCTCAGGAAAATTCTGACACCACAGGCTAAAAGTGAAAACTCCCTCACTCATTTGAGAGATGATAAAATGTCAGCAGGAACATTTCTTTTTCAGAAGTATTAATTAACTGGGTTGATAAACAAGGCCTCAAATACTGGTTCAGTATCTCATATAAAGCATATATATGCTAATGCATAAAATTTTATAATTTAGAGCATAACAAATGGAGACAAAAAAAAAAAAATCATGTAATTACAACAGAATTAAGCTAAATCTTCTAAGATACCATAATGAAAAGTACTTTACCTCTATCGTCAGTTTACTAGCTTGAAGTCTCTGATCAGCCAAATGCAGCCATGTTGTTAGTTTTTCATTGGTTTCTTTAAGTCCCTTCACAGACGACACTGCTCTATTCTTTTCATTCTGTAAAACAGCTATTTGCTGCTGCAATGATTTAATTCTTTCCTGCAGTACAGTAACGCAGTAGCCTGGTTTCCGGACAATGATATTTCTCTTTTTTGTTCTGTTCACTAAACATAAAGAGGCATGTTACTGAACTGAGAGATCACCATAAATAAGATGATTTCTTATTTTTCTTTGGTCCTTCAAAACACTGTTATAGCCCCTAAAATATTTCCCAGTAAGCAAACTGGTAAATTAATTCAATTAACCTGTAAGTGCTCTATCTTGTTCTTTTTCTGAAGTGCAAACATTACAAACTCAACAAGGACTTAGAAGTTACATGTGGCTCAAGTTTCTGAGTTGCATTACCAGAAATAAAGGCTTCAGTGTCTTGTTAACAGAATTCTTTTAATGTCTAAGCCAAAATACAGTTAATTTTGTTTCACTGTCTGAGTTGGCTACAAGGGGCAAACAAGGACAAAAGGTAGTGAAAAACCTTATTTCAGTCAGTAGATTCAATAGGTGGGACTTAGTAAGAATACAGTATATTTTAACTGTGCAAAAATATGCCAATTGAAGGTCACTTTTTATATGACAATTTTACTTTAAAATAATGAGATAAAACTCTGAAAATATACTCATGCAAATTTAATTAAGAAAATTCTGCAACAGTATCTAAGTGTAATACAGAAGAAGATTTGTAATATCAGGAAGGAATATTTTGTCAATCTTACTTATGAACTTGCCAAAAATACATAATATTCCTACCTTTGCTTAGGACTGATGGATAAGATGGTACAAGACAGTAAATCTTGCCCCTCTTGTAATGTAACTTTTTTAGGTCTTTATTCTGTGAATGGCCCTAAATAAAAACAAAAGCACAAAGCTAGCAACATTTCATTATGGCACATGAATGACAACAGTCCAAAGTTTTCCAGTTTGAATTGACACAAATAAAATGGCAAATAAGACATACAGTTCTAAAAAATTTAAATTTGAAAATCAATCTTACAACATCAGTCAGCAAAGAGTATATATTTGTCTTTTGCATCAATTGTAGAAGAAATAACTGTTATCATAACTCTTTCCAAAGAATCACAGAGAAAAATGAAGTGTCTGTTAATACCTATATTAGTTTTTTAGATAACATGAGTTTACTCATAGAGAAAAAAAGACGTTTATTATCTGAAAGGCTAAAATATCCTATTTTTCAACATATTTAAGTGAAAATAAACAGGAGTAGTGTTCTTATTAGTTCAAAAGAATGAAGATCAGATTAGATCCTGAGCAGTAACTGGAAGATGCATGAATATATATGAACATGCAAATACAATCCCTGTGTTTGTACAGGGTTTAACAAAAGTCAGCCTCATGCCTTTTAAATATCTGATATGAAAAATAGCTATTTTCAGAACCTATCAGATGTTCAATGACAGAATCAGAAGCTGAAGAATGCTGCTTGCAATATGGAAAATGAAAATGATCAGAGCACAGTTTCCTGCAAAATCAAAATACTATGTCTCTGTCTCTTAAATGATCAATGTATTTTGAAACACTTGTGTTCTGTAATTCTGCAATATTTATCCAAGTTTTTATAGTCTTCAGATTGCAATTTCTGTGTGATACCATGAAACTGATTTCTGGAAATATTTGTAACTAAAATAGCTGCTCATCAAATTTAAAAGACTAAACAGCAACACATTATCTATTAACTGTACAGAACAAATTACTGACATTGTAGCTTAGCCATGAATTCCAGATTTGTACAATCACCACACAATTTGAAGGACAGGGAAATAGGATATGCTAGAAAAAAAAGAAACACAAGTGACAACTTTTCAGACTAATATCAAAGCAAAAGAAAACAAAGGAGGGCAGGCTCTTGTAGATCTATCTTCTTTGAGTAGTCTCTTGTTTTATTCCGTGTCTCAAAGACAACAACGGAAACCAGTTCTAAGTACCTATCAGTAGGACCAGAAGACCACAGAAACACTGAAGACATGTAATTGTATGACTGATGCTAGTCTGAAATGGTGATTATATGTCAAAAAGACCCAAGCTCTCAGTAGATGATGAGTGAACAATCCATGCCTGCAGTGAAAAGATGGGAGACCTCCATTCTAGGCCACAGCTCTGATAAATGTATGAGTTGCGAGAGTGTCAACAACTCTCTTGATACTGAATCGGGGAGAGGGAGGCAGAGTACTGCACAGGGTATTACATATTTATGTCACATGGGGAAAAGCTGGGAAAGTCCTTGTGTGATGATCTCATCTCCAACAGCAGGCATAACTCAGGACCTGGAAAATTTCTCTAGCCTCTTTTTTGTATGAGAATACCATAACTCAGATGGAGTGTCCTGAAACCTTCAGGAATGATTTAAGATTTCTGTTAAAACTGGTGTTACAAATTGTCAATACCAAACCTTCTTGCAATACTATCTTCTGTACTCAAAAACTGGTTTTTCAAGTGCTTTTCCTGGAACACGGGATTTCTGCTGGAGCATATTTACCTGCTTAGGACTTTTGGGATGCTTCCTGTGTATGCTCCAAGTCTACCAGTCCGTTACGTATGTGTAGCATAAGATATCTGTGTTTGTCTTTTCCAGTAGGAAAAGAGGGTAAACGCAATATAGGTAAACAGGAGCAGTACTGGCTGTATGTACACTACCAAGGCAAGAGAGACCACAGTCTCCTGGATTCCCTGCCTTGTATATTCTCACTTAGAAGCAGCAGGACATAACTGCAGTAGTACATGCTGTCAGATTTTCCACATATATCACAGGCACCTGCTCATACTGTGTACCAACAGATGGCTGAAGAAGAATTTCCCCCTTAAATTTTTTTTTTTCAGATTTTCTGCCAGAAAAGTAGATTTTTCAATGGAAATAGAATCAAGAATATATTATTAGACCAGAGAACTAGTGTTTGCTTTAACACTTGTAAGAAAATATAATCTATTTTCAAACTCTTTATTATATCACCATATATAACTAATTTTCTAACATCAGCAAGTTGTTCAGTGTTTCAGTATTCTGCTTCTTGAACTATGAAAAAAATATCTGCTTGTGTTTTAAATTCCATGAAGTGATTTATTCGGGCAAACACAGGAAGGAAAGGGTATTAACACACTGTACAAAAGTCCAAAAATGGGTCACCTGTTACAGATTGTATAGAGTCTTTAAAGACCTGGGAAATGACCAGCTGGCATTCTGTGAGAAAACAGAATATGGATACTAGGAATGAGACAAGGTGTTCAAATCCCAGATAATTAATGTAAATGAGCTAAGAAGAAGCTAAATGCACACTTTTCTCTAGATAAAATGTCCTGGAAGGAGATAGAGCCAAAAGCATCTTTCTAACATGGACGTAACTCTTTCTATGCACACCAGATGAACTGAGAGGTGTTTATGCTCAATCAGTCAGCACCTCATTTTGCTAGAGGGGAAGATGGGATGTTGCCGTTTCCTTCTTATGGGTTAGGTCACCCTGTTCTGTATGGATTTTCTGATTGAGAGGGAGTTTAATGGGATGTGCGAGGCATTCTTTGTCTGGACTATGAGACAGCAGGACTAGCTTACCCAACTTCACAGATTTTAATCAGCTTTTGCATTCCCGCCAGTGCCTCCAAATACTTTTGCAGACTAATTTCAGAAAATACTCTGAATGATAATGAAACTACCTATTGAATGTCTGGAAGCTGATTTTCTTTTCAGTTTACAACAGGAGTCAAATTAATTAAGAAGGGAACAGCAGTAATAATACTAACTATTAAATTTGAACACTACACAGGAGAACAAAAGTTCTATTGTATACCTTTTGATTATACTGCTGGTTTTTGCCTTCTAAAAGAGCAACGTTGCAGGGCTTTTGACTATCTTGTATTTGCTTTTTTCCCTGTTGATTACTTCTACCTGGCAGTGGATCAATGTTTTGCACTGTCTTCATTATCACTGTTTCCACACTTTCAGAACTTGGTTTTTCAGAGTCACTAAAACAGCACATTCAGGAAAACAAAACAAAATAAAGCTAAATATTAAAGGTTCCAAACAGCCAATGCTTGAAAATGTAGAAAATAACACATGCAAGAATGAAGAGAAACTAATATAAAATCTATATAATATATATATAATATAACATAAGTCTATGAAATCGTCTTATCAGGTTCTACTCTGTTAAATGGATTGTCTCTACAATGTATGGAGGTCTGAGACTGCAACTGCTTCTTAAAGCACAGCTTTTGTTAAAGTCTACAAAAGTAACATATGAAAAATTACTTGGTAGTATTTCTAGGTTGTGAATGGCACACAAAGATACAATAAATTTCTACTATTCTTCATTTTCATATTTGATAATAAAACAAACAAATGCACAATACTTCACTTAATAATGTTTCATTTCAATTAAACTTTGTGCTGTTGACTGCAAATCGTATTTCAGCAAAATCTCTGCTTAGCACCCTTTTGGAGTGCTTTTAAATTCTGTAAGCTTCATAGTCCTACTGAAGTAGCTTGCCATGCAGAGAAACTGGATCTGAAACTTTCATTCTACTTCAAATTTTTACTTAAACATGCACTCAATGTGCTCTTAGTTTCCAGTTTTCACTGGTTTGCCTCATATTATAATTTGTTTTCTGGTATTCAATGAAGTCTTAAAATATCTTAAAACATGAAGCCTTGGATACATCATTTTTTTTACCACCAGTAGCCATTCATCATCATTTTTGCAGATTTGTGAAGGAATCCTCTGACAGAAGGTAATTTTGATTTATACTTTTTAAACAAAGACATTTAAAAAGGCACAATGGAGTTCAGGTCAAGTTACACTGTCCTAAAAATCAATGGTTTAGAGATGGAGGCTACTTAATCTCTGAGAAAAGCCTCAAACTGAAGAAGAGTTCATACAGAAACATACTGATACTTTCCCAAACCTGTCCTGCCACATAGGTATTTCTTACGGACTGATAAGAACAGAAAACAATGTAATAGTTTGAAGGTGCTGTAGCAGCACAGAGATATTTCTAACTACACACATTTCCCTCACCTGAATGATTTCAAGGTATGTTCTATTTAGAATACAGAACACTTGGATCTAAATACTCTGAGATAGCTGAGTGATAAAAAACAGCATTTACTAATAAGTAGAAGAGGGAACTAAATGAAGATATTTCCCTTACTTGTGACACTTTGAAACATTACCTTCAAATATTCACTAGTCTATGACAAGAATTCCCAGACATGATACTTATACAACTACTGAAAGTAGTATTTATGGCTAGCCACAATAACTGAATCCATACGATTTCCTTTCATTTCACTTTAACCTCAAATTGCAATGACAATTTGTTTGTTCTATTTTGTTCTTAAAAAGCAAAACATAGTAAATTGAATAAAAAGCTCAATAACTGCAACAGAAAAACATGTATGTTTTCTGTAAAATTAGATCTGCAACATTAAACTAAGCAGAAAAACAAACAAGCTTTACATTAATGATAGTAACTGACAAATCACATGGTTCTTAATTTATTTTCTGTCTCAAGATACTGTGTTCAGAAGCCCCCTATTTTGTACGGGGAGAAGCAGCAGAATGACTTCATTTGCAACTGTTATTTACTCCATATGACACACAAAGCCAACATGAAGCCTTGTTAAGGTGATTCTGTTTCCTTTACTCTTTTGCCACTTTCTCTCTATTTTGGGTGAATACAAGCTTGAGAAAATTCTTTGTATGTCTCTCCAAGGACAAAGTATCAGAAGACAAGGTGTAATACCCATTTACCTAGTGGCTTACTGCTGCTTCCTCAAGTATGTGGAGACAAATAGCAGCAGAAGCAAAAATTCTAAACATTTATGAAACTTGCTAGGGCAATTTCCTGAGGGCCTTGTGATTCATGATGGAGACTCTATGCAGTAACAATTACCTTTAAGGAACTGATTTTTAACCATCATTCAATTAAAGTTAGTACAATGACTGTGCGTAAAACATACATGAAATAATTAGTGTGGATAGTTCTTAATTTAAAGGATGTTAAACAGCTTGTAGACATCTGCTAGCAAGCTGAAATGGGTCATTCAAAATTTATCTAACTAAATTAAGGGGAAAAAATGTTTCTCCTCCCGGGTTGGCATGTCACAAGATAACTAAACCGACTTAGTAGGCTTGCCTGGGAATCCTTAGCTGTCAGTGGTGAATATGCAAAGGGCCAGCAAATTAAATCAACCTGCCAAACTGTCAATTTCAAGCCTCATGACTGCATGAAAATAGCATCACTGGAAGAAATCAAGCATTGCCTTCTTTTGGGTTTCCTGGCACCTATTCAAACACTCATACAGTTGTGGCTAATTTTGCATGCAAATTTCAGTCAATAAGCTCAGAACAAGACCTCCCAAGATATTTCAAAGGATCTGACAGTATTTTTTTTGAATACCAAATCAACAGTAGTTGAAATTCAATCTCCATTTGCTAGTACTTTACATATGCACAGTGTCCCCTCTACAGGGCTAAGTTAATGAGAGCTGTACCTGCTTTCACTCACATCCTCCCAGCCGTCCTTACTGCAGTTCTCAAACACATTACTCATAACCTTGATGGACTGTTTGAGAAAAGCTCCATGATGTCCCAAAGAGCTCTTTTTCTTGGCTGTTTTTAATTTAACCTTGGTTCCTGTTATCTTGCAATTACATTGCCCAGAGGTTGCCACTGCTTTGGCTTCATCCAGCAAACACTTCAGATCCTGCACTTGACTCAGCAAATCTTCATTTTCATTTCTCATCCTGTTAGCTTCTGACACTTGCCTCTTCAAAGAGGCAGCTTCTTTTTCCTGCTCATCAATCACTAACTGAAGTTCTGCTTTGTCTTTTTCTATTTTACAAATCTTCTCAAGCAGTGTTTCCAGCTCTCTTTCTCTTGTGTCTCTATCTTCCATTTGCACTTTTAAAGATGCTTTCAAATAATTTTTCTCCTTCAATAAGTCTTTATTTACTTCTTTCTGTTTCTTAAACTCCCCTTCAATAGCTTTGAATCTTCTCTCTAGTTGTTGTACCTAAAACAAGCAATTTTAGCATTCATAGTATTTGAACCTATCCATTAGAAAAAAAAAAATGTTTGCAAACATATTTATTGTATGGCAATAATATTACATTAAGAACAAGGACAAAAGTAATCTATAGTCCTTAATTTAAAAATAATTTTAACATAGTGCAGATGAAAACATTTTGGCTGCAATAATGCAGCTGTTGAACAAAGGGCAGATGGTAAAAGAAGTTAAAATTCCAGGCAAAGTGACACAGAAGTTTAAATATGCTAATGAACCTTCCTGATGCATCTTGAGCTCATTACTGATTTGGTTATACATACTAATTGAATTTAAAAAACCCAAACATTTTCATTTCAAAAAGCTATTCTGAAATACAGACAATTCTGTATTAGCTATCTAAATCAACAAGTTCTTTCACATGTTGTAAATATACAAAGTAAATATTAATTGGACCTTCCAAAAAAACCTGAAACAAATCATAGAAAGAGATATCAGAAGCTCAGCACCTAAAGAATATGAAAGCTGAAATACATTTTCTATTCACAGAAATGGAAAATATATCCTACTGCAATGAAGCCACTTTACAAGCTTCTTGTATAGTTTGAGGAAGCATGTTCTACCTGTATATGATGGACATGCTTTGTAAAATCCTTTGATGTTTACACATATTCAAGGCCATTAACAATAAACTGATCCTCAGTGTTCTTCTGGAATATTTGCTTAAAGTCGCGTTCCAGAAATAAGGGGCAATTTTTATTTTAGCAGATAATAAAACAAGCATCTAGTGTGTGAGTCTTCCTCAGAAGCTTGCAAAGAGCATCAGAGTGAGTTTTGTGCTCAGTAACCACTTAGTCATTTTGAATGAATATTTTGGTTTCTTTTATGCAAGCTCCATCGCCACTATTTCACTAGGGGAAGTACCAGATCTAGATTTTTCTGGACATGGGTAGAAGAGTATTTTTCAAGGAGCTATGTGGCCAACTTCAGCTACTAAGCTTGTAAAGTACTGGCCAATTCCATTACTTTGTAGCCATATAAAAAAGCAAAACTTGTTTTGACATTTAAAATGTTGAAATCATATTATTTCTCAATAAATTCTATATGCTTTTGCAAGGACATCTTCCTGATGCATTTAAATTAATTTACAACTTATGGAATGATTCAAAAAGGAGTACTACAAGTTTGATTCAGAGAAATGAGAAGTCTTGATGTACAGAGTAAATCAGGGGAAGAGCTACTCAACTTCATATATATATTTGTGAATTTGATACTGAATTTGTCAGTCTGATAGCAAACCTTTAATTTGTATGCCTACTCATTTCTGTCTTCCTTCATGGAAATTAGTAGCACTCCCACAGTGAAGAAAGATTGCCTTATGGCTACAAAAAGTTATTGGGTGAAATCATAAATAAAATGGATTTTTCCAAATGCTTCAATCAAACCAAGGGTTATGATTAAAATCATAGTTCATACTTTCCTCTCCAATGATAAGCAGTTAGACCTGTACATTTCTTCAACCACCTTCCTAAACTGAGATTCTGCTGGTATTTTCTCAGTTCTTTAAAGCAAATTTTTGTGCTTACTAGCACTTAAAGTCATGTATGACAGCTGGAAGGAAGCAAACAATGAATGGCTTCTACTCCTATCCCTAATGTACCATCATAACTCTGTATATCCATAGAGATAAAAATTATATACTACTTGGCAAACAAAATCATAGTTCTGAAATATAGATGATAAGCAAGCATAAACTGTGTGACATTTCAGATGGTAGTATTTGTATTATTTCAATTACTCACTCTACCTTAAGATAAATGAATGTGAGCACTTCCTATTCTGTGTGTTATTATTTTAACACGATGTTTGTCATTCAGTAATAACGAGATGACAGCCTTCATTGCCTAACCATATGGCAAGTGTTACAAGTATATGCAATCACATCATCTGCTGTAAATTACCATACTTCCTACAAGTTAATTCACAGTTAAAAAAATAGACATGTATGTAATGACATTCAAATCTATAGATTTGTGTTTATTCAATTTAAACATACTTTTAAAGATTTACAAATATTGTTTTGAAAAATGACAAACAAAAGGCATGATACCATTTGAAGGATGTCTTACCTTTGCAGCAAGCAAAGCATATGGTAAAATACAAGTGAGCCCTCTTAAGTGAACACCTGTTAACATACTAAACTACTTGTGTATATTACAAATATCAATACAAATAGCAACTATTTAAGAACATCTTGTTACTGTATGAGGTAAAACATGTAGAATATTGAGCACTAAAGACTAAACATTTATCATATTTGCTAAGCGAAAGAACACTAAATGTATACAGTACTATCTTGTGAAAAGAATGTTAAATCTACATATGTAGAAAATATCGGCACATGCAATGTTATGCTACAATTTAAATACAACAAAAGGTGGATTTATTACTATTATGCATCAATTTTATTCTGGAGAAAGAGCTTTGCTGATATTAACACTTAAATACTCAGCAAAAGAAATTAAGGATCCTGAACTTAAAATTGGTAAAATGCACTGCATATATTACTTCCAGTTTAGATAATTTGTTCATTTTTAACATTATACCTCTAAACATTCTTTTAATTTTCTCTGATGTTAACCATGATTATTTTATGATAAATTCACAGATAGCTACTTCACTAAAATTCATTTCTGACACAATTTTTGTAATCTACATTTTTAATTAGGAAAGGAAAATCATGGCCAGTATTCATGAGTACTGACATACACATGATTCTTATACTAAAATTTATATCAGTTTGCTGGGGTTGGTATCTTACCTTTTGTAATGTGTGATGTGAAATTCCTTTTATATTCCTATTTGAAGTACTCTTCTTGACCCCACCATCTTTGCTAATTTTACAAAGTGGCTCTATCAGAAAATAAATAATACATCTCTATTAGGGGATAAATAAAATACATTGGGACACCTAGTATTTCACTAAAACAATACCTAGACATTTTAAGGAAATAAGATTTTCTGTAATTATAATGTGGTCTATTTTCTTGGTAATTCTTTTGGTCAGTTTCTAAAGAGTGACCTCTTTTTAAAGTGTTCTGTCACATAATTATAAATCTTTGTAGCATCACAGTATGTTTTTTTTCACAGTACAAGCTTTTCAAAGGTATGATAGATCTGCAGGTTAAAGACGCTGTACTTTCATTCGATTTTTATTCTTTTATGGACTATTCCCTCTATGCCTTAAAAGAAGAATTCATTGCCTTTTTATCTACACAGTTACTACCAGTTTTGTTCTCTAGGCCTTGTCCCCTGCTAGGAGGATCAGAGTGATTGGCGAACAAAGCAAACAGTAACAGAATTAGGATGGATGAAAACTTTAAACTGCTTTTTTTTGTTAAGTGAAAGATCATGTACTTCACCATATAAATCACACAAATCATTCCATTATGAATGTGAATTCAGAACAATTAAAAACTGATACAACTAAAGGGAGTGAACATGAGTCTAAGCATCATTCTCAGAGACTTTCATTTTAGGTACTAAAAATCGCACAAAAAAAGGCAAGTAAAAAATTAGATCTTTTCATAAAGAAAAAGTTTAGAAGTACTAATATGCACAGTAAAATCTAGACAGAATGTTTAGATTTCAACGAAGATCTTAGCGTTCCATAATTGCCCACTGCTCACAGAAACAAGCAATTACACACCTCAGACAGACTTTCTCTTAGAATATTAAATATTACATTAAAGAACAAAAAATCCCAGCACTGTAAAAACACCCCAATATTCACATTTCATTTCTTGCCTTCTTCCCCCCAGATTAACTTAAAGAATTAATCTTAAGGGATAAAAATCTGTGCTATATTGTGGAGGTCTGCTTTAGAAGTATCATTTCAAACTACAAGCAGACACTGCAGGTCACTTAAAAACTTTTGATTTATAAACAAAGCAATGTAGAAGAAAACAGTGTTACTCTCTGTAGATTCACAATCCTCTTGATATAAACAGTGACTAACAAGTTTGTTAGAGTGAATTAGACCTTTCTTTTGTCTTTGGAACATGTCATGGCCAATTAATACTTCTGTATTCATGAAATAAATGGAACACTATTCTAAAGATAATAAAAGCTGAAAAAGGTAAAACTATGCATCTGGGGAATATGTACCTTTACCTTGATATTAATATGTTAGTTCCCATGTTATTTCAGACTACAGTCCCCCAGCACAGTGGTACTGCATACATTTACAACATTCTTTAAGTAACACACAAAGATAATATGAACATGCTTTTCATCTTTTTCTAAATATTCACTCATTTGAATGTCTGCTGCAGCTTTTATATCAGCATTTACTGTACTCCGCTGAAAAGAAAAATTATTTCCCATAGTCAAAAGAAACTGATCAAAGCACAAAAGGTGTTATGTTTATTATGGGGATGTATTAAAATACAATTTAAACCTTTATAAATAAACATATTATATGTAGATAATAAAGAGTACTACTGCAAAATAAATAGGAAAGACTATACATGTTCAGTATTATCACAGAAGTCACGTGCAACATAAATTAAAGAAAGGCTGAAGGTCACTGATATATAACCCTTCCTGTTGAGAAGAAAATAAATGGCCTATTGAGCCCCTTTCTCCCCTCCTCCCTCCTAATTGTTATGCAATTGTTCACAGGAATTGGGTTAGGGAAGCAATGAAAACAGCACTGCCTATAGCTGTCTGTCTATGACAGCAGAACGATTCATCGTATCAGTCTACCCAGCAGGACATATGCTCTACGCATCATACTCCTACATTAAAAAATAGCAAGCTCTCCTCAAAGGAGCAGACCTACAAGTCATAAACCCATAAAACTATCTTCAGCCATCAAATTACTGTGGTCTTACAGAACTATACTTAAAATTCTACTGAGAAAATACAGCTGTCAGTTTTAGAATGTAACATGAAAGCCACCAAATATGATGATGAGTTAGTTCAACACCACTGCCAAAATGGTGCTTGAACTATGATACTACTGTTCACTATATTAGTTTTTGCAGAAAGCCTTCTACACAGAGAAAGACTATCAGTTTCAAAAAAAAGTAGAACTGTGTATTCATAGAATCACGGAATGTTTTGTATTGGAAGGGACCTTTAAAGGTCATCTAGCCCAACCACCCTGCATGATCTGCTAGATCAAGTTTCTCAGAGCCCCATCCAACCTGACCTTGAATGTTTCCAGGGAGGTGGTTTCAACAGCTTCTCTGGGCAATCTGTTCCAGTGTTTCACCACACTTGTAAAAAATACTTTCCTTATAACTAGAAAAAATCTACTCTATTTCAGTTTAAAACCATTAACACTTGTCCTATTGCAAAAGACCCTGCTAAAAAGGACTGTCCTTAAATTTCTCATAGGCCTTCTTTAACTATTGAAAAGCCTTCTCTTCACCAGGCTTAACAACCCCAACAAAGTTATCCAGTGTACTTCCTCCTGACAAACACAATTAATCAAGCAAGAGGGCGAAGCTTTTGTGAATACAGGGTTTCTCAGACACTTTCTTCAGAATTTATCTCTTGATGTTAGAATGCCTGATGGAAATATGAACCTGCTAATGTGAAAGTGAATTCCAGTACCATTGATAAGCTCAGTAAATTCATGTCAGGTTTCCTTTTAAAAAAGGAAACATACAAAGACTGTGAAAAAAATGTTTTTAGACCATATCAAATTTGGACTTTCACAAAATTGCAGGAAACCTGAGTTTGTCCTTTTATTTAGGAAGAGGAGGGGATTTAATATGCATTTTAGGGCAGAGGGTGTACACACTTAGCACATGAAAAAGGCCTGTTCACATAACACTCATTTATGACTGTACAACCAGCTTCAGTCATTATGGTGTAGTCTTATAGAAAATGTCAACTAATTGATGAAAGTGTCCACCACACCACAATACCATAGGGTTTGCAAAGGGAAGAACAAGGAAATTACTTTTTGTGGACTGAATGAGCAACTATTTTCTTATACTTTAATTGGTTAAAGTTTAGAAATGGTGGCAATCAGCTCAGTCCTACATGCTAATGAAACGTGTCGTTTAATACATATCTTTGGACATGATTTTGAATCTTACAAGAATTTTCCTGCTCATCTAAATACCTCTAACAACAAATGCTGAAAAGGTAAATAATATTTTCATACTAACTTCATTAGTAGTTTAACACTTTTTTTTGCATTATACCAATAACCAAATTAGGAATGTGTATCCACCCACACACTTTTTTAAAAAAGGTATGTTTTAATCTGAAAAGATAATGAGAAAAGAAGGAATAGGAGACTAATTGTTAAAGCACTAAACATGTCAAGAAGTGGCAGTTTTGGGGATCTTTTGGGTTTTGGGTTTTTGGAAACGTGTCATTATTACTCAGCAAGCCCTTAGTTCCTTCTCACTGCTGGTTGCCTTTCCACTTCTGTCTCTGCAAAGACTGACTAAATTGGCAAAAACAAAGAAGTGATTTTTAAAGTCAGTATTTGTAACCGTCACTAGTTCCCTTCAGCTCTACCAGGGGCTATGGAAATAACACATAAGAAGCAATACAAAGGCAAACAGTAACTTTCACTCTTTAGCAACTGGATACTTCCACTTAGTTCTATAGGTACTATAAAGAAAATTTAAAATAAAGAAAAAAAAAAAAAATCTTTATTGTTTCACTCAAGTGGCCAACATTATCTGTAAAAAAGAAAAGCCACCAGGATAAAGAATTGTAAGGCTTTATTGCTAAGAATCTGCAGAATACTTCTCCGGGCCTTCTATTCCCTTCCCTCGCACAATACTATGCATAAAGAATTGACCACAGATGTTACACCCAGCTGGACTGTAACTACACATTCTCAAATACTTCTCCCAGACCATTCAGGAACACAAATAAATATAAAGAATACAAAGAATCAGAGCAGTAAAGAAGAGGCAATGGTAATATATCATCTGACTGATAAAGACCCATCTTCAAAGGACCATCAACTATGGTAAAGATCGTAAAGATATAAGAGAAAATATTCATGATCAATTCTTGTAACAGGAGTTCCATCATTTTGCTTTCATTTTAATTTTTTTTTCATTTACTTTCAGATTTTACTTACTAGTCTCTAGTGAGGCTAGTATTAAAAAAGAAGTCTGAGCGAGCATGACATTTCTGTGTCACTGTATTTCAATACTGCAAAAAACATTTCAGATTCTGAAGAAAGCTTCATAAACTTATAAACATGCTTTGTATTTTACACATTTATATACATAGATAATTTAAACATAAAATAATTAACTAATTTAATACGTAGTATATACACAAGTTGGAAACATAGAGAACTTATGGGTAAACATGTAAACATACTTTGAAATAACAGTATGTATGGCTTTACAAAATAAACATTCAAGAAAAAGAAATTACAATTTGGAGAGAAAAAAAACCCTCAAAACCAGTATTTCTAATAGACTACATATACACATATAAAATCCTATATCTTCCCCTTTTTTGGTGTAAACTTATTTAACCTCCTGTACTGTGAACGTACCCTCAGATTGGTGTACCTTCATCTGATCCAATTCTTCTTCAAGATTCAGTCTACGGAAGAGGAAATAAAAAAGTAAGAACCATAAAACAATCACATAGAAGCCATAAAAACCATTAAAAAAATTAGACCAAAACTGTATTAATATATTGATGGAAAAAAAGTTGTAAACATCAAGGAATCAGTTGTAATTTAGTGACACTTGGCATACTTCAAGCATAAGGAGTTCCAAAATTCAGATACATTTGGTAGTAACATACACTGAAAAGTTTCAGCTGGTCTTTTTTAGTTAAGGAAATGTCTGAGATGAAAAGGATACCAGTAGGAGGTGGAATCCTGTTAAGAAAGAAGTGTTCGGTTTCAGGGAAAACCACCAACCAACACTGTACCTAAGATATACCTTACCATTCCTCTTTTCCAGCAACTATTTGAGAAATGTATTAAAAAATCTCTTCTTTCCTTTTCCAGCCTTGATCTACTACTATATCACTACTGTGGTTTATTCTGTTGTATCAAGCTAAGGTCTGTACAAAAAAATACCAAATTGCTGGTTTTCACTTTATTAAAATTACATACAAATAAAGTTGCCAGAATACCAATGCTAAAGTTTCAAAGTCAAAAAGGGAAATGCTAGAATGAAAGACATTAATTTAAATGGTTCATTTCTGTTTGTGTTTTCTGACACAGTCTTTTATATAGTTGTGCACTACTTTAGTGATAAGATCCTCAACTATTTCAGCCTAGGATCCTACAGCAAACAGAACAGAGGGCAGTCACTTAATATGCAGCTTTGGCTTAAAATATAACCTCATATACTATACAAATATACATTATTCTAGATTAGTTCTGATGGATGGATTGCTACTTTCCACGCAGTAATTTCTGCTGTACTCTGAACAGCAGTACCCAACTGTGTCACAGGAAACTTATGCTTCATAAAATCCCTCTGAGATAGGCATGAAGACAATGGGGCCAAAGTATCTGCTAACTTAAGGAATGCACTTAAAAAAAAAAAAGGTCTTTCAGTATAAACAGTATTTTAAAGCACATTATATGTTAAATGCATTTCTGACTCACCTGGAACACAGGAAGTACAAAGACAGTAAGAAACATGAAAACTTAAGTAACTTGCTTTGCATGACACTTAAGACTCCAGCTATTTTTAGGCTCACTCAGCTGCATTCACAGGTTGAATTTCTTTGCTCTTCTTCCATCCTCCATGACTCACTCATGATTACTTTCTGTATAGAGTACACCCTCAGCAAGTTTGCTGATGATGCAAGACTGGGAGTAGTGGCTGATATGTGGGCCATGCTTCTTTTGATGCATCCCAAGATATGGTCGGCTTTGTGGGCTGCCCTCACACATTTTTGGCTCATGTTGCGCTTTTCAGCAACCAGTATCCCCATGTCTTTCTCCTCAGGACTGCTCTCAATCCTTATTTCACCCAGCCTGTATTTGTGCTTAGAATTGCATTGATCCAAGTGCAGAACCTTGCACTTGACCTTAGTCCCCCTGTATGGCATCCCTTCCCTCCCACATGTTGACTGCACCGCACAGCTTAATGCTGACCCTCTGCTGAGGGTGCACTCGATCCCACTGTCCATGTCAGCAACGAAATTGTAAAACAGCACCAGTACTGATCACTGAAGAACACCACTGGTCACTGGTCTCCACCTGGAGATCAAGTCGTTGACTGCAACTCTTTTGAGTGCAACCATTCAGCTAATTCCTTATACACTGAGTGGTCCATCCATCAGTTTGTGTCTTTCCAATACAGAGACCAGGATATCATGTGGGACAGTGTCTAATGCTTTGCACAAGTCCAGGTAGATGATGTCAGTTGCTCTTCCCTTATCTTTCAATGCTGTAACCCCATTGTAAAAGGCCACCAAATTTGTTAGCACGATTTGCCATTGATGAAGCCATGCTGGTTGCCACCAATAATCATTGAGTGGTGTTTCCCTTTTTCAAGTCAGTGGGAACTCCAACAGATGGAGATAATTTTTCAAATATCATGGAAAGCAGCTTAGCAACTTTATCCACCAGTTCCTTCAGGACAAGTGTATGGATTTCATTGGGTTCCATGGACCTGTACAGCTTCAGGTTCTTTACATGATCTTGAACCTGATCTTCATTTACAGTGATCTCTCTTCCACTCCATTTTTTTTTCCTCTTTTTCCTTAAGACAGACTGCAATCTTCCCAAGTACAGAAGTAGTCAGGCTTACTGGTCTGCAGCTCTCTCTGAAGCCCATTCGGTACAACGGGAGTTAGTGTCAACCTGACAGTCCACTGGCACAGTGGCTGTTTACAGTGAGGTTATAGTTCAGAAGTTTCATAATTCAGTTTCTTCACATCTCCTAGGGTGTGAAGAATACTATTAAGATAGTAACAAATAACTTATCTCTGTGACCTCGTAATTGTTGTACAGTTAGATCTAAGACCTTTGATCTATCTGTGTAAGAATCATAGAACTGTTTGGAAGAGACCTTCAAGATCATCAGTCCAATCATTAATCAAGCACTTCCAGGTCACCACTAAACCATGTCCCTGTGCATCACATCTACGTGTCTTTTAAATACCTCAAGGGATGGTAACTCCACCACTTCCATGGGCAGCCTGTTCCAGGGCTTTATAGCCATTTCTGTGAAGAAAATTTTCCTAATATCCAACCTAAACCTCCCCTGGTGCAAATTAAGGCCATTTCCTCTTCTCCTATTGCTTGCTACATGGGACAATGGACTGACCCACACCTTGCTACAGCCTCCTTTCAGTTGGTTACAAAGAGCAATAAAGTTTCCCCTCAGCCTCCTTTTCTCCAGGCTAAACAACGCTAGTTCTCTTGGCTGCTCCTCATAAGACTTGTTCTCTAGACCTTTCACCACTTTCATTACCCTTCCTTGGACACGCTCCATCATCAAAATGTCCTTCTTGGAGTGAGGGGTCCAAAATGAATGAAGTATTAGAGGTGTGGCCTCAACAGTGTCAAGTACAGGGGGATGAACAGTGTCAAGTACAGGGGGATGATCACCTCCTTCATCCTGCTGGACACACTATTTGTGATAGAAGCCAGGATGCTGTTGGCCTTCTGGGCCACCTGGACACACTGCTGGCTCATATTCAGCCAGCTGTTGAGCAGTACACCCCAGGTCATTTTCTGCCCGGCAGCTTTCCAGCCACTCCTCCCCAAGCCTGTAATGTTGCATGGGGTTGTTGTGACCCAGGTGCAGGACTCGTCACTTGGCCTTGTTGAACCTCATACCACTGATCTCAGGCCATCAATTCAGACCATTGTTAGTTCAGCAAAGCATACACCCATTCAAGCCACGAGCAGCCAGTATCTCCAGGAGAATGGTGCAGAAAGCAATATCAAAAGCGTTACTAAAGTCCAGACAAACAACATCCACAGCCTTTCCCTCATCCACTAAGTGGGTCTCCTTTTCATAGAAAGAGGTCAGCTTAGTCAAACAGGACCTGCCTTTCACAAGCCCATGCTGACTGGGCCTGATCACCTGGTTGTCCTGTATGTTCCTTGTGATGACACTCAAGACGATCTGCTCCATGACCTCCCCTGGCACCCAGGTAAGAGTTACAGTTCCCCACACATCCTCCTTCCAACCCTTCTTGTACGTGGGCAGCACATTTGCTATTGTCCAGTCAACTGGGACCTCCCCAGTTAGCCAGGACTACCGTTAAATGATGGAAAGTGGCTTAGTGAGCATTTCCACCAGCTCCCTCAGTACCCTTGGGTGGATTCCATCCAGCCCCATGTACTTGTGTGTGAATAAGTGGAGCAGCTGGTCGCACACAACTTCCCCTTGGATTATGGGTGCTTCACTCTGCTCCCCATCCCTGTCATCCAGTTCAGGGTGCTGGGCACTCAGAAGACAACTGCTCTTACTATCAAAGGCTGAGGCAAAGAAGGCATTCACTACCTCAGCCTTTTCCTCATCCTTGGTAACTGTATTTCCCTCACCATCCAATAAACGATGGAGATTCTCCTTAGCCCTCCTTTTGTTGTTAATGTATTTATAGAAACACTTCTTATTGTCTTCTATGGCAGTAGCCAGATTAAGTTCTAGTTGGACTTTGGCCTTTCTAACTTTTTCCCTGCATAACCTCACGGAATCTTTGTAGTCTTATGAGCATCCTGCCCCTTCTGCCATAGGCCACAGAGTTTCCTTTTCCTCATGAGTTCCAGACAAAGCTCTCTGTTCAGCCAGGACAGGCTTCTTCCCCACTGGCCCACCTTGCAGTACACTGGGGCGGCCTGTTCCTGTGCCTTAAGGATTTAACTTTTGAAGAAAGTCCAGCCTTCCTGGACTCCTTTGTCCTTCAGGAGTGCCTCCCAAGGGACTCTGTCAATAAGTGTCCTAAACAAGTCAAAGGCTGCCATCCAGAATTCCAAGGTGGCAGTTCTACTGACACACCCCCCTCCACCCCCGCCCCTTACTCCTCCAAGAGTTAAACACTCTTTTCATGATTGGTAATGCCCAAGACAGCCTCCAACCTTCACATCACTCACAAGTCCTCCTCTGTTTGTGAACAGCAGGTCTAGCAGGGAGCCCTCCCTGGTTGGCTCTCTCACCAGCTGTGTCAGGAAATTATCTTCCACACACTCCAGGAATCTCTCAGACTCTTTCCTCTCTGCTGTATTGTCTTTCCAGCAGACATCTCTAAGTCCCCCGCAAGAACAAGTGGTAAAGATTGTGAAACTTCTCCCAGCTGTCTATAGTAGTAGTTGTCATCTTCCTGGCATTTTCTTAGCATCTTCAGCAGGGAAGACTGATGCAAAGATTCACTGACCTAATCTTTTATGGCCCTGCAAAGCTGATGTATCCTTCTACACCATTATCATTAAGCAAGCCTACACATTTCCTAATTGGCTTATTTTTCACTTTATTTAAGCAAAATATTACTATCACAGCTTCAGCATCTTTGAAAACAACTCCTGAAGTGCTTTTTTGGCCTTCTCAACTTTCCTCTTCCATTTGTCCAGCCACTGCTTATTGACCTACCTGTTCTCATCAATGCAAGCTTAAGTTTGAAATGCTGACTTCTCTTAGGGCCACAAAAATCTTCCCCACTGAGTCTTTAGACAGAGCTTTTTAAGATTATTTTTGGGTAGATGGTGGTTTATTCTTTTTGTAAATTTCATTTTTTAAATTTCAGCATGTATTTCAGCTACAGTGCCTTTAATTAAGTCTCCAACTGTTGACAGTCTTTCTGTACCACTTGTTCTGTTTATGGGGTTGGAGTTTTTTGGCCTAGTTGCTTCATCTTTGTGGGTTTCCCTTTCTGGCAAGTGAACATCCCTAGTCCAACTGATTTGGTCCAATCTCTTCTATTTAAATCCGATTATATATATATATATTAAAAAAAAAAAAAAAAAGAGGCAAACAGTGCGTGAATCCATCTTCATAAAGGATGAGATGAGGGGAAATACAGGCCTCACTGCTTTTCCTATTGAAGTTACAGAACAGATCATCCTGGAAATCATGTCCAGTCAGCTAACGGATAAGAACGTGATTGAAAAAATCTAGCATATGGATTAACCAAAGTAAAGTCTTGCTTTATGAACCTGATTCCCTCTGTAATGAGATCACTGGCTGTAAGAATAAAGGGAGAGCAGGTAATGGTGCATACCTTGCATTTGGCAAGGCATTTGAGATGGTCTCCCATCTCCTTACTGACAAATAGTTGAGATGTGAATTGAAAAGTAGGTAAATTGGCTATGAAGTTGCCTGGACTGTTAGGCTCAACGGGTGATGATCCTTAGTGTGGTGTTGAACAGACAGCTAGCAATTAAGAGCATCCCTTGGGGATCCATACCACAGCCAGTACTATCTAATATCTTCATTAACAACCTCGAAGCAAAGTTCACAGATGGTATAAAACTGAGACAAGTACCTCACTAGAAGGATGGACTGCTATTCAGAGAGACCTCACAGGTGGAAAAAAAGAGGCTGATAGAAACTTCATCAAGTTCACTAAGGCAAAGTCTTGTCAGAACAACACCTCATAACAGGGCATTCTAGAAGATCAACAAGCTAGAGAGCAGCTTTTCACAAAAAGTAGGGTCCTTCTGGGCAATGAGTTGAACATTAGGTAGTGACATGACTTTGTGGCAAAGGCAAAAAACATACCAGCTGTATAGGCAGCGTTATAGTAAGTTGGTTTACAAAATTGATTCTGTTCAGCACTTCTGAGGCTGCATGTGTGCCTGTGTCTTGTTTTGGGCTCCTCCAAGAATGACACTGACCTACTAGACTAAGTCTATCAAAGGACTATCACGAAGGTCAGGGGTTGGGCACATGATTTATGATGACAGGATGAAAGACCCAGGTCTGTCCACGCCCTAGGAGAAGGGGAAAATGTATTGCTATCTACCTAATGCAAGGGTTTCAAAAAGATGGAGAAATTGCTTATTAGGCTGGTTAGACCCTGAAACACTCATTCAAAAAGGTCCTGAAATCTTCATACTTGGTCTTTATCTCTTCTACCTTTTGTCAAAACTTGACAAAATCCTAAGCAACCTTCTCAAACCACTAATACTTTGAGCAGCAGGTTGGACAGCTTTCAGAGGTTCCTTCCAAGATGCACAATTGTGAGCTTCTCCTTGTAATGAGGTAACTATTACAGAGATGATTTCTCTCTAATGTTTTCTAAATACAGATCTGTAAACCACTCAAAATCCATAACAGTATTTTTCATTCCATTTTCTAAGACTGATCGTTATAGATAAGTGACTTATTCCACACTAAATTTGTATCTCCATATCTTGTCAAGATAAGGACGCAGACTCTATGTTGGTAGTTGAAACCTTCCATGATTACAGCCTGTCTTTTGCAGTTCATCAGATCTTGCTTTGCATTTCTGAGTTAGTGGCAACATAAGGATGAAAAGATCAGCAGTACAATCTCACTGCTACTTATTTATCATTAAAATATAGGACATCTATGTGAAAGCATTAGGCAGTGCTCCCTTTTTCTGTAAGAGCTGTCTAATATTACACTTAATCCTTTTCATACAGTGCCACTCTCTCACCAGGCAATCCTACTCTGACATTCCTGCAAAGCTAGTACCTGGGCAACACTGTTCCCCACAGATTACCCTCCTTCCTCCAGGTCTTTGAGACACCTAGTGTGTTTGGATTGTCATCTGATGCCAAGCAGTCTAGCTACACATATTTTTTTTTGTTTCTAGCACAGAAATACTTGTAAATTATTTTCTCATTCTGTTGCTTGATATGCCAGCCAGCTACTGTTGAAAATACTTTAAAACAGCTCTTGTGATGTTTTTTAACCTCCCACTACCAACACCTACTTCCTCCTACCCTTAAAAAGAGGCCCTTTACTTCAGGAGTGTTACTGGTACGAGAGAACACTGTCACATCAGCCAGACAGCAGGTCTCATCTCATCCATGGTCCTCCTTACAATAAGGTTGTTCTCCTTTCCCAATATTTATACTCTCTGCAGCAATACATAAAACATATCTTACATATAGATAATCATACATGTCATACTGAAACAAAGCAAATAAACTGCATTCCAATGGGTAGATTGATACCTGCAGCCTGAGCTTAATTTTTTAATTTTTTTTTTTGGTCTGGGGAAGCTTATGCAAGAATAACCTCCCTTTTTGAACCAATTACTCTCATCCTATCCTAATTAGTTTCTTCCTTTCTTTAAGTTTTGTATAATCTTTGAAGCCTGACATGCTTAATTTCATGGATTTGTTAAGTTTTGAATGCACAGACTGGGCCAATCTAGGCCAACATGGTTAGCACTGAGTATATATATAATTAATATATATATATATATTTTTTTTTTTTTCTGAAAGACAAACATTATACAACAAAAACTTCAAACATTATTTTCTACAGAAATGTTACGACAAGTATAGTGCTAACAAAAAAAAAATATATAATCTGTATGGACTTCATACATGGTACATTCATTATACAAAATCAGAAGATGTAGCCTGCAGTTACAAGAATACAGCTCAACAAAAAGCAGGAAATGGTGTAAAGTGATCTTGAAAAGTACAATTCTTTGAAGAGACTGCATGATTGCTACTTTCTCTAGGAACAAGTGAACATGATCAATTGGAAGTAGCACCAAAGAAGGGTCAAGTAAGAAATTTCTAAGGAGCAAGAAAGGACTCTGAGGAACTTAACGTAACTGAAAAAGTCATAGAAAACTGCTGAAGTATAATGCAGTAGTGAAAGAAATGACTCAACTGGAAAGAACAAGGGAAAAAAGCAGGGTTAGGGGGAATGTATGTGCTTTTTAGCCTTTCATATACACCATTATCTCCCTCAGTGTTCCATCACACGTGTGCCAACCTAATAGGCAAGAACTCATGAAAAGAGTTTCATCCTCATGAAACTCTTCCTCCCTCTCCAAAAAACATGTCAAGTGGGTCTGAAATAAACACTTCTGTGTGTTTTTTCCCCAAAGTGGGATTACCTTTAACATACATCTGCCCCACCAGTCTTATACATGATCCATATTCAACTCTTAAACAAAGCAGATTAGGTACTCAAACAGACTGTAATGCATCTGCATGGATTTTACTGACACAGGATGATTCCTGCACTTACCGAGGGTGAAAGGATTGCCTCTGCAATTCTTCAACTCAGAAGGATCAAAATTAAGCTCTGTGTGTGGTAATGAAGACTACTAAACTACTAGAACTAGAGAGTCAGAACTGCCATGTCATAGTTCAGATGCTGTGAATAACAGTATCCAACACTATTTTAGCAGATAAATATAATATTTGCTGTAATTATCTTGGCATACACTCACTGGACTTAACTGCATTGTTTTTTGCATCGTTCTGTTTCAATTAACACATCAAACAATGGAAAGAAGAAACATACCAGGTTTTGATCCTAACTGAAAGGGGATTTCTCTGTGCACTGAAAAACTGGCATTTGATTTAGCAAGTGGTGAGCAAAGGGCATTGTGTTTGTGTCATCTTAAAAGATGTGAGACAAACTAAAGCTGAGAGATGGAATCTTTGAAGATATTTCTACAGTGGAAAGGTAGTTTCTGTGTAAAGTGTTTCTAGCTGATTGTAGTCTTGAGGTATGGATATTGAAAAGAAATCACTGAGCATTAGTATCTGCCTCGTCCATCTTTTGATGGCAGAGACACTGGGAGTTGAATGTGTTTCAAGTGTAGGCAATTTTAAGGATGATATATATTTTAGATGCCTTATGTTAATCTCCATCTAACTGTACTTCTCTAACAATTTATTTTAGGACAGCTCCACAAATTTCACAATTGAGCATAACTGCAGTCTTGACATAAAAGAACGATAACAGGATATTTTAAACTCTTTGTATCTAATATCAAATATTTTGCTCCTGATAAATCCAATAATTACTAAACAAAGTGAAAGAAATATAAATTTACATTGTAGTTAATAATGAACTTAGTGGTTAATTATCTTTCCTATTTCAGATTATAACATTGAGTGGCACAACTATTTGAGCACAACACTTCTCCCAGTAGGGAAATTCAGCAATGAGTGTATTTAGGAACCGCAAATATACAAAAATTTGGAAATATTCCAACTGTCTGCTATGTAAAGCAGGAACATAGAACATGGAGTATGCTTTCAGTTTACCCTTTCACGAGTCAAATGGCAATATATCAGTCGACAAGTAAGGTCCTTTCTAGTTCTCTTTTTCATACTATGCATGTTTTGCTTGAGCAAGCAAATAAAATATATATCATATGAAATTTATAAATCAGCATTTTTGAGGAAAACTGATATTCTGTATTTTTAAATTTTTTTTTTATTCTATGGTTGTATTTAAGTTTGTGTGTTATTTCAGTCAGCGTATCATAAGCAAGATCTCACTATTACATCTATTACACAATTGAAAAACCTAATGTTCTAAGCATTTTACAAGAAAATTATTTTAAGCACCATTTGTACATGGAAGAGATAAAAACTGAAGTACACTTAGAGATGATACACAAAAGGAGGAATATGATGTATGTAGGTGCTGAAATGCTGCTAAGCAAATCCTACACAACATCAACAAAAATAAAAACCAAACAAATAAGGAATGAACAAAGAGAAACTACATAATCCTGCAGTTAGGGCTGACAAATGCAGAGAAGAAAAAACAAATAAATAAAAAGAAGATGACTACAGAAAAACTTAACTCAGACAACAGAAGTGATTAAGATTCTAAATGGAATGCATGCAGCAATGCAGAGCTCAAAAGGAAGTTTATGGTAATCTTAATAGGAAAACAATCTTTTCTTTGGAAAAAAGGGTTTGCTCTATAGACTCAGAAAAAAGATCTTTGAACCATAATTCAAAAATGAATGATGGGATATGAATACAATGGAAATATGCAGGTCAAGATGAAAGACAAACAAACCTGAGCATGAGTATAAGTTCATCACTTCTAGCTCATGATAAATTCACAGATTTGCACCTTTTCTCTTGACAAAGTCAAAGGCTACTACTACTACTGCATTTTACAGAGTCTGTCACATTCGTGCTGTGCATTCATTCCACTATTTAATTCAACTTTTAAAAGTGAAAGTTTCTAGGACAGAATTTAAAATGATAGAGAGATACCAGATATGACCTTTACGCAAATGTTTACAAATACTATGAAGTATTCTGACAACTTACACCATCTTTTATATTGATATGTGGAGTAGGTGAGACCTTGCAGAGTGTTGAAACACCAGAATTCTGTAAATAAGTTCTTAACCGTTAATAAATTGATGGAAAAAACCTAAAAATAGAAACAAAGCCTAACTAAATTTTATTGTGTTTTAAAAACAATAAAAATACTATTCAGAATTGTCTCAGAAATTGCATAAAACATCTTCTGGCTGTATACATGAATAACCTTTGGCAAAGGAGATTCATTACTAGGAATACCTATCAGAAATCCAGACAAAAAGAAAGTAACCACTCAGTTAAACTTTATTATCTTTCATTAAATTCAAAGTCTAAATTCATATCTGTAATGGTAATGCTAACACAGTCAACCACTTCTAAAAGCTTATAATGTTGAAATTGTAATTATTACTTGGACTCTACCTAGATGCATTCTCTACACAGGTTATTTCAATCAGTTTGAAAAGGTATAAAACATTTTTAAAAGACAGCAAACAACTCTGATGGCACTATGAAAGTCTTTTCAGTCCAGGTTAGTCTGCAGTCAGTTAAGTATATTTAGTATAACTGAAAGACATATCCTAAAAAAATTTACTCTAACACCCTACCAAGCTTGCCAATAATGAAGGTTACAAAATTGTGAGTTAATTATGTGATTGCTACTTCTAATTTTAAGAACAAATACATTAATCCTGTATCTATTAGAGTAACTGAAAGTCTTATTTAAAATATGTATTCAGCTCACACACACGCTTTTCTGCTCAGGACCATTTCATAAAGAGGGAGGAAAAACCCTCTGATTTTGCAACGTGCTTGAAAAAGCAATAAAACTAGTGGACTGAAAAAAATACCAGAATTTGACTCTTTCCAGAAAAAATGTCTTACTCTTATTTATATACAAATGTATTTTCTAGCAGCTTTGCTACGTTTGAATCATAGCCCATCACATGGGGAAAAAAAAGTGACTTAAAGCCATAGAAAGACTATAAACTGCGTACTGCTTTTCACCTTTATGAAGACCTGAAATTGCCTCATGGGTTTGAGCCTTCTGCAAAGTCAGGTTATGCTGCTTTTAAGTTTATCTGGTAGAACTGACTGTAGTCCTTCAGTAATTCTTTCTCTACAATAAGCATTTTCTTATCTGGTTCTAAAACAAATCTAAACTTCAGAGACCTTCTGACAATATAACATACTCCAAAATACTTTTATAGTTTACTCTGTTGACAAGAACCAGTTCAGGTCAGCAGCAGTCTTATATGATCTAGATTATATGGTCAGAGAACAACTTCCAAATCTTTCCTAGCCTCGAATGCATCGAGTCCTTGAACTGTCAGTATCTTCTAATACGGCAGGTCAGAAATAGAATCATGGCTTTGTTTCCACATGTCAAGAAAAACCTCAAAGTGGTTTGTTTAATATCATTAACTTCATAAAAGTCATTCTTATTGCTTGTAACATATACATACAAAAGGCACAAAGAGGAGTAGGAGAGCACAGAGAATCCTGTTTTATGTATCAATGCTTCATTTCTATCATCCAACTATGGTTCCCACAGTCTAACTTGGCAATATTAAGATAAGACTGGTAAGAAATCAAGACAGATCAAATCTATCCAACCAATAGTTTATGCTGGTATTGCATACGTTTCTAAAGGTACTCAACCCACCATTACAGTACCTGCTCTTTCCAATTTGAATTCTATTTTATGGCAATATAATACTTTTGGTTACTCCTCCATTTTTGTATTACTCACTCACTTGGAACATAGGAATAGATGCATAATTAAAACAGAGCAATAGAACCAGTTTTGCCAAAGGAGTTACTTCTGATTTCTTTTAGATTATAGCATCAGCAAGAAATGCTCTGTAACAGTTGCTTACTTATCAAGTTACTAGAATAGGCGTAATGCTCATACCATCTGCATATAAGCAGGGCTTCTGCAAAATATACCTTCTTGCTAGAACAAAATTTCCTAGTACTCATCATTTTTAATTGCCAGCAGTTCTAAAGATATCATCAGGAGCCTCACACAGCTCCAAATCTAAGGTACATAGACACATGCACACTGGAGCCTCAATGCATTAAAGAAAAGGTAATTTAGAAAGATAGCCTGAACTATAGCATAAACTTTCTCTCTGCACTTACCAGTTTAAAGGGCTCCTTCCCTCCAGAGTTGCCAACTCTAGGTTAACCCATTGCCAGAAGACTCTAGTTAGTCCTCTAGCAAACCACTGCCTCCTGAGTAATACACACCCCATAAGTCAGTCATTGCTCATCAGCAGCTTTCAGCATTCACAGGTAGGGCCAGCAGGAGACTCCTACACTCCTCTGCATACAGATAAAAGGAATTAAGAGAGCAGGCTCATGGCAGTCTAAAATAAACATCCAAACAAACAATAAGACTTCTTTTCCATTTGTCCCAGGGAATTTTATCTGGAATATAAAACCAAGCAGAGAATCTCATTTCTAATAGAGCTGAATACATAAGAAGGAATAACCCACTGAGGAAACTGACTCCTTCCCAAGGATTACATGTTGTAAGACTGCAGCAGGATGACTCTTTGGAGAAATAAGCAGAACCAATCACAATCTCCTAATGCATACTGTTGCTGGTGTGCACAGGTACCAGGGGGCTAGTCCAAGAGCTGCTACAGTCAGGGAAGCCTTCCTCTGAGTCCAAGAGGTTAACTATTGCCTTTGCAAATGTTTTCCTCCAGAGTCATGCAAGATTGTTAAAGACTGGAAAGCCAAATTAAGAAGAAAAATCACACAGTAGAAAGACTGCTAAGCAAACTCTGCATGTTCTTTATCAGAGCCCTTAAAAAGGGACAGTGTTTCTTAATACAGTAACTAAAATAAGTTTTAAAGACAGGGGGTAGAAGTAGTACTGGGGAATTTTTTTCTTATCCAAAGCTTAAGCCAAATTGTGTAATAATCCTTGCAAGGAAAATGGGACAGCAGGAGAAGCTCTGTTTTCTTCCCCTCAGAAATGAAAGGAGCTTGAGAAAAAAGACAGCAGCTCAACGTAGAAAGGTCTTCTAGGTAAGTAAAACTGAATCGTACTTTCTGTTCATGAGTCTTCAAGTAAAAACTCTACTCTGTAAAACCAGAGTAGAATGCACATGCACGCTATGCATACTTTTATAAAAAGCCCACCCAGAAAACACAGGAAGAGGGTGTTGTAGATTGGGATGGCGAGTCTGATACACCATAATGCAAACACTGATTTTCATTTTCTACTACCCAAAAATTGTTTAGAGTCCTGAGAACCAAGGTAGGCAGAAACTTTTTCCAACTTTTACCTGTGAAATACTACTCTGACAGAAATTCTTTGCTTTGTTCCTACAGCATTATGATTCAAAAACATTTGCCTGCAGTAAGGGCAAAATATGCTCTTTTCATGGGTCTGTATATTTATGTGTCAACTGACAGCCTTGGGAGGTTAGAGTAAACCTGGGAGCAGGTGTTTGATCTAGACTGTGCAAGAGAGCAAAAACCATTACATATGTCTGGAGATAGTGCTGCCAAGAGAAGAGTAAAGCAAAAAGTACTAGCATTAGTTACATTTTGTGAACATTCAAACTATTCAGAGTGATTTACTGGAATGCCTTTACAGGAAGAAAACTGTAAACTTACAGTTTACACAAAGAAACTTGTAGCCTTAATTAACCAAGGAAATGGAATATTTGACTATACAGAGTCATTGAGCTATCTATCTTGGTTTGTCCATTAACTTCCCAGAAACATGTCTTTATTATTCTTGTTTCTCAATTCAGTCACTTATAGGATGGATAAAAATTGCAGGAAGTGGTATGTGTTGGTGCTAAGTAAAGCCTCTCTGATTTACAACCTACATTCAGGAGTGAAAAAAGGATAAAAGCAACTTCCTACACACAAATCCAAGGTCTGTTCACCTAACGAAAAAGTGAACAGTGTTATATTTGCCAAGAATGAGTTTTGAGACATATTTCAAATTAATAGTCACTCAAAACCCAAAGACATGCTAGTGACTAGTGACTGAAATCGTTTCAACATGCAGCATAAACTTTAGCTTGCAAATGTATGGTAGAAACTCACACATAAATTTTATATGCTGTTTAGTAATCTTTCATTTGTTTTACTGCAGCACAAAACCCATCTGATTGAACAAACACTGTTTAAAAAAAATAAATTACATAGTGTGACTTATGCTCACTATTTTAATGTGATTTTTTTCATTTCTTGATAACAAGACCATCAGAGCAGCCTCATAAACAGAAAATATTCAACCTGAAGGGCCATGACTGAGGTACCAGTGTAATCAATGTAACTCAGAGAAGCACATAGGATGAGGACTTCATTGCATGAATATTGAGTGTAATTGTTGCATTCATGCTTTTAATCTTCATATAAGCCTCAGATAACCAACACAATGAAGTCTCTATTACCTACAACCTGTTTTTAGTATGGAGCTGGTTTCCAGTAATGCAAAGTAAGGATGCAAAGCAATTTCTTAATTTATTTATTATACTGAAATATTTGAGTTTTAGAAAATTGGGAAGTTTCCATGTTTATTCCCTTGTGATTATGTTCGAAAAAGCAAATTTAACAATACTTCTTAGAAAGTGCATTCTGAATTCTTTACAAATTTGAAAAAGATCCTGAAACATGAAGATAGATTAAAATTTTGCGTGCATGTGTGTGTTCTGTCTCATGCAGCAAAAGAAAACCAAGTAGTTCATTGCAAAGATCATGCTGGGTCACAGTAAAGGTCTACTTAGTTCCACATGTGAGTTTTTGGAATTCTAGAACTGCACACTTTAAGAAAGAGTTCAAGAGATGGGGGAAAAATACATAAACATTGCTTAATAATCTTTTATTGTAAAATATTACTTGCAGTCTTTCTAGAAAATGTCTCTGCTTCTTTGCAAAGCTGAGATATACCTAAGCTTGAAAATTACTATTCCCCTTCCAAAAGCAACACCATGCAAGGAAAATGGAAAACTAGCATTGTATGCTAAATTCAGATGTTGACAGAAAGCACCAAGTAGTGCTGCCCTTACCAAAATTCCCAGGAACTCCACAGAAAGTGTTGGAAAGAAACCTATATTCATTACTCTTTCATTACTTTCTTAATATAGCCATCTGACAGCTTATGTTACTGGCTTTGGTGTGCTTTGGTGTTAGAGACTGTAGGTTCACGCACTTGTTACTGTGAACATTTCACATAGTTTAACAAGACACACTCAGGACTTTATTTTTATATATACTTATGTATCTGTAGACTTGATAAATCAGAAATTTCCATATAAATGCTGAAGAGCTTTTGTCTAGGCAACAGACATAAGAAAAAGCCAGCACTCTCACAGGCAGAGTGTTGACCAACAGTACAGTATTTCATTGCTGTAACACTCAGATAAAATACAGTAATTACTGTGATTCAACAGCAAGGCAGGCAACATTTCTGTGCAAGCAATACAAAGGGAAGCTTTAAACTTAAGAGTCCCTAACTTTCTCCAACATATCACTCCTATTGTTCTATCAGACAATGCCCAAATTTTATCATTATCACAACTTCAATTCTGCTGTACTCTGTTCGTGTGTTATGGAAGAATATTTAACAATATGAATGCATGTTTTCAGCATGACACAGTCCTAGTCATGTATGAGAAGGCACTGAAGTACAACAGAGTGCTTATGGACATTTAATTATATTATTGGAACAAATACCTGCAGACAAGACAAGTCTGATTAAATATGGAAGAACAAAGGAAAAATATCAACACCTCTTAATTTCGAAAACACAGCAAGCCCAGAGATTTCTCTGTTAGCTAGGATGCAGAAAACTACAAGATCTGGTGGACACAGGTAAGAGAAGTTCGAGACACAACCTTAACAATTAAAGTTGATTAATTTCATAATCCCTGACTGATCACTCTCACAGGGAAATCATGTATTTCTTTCAGTTAGTTGTCAAAGTACCTTGTGAAAACGTAACTGGAAGCTTGCTAGAAAACAGAAAATAATTCTTTTGACAAAAGGGGCCCTGTAAGTTAGTTATGCAAATGACCCTACATGACTTCATGTGGCATTTGCAGTTCTGACTTTGGTCCTTTAAAAACTGCACCCTTTAGTACAACTACTGCTGTTGTTTCCTTATATTTGAAATTATTTCTAGTGGTTTTAGCTAACAGTTGCACTCTTTCAAGTTCTCGCACTCAAGTCTGACTGCCATTTCCACCGAGCAACATTAAGTCCACTCAGCGAACAAGCACCTTTGTCAGAATCCCCTAACAACAGATGCAGAATCTAGGCTCTAATCATTTTCTGTACAACGAGAGGTGGTACTTTAGATTTAGCAATCTTTTTATCCATCCAAAGCCTAAAGACCTATAAACATCATTATTTTACTAAATTTCACTTTGCAGTGTAGAATTATTAATTGCAGTAAAAAGTAAACAAAGCCCTGAGCTACTATAGATTTAAGTATTTTGCAGTAGGAAGCCTGCTATGTCTCAGCACTCCTAAAACTGAAGAACAGAAGGAATACTTTAGAGAGAGTACAGATGTCAGAAGGGCTATAGTCTGTAGGTGACGTATTTTAACACTGATTTAGCATAAATGCACCTTAGTCCAAATTAATTTGGTAAATTATGCAGCTATGGAGTGGATTAAAGAAAAAAACCAAACTGGTATTTGGACATCATACACAACAGAGGTTTAAAAACTAAGTCTCTGATGACTAGGTATTTCCTCATTAGCCAAAGAGACTCTCAAGGTGATCAAACCTCCATTTTTTCATCAGGTTCTCTATTAAAAAAATAGAATTAAAGAAAGACAGACACATTCAAGAAGCAGAGGAACTAATAAAGTCTATGTTTACTGCCACCGTTCCAGAAGAGTAAATTTAGCTTTCTTCCACCATACTCGTTCTGATAGCTAAAAAAAAGCAAGAGGCATCACAGGCTGGCAAGATACCACTACACAGGGTATAAAACAGTTGCTTTGACTCTACAAAAAATCAGGAAAGCAGAAATCATTAGGTCGTCTTTTCTTAAAAAAGCAAAGCTAATAATAAACTTTAAATAGCTGCAACAGCAGAGTAAGTATGGATGCTACTGCGCTTGCAGTGATTCCACATGCTTCAAAGATCCAGAGCACACTTCCTACATGGAGGACATGCACAGCCACCCAGGCACTCAGAGGAAAGAATGACTACTAAAGGTTCTTTGAATGATATGGCTATCTCTTTCACTTTATAAACATTACCTCCTTATCACTAGCTGCATATGACTGTACCATATGGACAACCAATTTCCAGTTAGCTGTGAAGATAAAGACATGTCATAATGTCTTATGTTGAAGAACAGTACTAGGGTCAAATAACTCAGTGTCACTCGCATCAATTACAAGATCTTCTACAAAGTAACCCAGAACAAAAGATGTAAAATTGTAAAGCTTCCACAATAGTTTCTTTGCAGCCAACTATACCTTTCCAGAGCCTGTACATAAAGGCCAAAGGTGTGGTATATCCCTATACTTCAGCAAAAGAGAATTTAATATGGAAATACTGAATCAGTTTAAATTAGCTAGCTTGCAAGCATCAGTTCAACTGGACATGCTACATACTAATTTACCTTGAATTTCAGCAAAATCCAAGTAACACAGATACAAAGATGAATCTAACTAACATGGGAAGAAAAAGTTGAAGGATATGTCTGTCACTACATTTTTATATAAAGAAAGACAATATTTAGCACTTAATATCCAAGATTAAAAATAATCTATCTAAAAATGTGAGAACTATACTAGATTTATGTATGTGTGCATGTTTATATAAGATCTCTATAAAAACGTATCTATCTGTAAAATGATAAGCCTATACAGAAATGTTTTCATTTAATATATTCCAGTTCTATACAGCTGCAAGATGCTGAATCTTAAAGAGCTAGTGTTGCACAGTCAAATAAAGGAAATTTCAAATTTTGTACCTTACTAGATCTTTCTCTTGCAAGTTTTCAGCAGTTTTATGCAGCTTAAATGAAGATATATTTATTCATGCATGGGTCACTCTCCTCTTCAGCTAAGTGTTAACCACTTTTTGAATAGCACTATGTTTTGCTGTTTCCTTAAAGCAGAGTAAGAGTGATCAATGTTTTGAGAATGTTTTTCTTAACACAAAACATGAACATCAATACAATACTTGCTTCCGTAGCCTGCAATAACATGGTACTTAACAGGAAATGACTGCAGTGTAACACAAGTATTGCATACTTTATAGGGAAAATGACTCACGTGAGAAGACCAAAATAGGACATTCTAGCAGAGCTGCGAAATTGTTTTCACTTGGTCATTACCATAATAAACATTTAACAGAATACTTAGGGAATTTATTTCAGCTACCTCTTTTCATTCCTGTTTGTAACTCTTCAATTTTTGGCAGGAATTTAGCTGGTAGCTGCTACTGGATTTCTTAAAACAATGAGTTGTGAGGGCTTAAAAGTTAGACTATTTTTTTAGCTACTGGTTCAGATGTCAAAGTGAACTTAAATTTTTTGAACCTTTTTATTTTGTTTTAATAAAAATTAGTTTTTAAAATAAGATTTTATAACTCATTAAATTTAAAATGCAGCTTTCAACCCACATCATGTGGTAGAATATGATCTGATATTCTTTGTTAAAGAGTAAATAGTGGGGGAGGAAGCTTAATAAGGAATTCAGGTAAACTATTACTAAAACAAGTTTCTATAGAGTCAGCTAATAATTATTCTGTAATGTACTTAGTATAAAGAGAAATCATATTAATAAGGAAAAAAAAAACCCCTTTCTTCCAGGGTAATTTTGTGAAATTCAAGAGAAAAATAGACATAAAGTGTTGAGGACACACTGAATCATCACAGTTTATTAATTATTATGTTTCACTAATCTAGTAAGGGGGGATTATAACAATAAATACTTTCTTTTACATGCACAAACGTCTCAAATTTGTACATCATTATTCATGGAGAGTATACAGCCCATGGCTCTGACACATATTTCATTATTAATTGCAAAGTAATACAACATGCACAAACTATTCTTTACCAATTAAAAAGAAAAAAAAATGGTAGTGACACCACCACACATTCTGCATCAACATTCTCCAAAATATTACATTAGGCATTCTGAACTTCATGAAAACAGAAAATTTCCAGTATTTTTAAGAAAAGGTGTCTAAATTTACATCATGAACAATGATTGTGTGCTAGTGTCCAGCTTAAAAGACGCATAGTGTTCAATAATGTAAAAGTCAAAGCAATCCCTGTGATGAGAAGAAAACTTTATAAAAGAGAGGACCTGACAGAAAGTAGTGGCTGACACAAAGTCTTTCCGCTAATTTCTACAGAATTTAGAATTAGGCACCACCAGAACAAGTGACTTTACAAGCAACTTCAGTTTTTCCTGACTGAAAAACAGATTTCGTAACTTACAACCTGATTGTTTACAGTGCATTGATATTGGTAATGACTGCATTTTAGAACCCAAGATATGCATCAATGGTCTTTCCTTCATTTTATTCTATACTTCATTTGTTACCCATCAATTTTCAAAGCAATTTATGCTATGTTAAAGACGTTTTACTTCATTGTTCTACCCCAGGGAGGGAGGGAGGTAGAGAGGCTGAGAGGGAGCCAGGCAGGGAAAATCTTCCTTACAGGTGAAAAACAACCACAAATAATCCTGTTTTCCTACCATTCACCCTCTGGCATATCAGAGACAGAAATTACACATATTTAAAGTTACAGAAGACTTAAATCAAAACCCTGTACAGACACTTCTCTTATAGCAATGCTGCATTCCATTTGGCTTACACACATTCTGAATCAAGTATGATCAGTAGGGTCTGTCACATTAAGTGCATTCACTTAATTCATTCACACTGTGTGCATTCACACTAGGCCAACCTGACTTACACTGGTTGTTAAAATCACGCTTAGAAGTAATTGGTACAACTTTGTACATCACCTCTTTTATTCATAGAGCTTAAGAAAGAACACTTGAAATATAAAGAAATCCTATCCACAGATCTAAGAACTACAGTAAATTTAGAATTGGCTTTCTTAAGAAAATGAGCCCAGATCTTGAAATGCTCTCCTGCTTCAACAAATTAAAGACAGTCATTATTAGAGACATACATTAAAGACAGATATAAAAACCACAGGAGTTACACATTCATTTCTTGCTTACTTCAACTAGCAATAATCTACATTGCCCATAAGTAGTAAAGAGCACCTAAACCCAAGGAATTCACCTTTAATGACCACAATGGTGCACTGACTTCTTACTAAGTACTATGCAGAATTTTAAGTATTCACTTTGACTTAGAAACTCTGTATTTTGAACAGCTTAACTGTTTGCTCATGCCACTTTGCCACAGACTAGTGAAGGCCAATGATCTCCAATGTACCAGACATAAGGGTGCTGTTGCCCATAAATGTGACTGCACAGGAAGGAGCTGTAGTAAAATGGTCCAACAGTAGCAACTTTCAGGGTGTGCACAAAACATAAACAATCTCTCTTTCATGGCTTTGTGTGAAAAGGAAAGGCTTACGTTACTGCTCCTGAGTTACTGTTGCCTGTGGCGTGTTGATTAGCAATGAAAGGAAAATTACAACTGCAATTACATTAATGCAAGAAAGTGCTCTTTCCTACATAAAAAATCAAAATAAACAGAAGTAGTAGGTGTGATAATTTGTTGTGATAGTTTCAAAACAGCAAACAAAGACGTAGAAATGATGCGACAAGAGCCGGAACACAACTGTAATGGGTGGTTATAAGAATACCCCATGCAACACAGCTACTGGCAATATTGTATGTAACATGCTAAAGCAGCTTATGGGCAACACAAGGACTTAGATACTACAAAACAATTTGCTGCTGTTGAAATTCTGTGATAGTAGCCTTCATGGTATCTCCACAAAAATCAGTTTACATTGTGACCCATTGGGAAAATATATTTTCTTTAATGCTGACAAAAATGAAAACTGAATAAAAGTTTCTATGATGTCTTGATTCTTAAATTAAAAAAAAAAATCAACTTGACTTACAGAAAGTGTTAAATAGCGGCAAAGGCCTAATTATACCATACTAACTTCCTTTTGTCTAGTATAAAAGGACATTTTCTTACTTTGCCGGGCTGAGTATAATAGCCTATGAATTATGAGATCAAAGCAGCAAACTGTATGTTTTCTAAAGTAAGAGTTTCCTTCACCAAGTTTTACACTTACTACAGCTAAAAGAGCTGTGTGAAAGGATCAGCACTAAACCCAAAGGACAGGCTGTGCACAGCAAGAAAGAGAGCAACTCCCTCGTGCTTTTTGCAGGTCACTACCAAGGACCATGTTAGCAGATCCACACCAGACCCTTAACAGGCAGCTCTGCTGCTACCAGTAATTAGCTTGGACAGCTCTGGCTCCAGGAGTAGCAGCAAGGCTACACCATAATGAGCTCAGCTGGGATTAGCAGGACAGGGCAGGGAACCAAGAGAGCTGAGGCATTCTGCATTGCGTATGTATCACAGAGATCAAACAAGGATGGCTGGCTAGGTTATCCCCTCACCACCTCATTCCAAAAATGAAGCACGGCAGTGTGTAAAATACAGGCTAATGAAGAGCGACACCTCCAACAGATGAGAGCCACATTAATTAACACAATCCCTAGATCATGGAATACAGTTTCTGTTAGTGCTAGCAAACTTGTTACTTGTCACTGATTTAAAAGAAAAAAAAAAAAAGGGAAAAAAAAAAAGGGAAAAAAAAAAGGAGGAAAAAAAAAGAGCTGATGTTTTCCTTTTCTGCTTTTGGTAGAAAATGGTTTTATCTTGGAATTTTGCTAGGAAATCTTATGTGCCCTGCAAAGCAGTACCTTCAGAAAAGAACAGTAGAATGTTTCTTTATGCAAACACCATTTAAGAAACAAACTCACTTTTCAATCAACAGCTTTTTGTGTTCCCTTTTGAAAAAAGCCAGTTCAGTCCAAACAGCATCAGAATCCTCTTGACAAAGCTGACAGGGGTCTGCATGCTGATATCTGCTTTTACTACTTTCAGTCCTGTTTATGAGTAAAAAGAGATTGTTTATTTTAAAATATCTACATGTTTTAAGACAACAACATTAAAAGAACCCTTGCTTTCAGAAAATACAAATTTTAAATAACAGTATCTACTGAATATAAATCATGTACGATGTACGTATTCTGTCAAGCATGAAAACTTAAATGTAGTATTATAGAAAAGTTCAATTACATAGTTTCAGACAGATATCACAGCATGGCTCTCAACTGACAAGTGGCAGAGTGCTGTCACTCACATTCATTCTGTCAACATTCCTTACAATACTGGTATGGGAAAGCAGAAGGTGAAACCATCAGACAATCTCTTGGAAAAGAAAATGGGAAAGCCACCAGCTCCCCTGATGCCCCTGCAAACCAATATGGAAGTTTCACTAATACCCACTCTAAATCAAACTGTTGATCTATGCAGTCTAATGAAAGAATAAACTATATGTGGGTAAGATGATGCAACAGGAAAACAGCAACACAGAAAAAGAAAATGAAAATATTTCCATTTTTTCTGTCATGAAAATATTTTATGTATTTTAATAATGCAAAATATAAAATTTGTATTAAAAAATCCTTTATAAAATGAATTTAAAACTCTCTGCAATCTAAATTCCTACTGGGCATAGAAACAAACTCTCAGAGAATGTGGTAACCTCACAAGGCCCCCATCGTCTTTGCAGTCACGTATGTCAGTGGAAGTTGTACGTACACTGACAGGTGGATTAGGTCCCATCAGCTGCCATCTCAGAAACAGATTCTAATCTGAGAAGAATCTGAAAGAATGGGGTCTTCCATCACTTACAGATGATCAGAAGTGCCACGGAAATACTTGATACTGAGTTCTTAATACACAATTTACATTACACCAGTGATATAAGGCTTTTTGAGATATCAGAAGAACACTGTAAGGTATAATCATTCACAGACTGTTTTTATTTGTGTTTTGTCGACTTTCCTTTGTTTAAGCATACTAAAAATGAAAATCAAGCCTGTTTTAGTATGATGCCTTCATACAATTCTGTTCTGACTACAAAAATGATCAAAAACCTAATTTTCAGCTCTTCTTAATTATAGGTGAAAAAAATCAGATGAACAAATAAAGATTTAGTGTAACACTTTACCCAATATCTACTTTTCACAAACACATTTCTATCAGGACACAAGCTGGTCTTATTTATTTTAAGCCAAAATAAGTTGCTTTTTGTCTCTATTTCCATTTTTTTTTCTTTTAAGAAAAAAACCCCACAAAACACAAATAACAAAAAAACCCACACACACACAAAACCAAACTCAAAAACAAAACAAAAACCAAAACAAACACAAAAACCCCCAATCAACCAAAGAAACACAAAAAAACACAAAACACCAAGCTATCAGACCCAGACCACTCATTGATTCACCATACATCAAAGTTGGGTTTTACTGTCTTTATCTAGATTGAATTTTTCTGTCTTTTCCGCCTTGGCCTCTCAGTAGACCATGAATGCCGACTTAGCTTTAGACAAAGAATTTAATAATATCATTGTATAAAGTAACTATCATCCAGTACATTTCAGTCATTTCCATGAATTTAAAACAGTGAGCTAGAAGATAAAATCATCCATGTTCTTCCTAAACAAAAAAACCTTTTCATTCCAATTTAAACAAATGTATCTTTATTTATGCTTTGCATTTCGAAAACATCTTCCTGTGCTACCAATGCCTGTAGCAGATTTGTACCTTGCTATTATTCTCATCCACACTTTTTTTTTTTTTTCCTTTTCTCTTTTTAAAAGACAAATCATTCTTAAGTAAATGCGATAGTATTACAAAGCAATGAAAATCTTCTCAGATAGGGCAAAGCATTACTTACATATGAGGGACAGTGTTTCAGGCACAGGAGGATGCTTTATGTCATGATGGACTCTCTACCAGTTCTGCAGCAATTTTTGTGACACTGTTTTCAGTCCAAGAGTTACCACGTTTCTTTCAAGTTTAGTCATTATTGCTCTAATTATGAAAATAATTAGTTTAGTAAAAAATATATTTACTAAATTGTAGGTGAATGCTGAAGTCCTACTAAAGCCTCAAGGATGCAAGGACCTGCTCAAATGACTTTCTTGAAATAGGGCCTGAAAAGCTGTACCTCAGAAATGTCTGACAACTGAAGTGGTAAGAAACGTCTTCATACCTCCAAAGATGTTTGTTTACCAAAAATTCTAACTTTCTCCTAAGGATTTCAGAAAAAAAAAAAAATTCTGTGTACAGTTTTCACTGTTCTGTATAGAATTTAAGGGATAATTATATATGGAATATTCAGTATTTAAATTTCATGTGGTAGAGTTATTCTTCTTTCCATTAATAAAGATACATTACTGCAATATTTTTGAAGAATGACCAGAAATAATGGATTTTATAATCATTTAACAGATGAAAACACCCTGCTTTTCATGAACACACTACTTTTTTAACTATTAAGAAGTTGATTTTAGGAATAGCCTCAGCTCATGTTTGAATCACTAAATATTAGAGGGTGTTATTTGTATATTTTTAATGCGTAAAATTATTTTTACAAACTACTTGAAACATAAGGAGCAATTGTTCTATTATAGAAAATTAAAAACATACACAGACAACAAATTAATCAACAGGGGAATTAGACAAGCATAGATAAGCAGCCTTAGAAGACCTTTGCCCAGTACTCAGACTCACAATGAGATCCTAAGTAAAACAAATCAAGGCATCAGCTCAATATATTTCACTCCTGTTTTCAACTGTAATTTTTCTCATGTAGGGGTACACCATGTATTCTGCTTTAACAAAGGATAAAGTCTTGATCATAGTAGCTTCTTTCTTCAAATCAAATTCTCTTTTGAATACCTATATAATACTTCTGTTCGGGAAATGTTTTTAATGAGCTATGTAACTTACCTGCTATCACCCTCTTTCCACTGCTTTAATTGCTCTTTTAGTGCTCTGTAGTTGGTCTGTAACATCTGCATCTTCTCTTTTCCTTTTTCATGGGCTGCTCTTAGCTCATCGGCTTCTTGAGTCTGTGTAGAGCCAGAAAACAAAAATTAAATTGACACAATGTAAGAGACTGTCACACAGATCACAGGAAAGAGAAGTTACATTTAAGTAATCATTAAGAGCCTCAGAAATCTAAATAGAAAGATCATGAATCACAATCCACAATCCTTGAGGTCAAATTTTTCTTATTGTTACTTAGGCAAATTTTGCTAAGCTTGCAAAATGTACTTAAATATCTTTTTCATGCTGCTGAGAAGTTTTTAAAAGACAACTACCAAAATGTCAGTTTTCATCCTGTGAAGGCACTAGTCCAATACATTTAAAATTACACAGATTGAAAAAAAGATTGTTGGCACTTTCTTTTCCTCCAAACTCTTTTTTTTTTTTTTTTTTGTTTTTTAAATTCTTTTTCCTGTGGAAAACTAATGTCCATATTTTCAAGAGAAACACCGTCCACACTGAAGTCCACATCAAAAAACCTAAATTGAAGAGGTTTCAGGACTTCCTTATGTATTAATTTGTTACTGTAAACATAAATAAACATGCAACACCCACACTTTATCCTCTGTCTATGTAATAAACAAGCAATAAAATCAAATTTTGTAATGGCTTTTATGTAATCAAAATTATGTGAAAAGAGGTACTCCCTTTTTACAGAATGAAAAGATATACCTTGATTTATATTACAAGATAACTTTAAGCAAGTAAAAAAACCTGATTTTCCTAGGTGACAATACTGTGCTCTGAAAAAAGATGAGCATTAAGAAGAGGAAATTCCACAGTAAAGAAGCAAATAAAATTCTGGCATGCAGCAGGGAAGAGATCCAGACATTACCCCATAGTAAAATTTGCCAACAGTGATTCATTTCCAGTTCAATGGGAGCTCTCCTTGTAGAGCAACTACAGAGCATGCTCCTTAATCTCTAAGTAAATCAAAATATTTTATTTGCATATATTTACTGCTTACAAGCAAGAAGAGCTTTTCAGCATTATTCAATAAATAGGATACACCAGTAGACATAGAGCTGAAAGTATTAGAACTACATCCCACTATAAAAACATGGCATGGGTTTCTACAGTAATGCTAACTACAAAGTACCTAGACTATGCTTGGTTTATAAATGTAGCCCAGCTTTCATAATGCACAAACAAAGCTGAAAGATCCCAGCAAAAATTTCAGATGCTAATATATATATATATATATATATATAATTCCAGAAGTTTTCTGGAAGTAACTTAGGCAACACAAAAATGTAGATTTAGAAACAGGTACCAAAGTTATCCTGCTATTAAATACTTTCCCAAAGAGGCACTGGGTATTTTTTCTGAAACAACATCTAAAGCTGATACACTTACAAATTTAGAATTGATTTAGAAGTACTTTCCACTGGTTTTAAATGGCTTATATAAATACTGCAATGATATTAAAAACAATCACCACAAAACCAGCAAGATAAATTTATGACAAAGGGCATAGAGAGTATTACTAAGCTTCGCTTGACACTACAATAGGAAATTTTTATAGAAATCCAGTTATTGATGCTGTGTTTTCAAGAGAAGTTCATGAAATCATTGTTCTGAGGTTATTTGATATTGCTAGCGAAAACTGATCACGTCTGGCAAGGTACTGGAAAATAATGTCTTCAGCATAAATCCTCAGAAGCTTATTAGTGTCAATGCCCTTCCAGAAATGCAACCAAGTGTAGAATTTGGCCTTTCCTATTTATGAATCTACATTTTTCATTATTGCTTACCTGTTTCATTATCCATGCCATTACTGTTATTCCCTTCTCTTATCAGTTGCTCTGCTCTCTAATACAAACTTTAGACAATTGTCTAACAGAAATTAGACAACTAAGTGTTCTAATCACTCTCTTACTGCATCATTAAGCACTTCAGAACTTCAAATTTACACTTTAGTTCCCATAATCTCTCTCTGATTGAATTATGTTTTAATAATTAAACTGTCTTCAGTACAGTTTTCTATATATTGACAGAAATGGGACAGAACAACCATCTCTAGCAGTGCTGGATTTCCAAGTTACTCTCCAGCTCTCCACTGTCATTCTGTAGTACTTCCCATACAATAATGAAAGACAAAAAGATCAAGTCCAATCTGCAGAAGCAATCACCCAATTGCCTGTGAAAAAAAAAGTCACTACTTCAAAATCGTGTTGAAATTAAACCGTAAAAACTGCTGTTATAATAATACAGTGATTAAATTCTTTGACTACTCTTAGGTTGAAATAAAGTGAGAAACCTGTCCATTACAAAAACAGTTTTTTCCACAATTAGTTATGTGTAAAGCCACAGTATTAATACATTTTTGGCATCTGAACACCATACATGGAACAGGACTACATACGAAATCTAAACTAAATATAAGCAGTGTGCCATCACTCACATAAACAAGTATTAAGGTGGCTCTAAAGACTGATCTAAATATCCTAGTTCTAATTGTCTCAAAAATTTTAAACTTTAAACAGAAAGGATGAGAAAACTGAAATGGAAGGTCTCCTATTGCTTTTGAAAACTTCCCATTTAAAGTCAGAAATACATCTTCTAGGGATCATAGTTGTAGAAACATAATATGGGAGAAGAGAACGTGGAATTCCTAGTTCATACCGAATATCTAACTCATGGCAACCAAACTGCTACTTATTTCTTAAAGGCCAACAGCAGACTGATGTAGTTATGCTTTGAACTATTCTAATAGCTAAGATAGCTTGATAATTTGTTATTCAAAATCTATTAATACTCTTATTTACTTTGACACTCCCTAACAACGGTGCAATCACACATACTGTGTTACTTTTAGTACATCCTGGAGTACAAAAATGAAGCTGATTTTGTACCAAAACTATGAACATTCTGAATTCACATGATTATTCTAGGTATATTAGCAATACAAACAGGAAGACCCAACCTTCCTTGGCCAGCAACGAGTCAGATGAGGACAAATGCAAAATCCTAACAATGGGACCATTCCCTTTTTTGTTCCTTTGTAGTACTGATTGAAGCATCATATATTCCTGCTCCTGAAAACCCCATAAATACAGTGGTTCATCTTTTTTATTAATTGTTACTAATTTTTCAGAAGGACTGATGGATAAAGTCACAATTTCATCTTCAGGATACGCATCATCGATTTCTTTATTGATCAAGCATTTTTCAGAGCAAGTATATTTCAAGAAATCATAGTTAACACTTTGCTTGAGGGTGCAATAATGCAACTGCCAGATTCAAACATGTTGATCACATGCATTATTCTTTGTTGGAACCAAAGCCTGAGAGGAGTCTAATATCAAGAAATCATACAATACCAATGCAATTTCTGCAATGTTAATGTTATGATAGCTGAGTTCACTGTCATGCTGGTAACAGCATCATTGAATTCTGAATGTAGTGCCACAACAGCACTTAATATGTTGACCAGCTTCTTTGCACTCAATTATAGTACTCTGCAAAAGAAGTCAAACAGGTTTCCTAGAGAAAATGCAAGGAGTACACATATTTAGTTTCAAGGGGAGATAGAAGACTTAGCCCTTAAAGACCTTATGGATTAACAACTGTGATAAACAAAGACCCCATACTTGCAACATAATAAAGCCACACAGATTCCTAAATCATGCTTTGACATGAAGCAGAAGCAGCAGCAAACGCAGTATGACAAACAGTAAAAATCATGTGATGAGGTCATGTAGAGAGAATAACAGTCCTTTTTCTTTTGTACCTGCTTAGAAAAATCAGAGTGCTTCTCTTCACTCCTCTTTCCAGAAGAAAACAAAAATAAATGTGGAAGTCTCTTAAGAAAACAACCATAATGTTGTGTGAGTTTTGCTGCCAAGGGCGGAGCAGCTGTAGTCCACAGTACAACAATAATTTGTAGCATCAGCATCTGGCAGGCCAACTAAGAGCAACAAACAAGAGGCCAGCTCCCAGGTAGAGCTGGTAGGACACACCTTACATTTCTCCATAGAGAAAAAACCAAAACAAAATTAATCTTATGAATCCCACAAAAAAAGGGGCAAGACAACCTGTAAGTTTGAATTTGAAGTCTAAATCATCTTTCCTGTTCATATACCCTATGTGCATTAAGACACTACATTAAACCCTCTCAAGTATAGAGGGTGACAAACTTTTTTGCCTTTGACTTAGCACATATTAGTGTCTTTTTTGAATGAGTAGGAGCTTGGGACTATGGTTTGTAGGGCTTCTCAATTTTTTTCACTTACCTGACTTTTATGACAGCATGTTCAATATACCACTTCTGCTTTGTAATAAACAAGAAACGAGAGTATGAATTGTGAATGTTTAACAAAATATGACTCAAGGTTTGGGTTTTGCATTCTGACGTGAAATTTGAAAACAACAGTTCACTCAAAAGGTACAATTTTTTAAGTAAAAAAACCCCAAACTAATATAAAAAGGGACCAAAATGTGAAATTGTAATACATGCTTAATTAAGCTTTTCTAGCAAGGGCTGGGGCAGGAGGGTGTTTGTTGTTGTGTTGGTTTGGGGTTTTTTTACAGCTTTTGTTAAAACAACAGCTTTCTAAGACACAAATTCTGAGACTACAAGGGGTGAATCTGTTACAAGCAATTGACTTCAGCATTTTAAAATACAGGCTTCACTTTACAAAAAAAAAAAAAATCTCTTTGTACTTTCTGCTTAACTTTATTTCTATATGAATACATTAATTTCTCAGAATATATATTCTCAGACACAAATTTTGAAAGTGTATTTAACAAGCACATGTTATTCATGACAGCTTGACTTAGGCTTCCAGAGGACTGCAGGAGTACCACCAACACAAGATTCCTAGCAGTAAAGGAAAAAGGCAAACAGTGCTCTCTTATGCTAACACACTTACCGTCCATAACTATATATGTATTTTGCAATTTTTAAAATGTCTGTTTATTTTGGTATATCTTTATCTGTGCAATCTTATAGCTAGAGGGTTTCTTTATTTTTATTTTTTTAACGTTCACCTTTAGCTGTAGTGTCTTCCCCAAGTTTTCAATCTTCCTTTCAGCTATTTTAAGCTTCCTTAGCTCCTCCGACTCTCTAAAAGAGCTCTTTGGGGACAGAGACCTTGAACGTTTCACAGGTGGTTTCTGGAGAATAAAACAAGGACATGGTTGAACTAGTTGGAACACTGGGTTATGAAAGACATGCAGAATTAAAGAAGTGGTAATTTTGAATACTAATAATGAATTATAAAAAAAAAAAAAAAAAAAAAATCTGCATGGAATACCAGAGAAATAACAAGCAGAATTACCACAGCGCTACCACTAAAGGTTTCTCTGTGACTCGTTAATGAGAATATTCATTTACATTTACATTGTTTCTTTCAGAATAATGATGTCCCATTAGGGAAGACTAAAGGGTTATAGACTCAGAAATGCAAGAAACCTCATTACAAAGGAGGGGATAGAGGCTGGTCTAATTGCTCTGTAAGGGTCCAAGGTTACACTTGATAGGACAACCAGAAACAAGAGGGAAAGGATTTTTTTCCCTTTGAAATAGTTTAACACACTGTGAAGTTGAAGGAACAATATGCTTGAGGAATATAAATACAACAGACAGTAGATCTTATACCATAATGACCATATGGTCATTAACTATAATGTGACTAACTAGAGACAAGAATATGTGTTTATATTATGTACAGCTTCATATAGCAATCTGGAGAAAGAATATGCGAAAGTAACACTTAAACTGGGCAGCTTTCTTGTTCATTCTATGTCATATGTCCTTATGGCAAAGAAAGACCTCATCAAATTAGACTTTCTGATTTTCTGAATAACTTTGGGTAAGGACAGAGAAATAATAACACACCCTTGTTATTGATTAGGTAAAATGCTATTATGCAAATACATAAAGTCAAACAAAAACTTAAGATTAATTGTGATTATTGTTGTTGCATGCTGCCATTTCACTGTGAAAATAACTGATTTACAACAAAAGGAATTTAGGATAAAGTCTTCTTCAATACTGTATATTTCAACATTTTGACTACTCCATTAAATTAATTTAATCTTAAATAGAATCTTAATTAGCAATTGGCCTTTTTTACTTTCACCATTACCTTACAGTATTATGTTTACAAGAGTTTTGTATGTTTAGAAGACATTGTATATCACATTTTCACTTTAAACATGTTTCCAAAAGGCAGTAAAAAAATTTATATATAATATCACGTACATAAGAATTTTCATATTGCAAAGGTGTTTTTGGCATTTAGGCGTGTGTTACTTCTGTGTCTGAAATGTGCCTGAATGAGATTTAAAATCTCAATGTCAAATGGACATATTTTATATATTCCTGTCAGTTCCTTTACGTAACAAAAGAAACTAAAAGGAAGTTTTAATGAACATCTAAAAGAGTATTCCCAAATTTATGGGGTTTTATATTGTTAGTATAGCATTACACCAAGTACGAGTAGATCTTATTAAAATTGTAAGATTACTGATTTACATTTTTTCTAGTAATTCTGATAAAGATATCCAGAAGTTTATTTCAGTTAATAGATGTGGATAATATCAGTAAAGATTTTAATCACAAAACCAAATTAATCACAAAACAATATGCACAAAACCAGGCTGATCCCTTTCAGATGTTTGAAGCAGAACAACCCAAGACCAACATATTTAAATCTTCAAAGTTACAGATTTCTTAAATAGAACTAAGATCTTAAATAAAACTGCCATCTTCCACATTTCCTAATAATTGAACACCCATACCATTTTTTCTAAAGGTCCAAAATGCATTATTTTTCAATACATAGTTAAATTTTAAGTTTATATACAGCTGACTTGGAAAATCACTTCTCTGAATTGAAAAATAAAAGGTCAAAGAACTGCATTTGTTTCCAAAGATGACAAAAGAAAAAAAAGTGGACCAACTGCACCACACTGCTATGAGTAACTAGGTAGTAAGACTTTATGGAGGAATTAAGAGGAAAACAGTAGAGAAAAAAATGTAAAATTCACAGTCTTCCTTCTTTAATCACAGGTGATCAGGTATTATCAGATACTATGAGTACACAAAAGGGTTTTTTTTTATACACATACACACAGATTTTATCTATAGCTACCTGGGATTGCACTGCGAATCTTTTTCATAGGGCCATGCCATGGAAAAAAATAAAAGAAAAATTCTAACTCTTCGTGGATATGGAAACAATTCCCTGTGAGAAAAGGTGGGATTGGTGATGCAGGTTAAGAAACATCTTATTGAGTAGTTTTTTACCAGTTTAGTGATCATACTAGAGGTGTGTGGAGAGATGGAGCTGGGTCTGGGCTTTACAGCTGCACACAGGTAATTCGAAGGCAATATTTGCTAAGAAGAAAAATGGTTTAATTTTCGTACCAAGAATGTAGTAAAACATCCTGTTATTTGATCGCTACAATTCGGAAGATGGCATCTGTAATACCCTTTTCACAACCTGAAACTCTGTTGCTGCCTCAGTGAGGTTCAAGCATTTTATTTTCTATTCAGTCCCCAAATTTTATGGTAAATATAGACATACATGTATAAAATATATACACAAATTATAATGTTTTAAACACTTCCTAAATGTTTAGGAGTAAGAAAATGTCCAGTTTTATACTGAAAGAATGTTCATCTAACTCAGTAAAGGGCAACAATAGAAGATTTTTCAACAATGGATCCTAAAACATGTTTACACAAGACTAATCCAAATAGCAGAAAATCAGAAATAAATAGGCTTTGTACTATCAATAAGCATCCAAATTTGTAATAGAAAATTTAATGTAAATAAATAGCTGGTAGGTGGATGGGACACACAGTAACTGTAAATGGAGGTACAGGAAGAAGAAAAAGAAAAGATGTCTCTTTCTGAACAACCTTATGGTACCCAACTGAACCATGAAAGATACCATAGGATGAAGATGGAAATAGTCACTTTCTTGAAATCAACTGTTTTCTGTTGGATGGAGTCCCAAAACAAGTCAAGAAAAAAAAAGCAAACATGGGAAGCTGTAACTTTTACTGAAATGTCTTGGAGAACTTTTCTACATGCACAGATTAGATCAGTTCCTGATGGGTGTCACGGTTTAGGGTCAGGGCAGCCCCTCAAGACCTGTAACAGATGCTCTCTGTTAACACCCCTCCCTCCCCAGAGGGGAAGAGAAAGGGAATAAGGGAGAGAGAGACTTAGTGATTAGAAAAGGAAACTAGAACAGCTTTAATGAAAATGAAATTAATAATTATAAAAATGGAATATATCCAAATCTATACAAAACCAGTATCAAACCCACCCCCTGATGGTAATTCCATCACCGTCACCACTGATGCTGTGGAGCAGGCATCGGGGCAGTCCCAGACTGGGCCCTGCAGCAGAGGGGAGCTGTGTTCAGGAGATGGATTCTGGTACCAGGTTCAGGAACACACAGGCCGGGGTTGAAGGCAGAACGGGCAGAGTCCTCCTTGGGTGCTCCGAGGAAGGAACCGAAAGAGGACCCGAGCCAAGCCAAGCAAAAGCTGTCAAGGCAGTCCAAGAGGGGAGAAGAGACCAGAGACCCTTCTGATTCCACAGTTCTAAACCTAATATGGCATATATGGGATGGAATACTTCGTTGGTCACTTTAGAGTCACCTGTCCTGTCCGCTCCTCTATGAAGGTGCAGTCTTTCACTTTCTGCATCCCCCAGTGTGGTACACAAGACCCAGCAGTGGCCTTGGTCTGCACACCAATCCTTGGTAGTAACTCTAAACATGGGCTGTGATCACTGCTAGCAGCAGACACTGTCTGTGAAAACAGGATGCTGACTTCAGACAATGCAGTTAATTAGAAAAATTGAGCTGAAAAATAAAAATTACTGAACAGAATTAGTTCTGTTTTCACTCAAACCAGGACAACAGGGTACAGCAATGAAAAACTGGGCAGAAATTTTAATGGTTTTTATCAGCTGAAGAAACAGAAACATTTTTGGAACCGAAACAGTGGCTAAGAAGATACAGGTGGGGTTTTCTGGAGAGGATGAATAGCAAATTCTTGATTCAGTACTGCAACTTAAGTCATGCCTTTTCATATTTTGACATTACAGATTTAGAAGAATGCTATTGAATATATATCAATAAAATGCAATTATATCTCCTATGCATCATACAATGGAAAAGGTTAGCTAAAAAACCTCAAGGACTGTGTTATGTAATCGGCCAGTAGACATATGAATGGTAATTTAACTACATAACAGAAAACTCACATAGCCCTCAAAGTTTAAGCTCCAAAGAGAGCTCTAGCATGATTGAGCAACTGACTCTTTTTACAAAACGGCATACAGCCGTACCACTTTCAACAGACTGGACTATGAGATTTACAATTGCCTCTAAGTACACAATATCATAAAAAATGACACCACATACGCACATTTAACAAAACGTTTAACCAGTGCATCATCAGAGTTGTGGTGAATTGAGCTAAAACCAGTTGGCAGCTGGTCACAAGTGGTGTTGCCCAGGGCTCAGTTTTTGGGCCAGTGTTGTTTAATACCTTTATCAATGATCTGGCTGAGGGGATTGAGGGCACCCTCAGTAAATTTGCAGATGACACCAAGTTGAATGGGAGCGTTTATCTGCTCAAGGCTAAGGACGCTCTGCAGAGGGTTCTGGACAGGTTGGATCCATAGGCCGAGGCCAATTGTATAAGGTGTAACAAGGCCAAGTCAGAGTCCCTGTACTTGGGCCACAACAGCCCCAGGCAACAGTACAGGCTTGGGGAAGAGTGGCTAGAAAGTTGCTGGGCAGAAAAGCACCTGGGGGTACTGCTCAACAGTTGGCTGAAGATGAATGAGCAGTGTGCCCAGGTGGCCCAGAACGCCAACAACATCCTGGTCTGTATAAAAATAGCATGTCCAGCAGCAGTAGGCAAGTGATTGTGCCCCTGTACTTGGCACCGGTGAGGCCACAGCTTGAGGACTGTGTTCAGTTTTGGGTGCTGCAGTATAAGAAAGACACTGAGGTGCTGGCGTGGGTCCAGAGAAGGGCAACAAAGCTGGTGACAGGTCTGGCGAATGTGTCTTATGAGGAGCAGCTGAGGAAACAGGGTTGTTTAGGCCTGGAGAAGAGAAGGCTTAGGGGAGATCTTATTGCTTCCCACAACTACTTGAAAGGAGGTTATAAAGAGGTGAAGATCAGTCTGTTGTCCCATGTAGCAAGTGATAGGACAAGAGGAAACAGCCTCTATTTACACCAGAGGAAGTTTAGATCAGATATTAGGGAAAGATTCTTCACAGAAAGTGTTGTAAAGCAGTGGAACAGGCTGCACAGTCACCAGTTCCTGGAGGTATTCTAAATATGTGTACACGTGGCACTTAGAGACACAGTTTAGTGGTGACCTGGCAGAGCTGGGTTAATTGTTGGATCTTGAAGGTCTCTTCCAACCACAATGATTCCATGATTCTGTATATGTCATTTGCACTCTGCAAAACCAAACACAGGTGGGAGCATACATTCATGTGGCCACACATACCAATCAATTACGATACTAGTGACAAGTTTGTTTTGTCCAAGACCCTTCTTTTTAACAATTTCCCAGTATTTTCTTTCAAAATTTTTGGCTTATTAGAGTAGAAAGTTATCAAAAGTGTCATTTGGATCAGAACTGATTCCATGCTTATTTGTTCTTTGTGTCCTGGGAATGCACATAAGCAGGAACAAAGAGTTAACATGACAGTCTTTGTGAAACCAAAAGGATCATGATAGGAAAACAAGAATTGTATATCCAACATATTCTTCCTGTCATATCATGCACTAATAACTTCTGTCATGGATACTTTTGTCATAAAAGACTGAACAAGGTAATCAGAAGATACGTCATTGCAAGGGAAAATCAGTAAAGACAGCAGTACTAACTTCTCTATTTAATATGTATATTTTGTGTTCCTAAATGTTTCTATGATTTTCCTTACTGTCTTGCCTAAACACAAAGGATTTGTAAGCTGTCAGTTCAATTCTCAAATGTTTTAATAGAGACTGTGTGCACATGTGAAGGAGTGAACATATCAAACAATCCTGTGTATTGAAAGAGCATGACTAGAAGCTACATATCAAAACAGGAAAAGATTCTCTATAATAGGATTTAAAAGTTCGTATTTAGTTTTACTCGGGGGAATGTAATTGCTTTATTCCTGATACAGTGATCATATCATGACCAACACTGTACTCTTATTTACATTATTCTGAGGAAACAAGAAATGACATTGTGGTGGGTTAACATTAGCAATAGGTCACACATCCACCCAACTGCTCGCTTACTCTCCTTCCTCACCAGGACAGGGGAAGAAAATAGGATGAAAAAGCTTGTGGGTTGAGACAAAGAAATAGATAGCTTACCATTCACCATCGTGTGCAGACTTGACATGAAAATTTGTGTTACTGCCACACATAAAAGGTTTTGGTAGTAAGAAACAAAGAAAATACTAAACTAACACCTTCTCCCCACCCTTCTTGCAAGGGTCAACTTCACTCCTGGCTTCTCTACCTCCTCCTGAAAAGTGCAGAGGGATGGGGAATGAGGAGGTACAGTCAGTCCATAACTCTTCTTGACCTCTCATTGCTCCTCACACTTTTCCCCGGATCTAGTATGGGATAAACCCGTTCCAGAGTGGGTCCTCCATGGGCCACAGTTCCTGTCAGAAGAACCTGTTCAGGCATGAACTCCTTCCCACACACCGCAGTTTCTGCGAGAGAATATCCAGCTGATCTGGCGTGGGCTCCTCTACAAGCTGCAGTGTGGACATCTACTCCATGGTGGTCCTTTCCACCAGCTGCAGTGAAATACCTGCTCTCATACTTGGAGCACCTTCTCCCTCTCTTTTGTGGTGTTTGCAGGGCTGTTTCTCACCTTTTGTTCTTCACCCTATGCTGCCTGTGCAGAATTTTGTCCTTTCTCAAACATTTCCACAGAGGTGCCACCACATGCTCCTAGGCAATGTTCCAAGATACAACTTTTCCAAAACCAGAATACAGTGCAGGATATTTAGAAAGAACAAGCCATATAGTTTTCAAAGGAAAAATGTGGAAAACTGTGAGAGTCCTAAGGAAGCAGAACATGGTGGTCCACCCTTGGAAAGTATTTATATCACACAGAAGCATGTTTCTGTTTGCTTCCTTGCTACAGAAATCTCTTCCAAGTTTCCTATATTATATACAATCTCAGTTAAAAAAAAAAAAAAAAAAATTAGATGAGGAGGTGGCTGAGCACACTGAATAGCATTATGACTTCAGCTAATTTAATTAATCATTTAAAACCACAGAATTATTTACAGATATAATTCATTGGCTATAGTTTATAGCTGTTACTGTTACCTGGTGCCTAAATTTAACATCAAGTCTTCATGAAAGAGGCAGTCCAGCATTACACAGAATGCTGTAATAAAAGTCAGAAGTATAAGCTTCAAAAGAACATTGTTGTCATTCTCCACAGAAAAAATCCTACATCATACTTTAAAAATCAAGCATTAGGAAAAAAAATATTTATAAAATCTTAATAATAACCATTTATATTTCTCTGATTGTTCTTCCAGGTAAAGATGGTCATTCTGATAAACACCAAAAAATACCTGCTAAATATTCATGTTAACAAACCTACACAAAATTTATCCTTCAAATATTTCATTTAATTAAGAATCCCTTATTCAGTATTTAATAAGGTAAAACCTTCTACTCCCAACAGCTATTTTAACAAGTGTTTGGCAGATAACACAAGAACCATTCAAACAAGCTTCCAGAATTACGAGCAGCATCAACAGATACTGAAATTATTATCTGGACCCTTGAGCAAAAATGTTTGGCTTTACCAGCCTGACTTAGACACAAATACGCAAGACAGTAAAATTATCCTACCTCATGCTCTCTTCCAGTCCTTATACTGTTACATTCCAGGGTATCTGTAGTGTATAAATCATGCTCTGATAGGTTAAGGCTTGCTTTTTTCCTTTTTTCCTGTAAATGGTCAACTTCAGATTTTTGCATTGTAATAAGACACTCTATCTCACTTAAAGAAGGCTGCTGAAGTACCTAAAAAGTAATAGTATAGGTATATTACATTAGTAACAAAAAATCAAAAGCATAACAAACTAAATTTAGATAAAATTGCCTAGAGAAACATATTATTGATATTACAAGAACGTGTAAGAGCTGCAAATAATTCTGCTTTTGTAAATGACTCATGAATCCATAATCAAAACCAGATCCCAAAGTGTTAAGCATCATTGGCCTATCAAACATGGGAAAAAAAATCCCCACCTTTAACTGCATATTCTGTCAATAAAGATATTCTTAGTCAAAAACTGCCTCAGAAAAGTAGTTCTATAATCTAAAACTACAGCATGTATTCACTGCGTCCATAAACTCAGATAACACAGATGTTGTGGTCAAACTTAAGACTAACAGAAAAAATAGATGGTAACTCTAGATCACAGTGTAATTCAAGGCAGGTATGTCATTTCATGATGCCATTGAATTCCAGGAGCATTCCAGCTATCACTCTGTTCACAGCAATTCTCTGACACAGTAAAACACTGACACACACTGCTCTCCTTGGCCCTGTTACAAAATCTGTTCAGACCAAAACACATTTTCACTGCTACCAGCTCTAAGTCATATCCCTGATGTCCAGTAGGGGACTCACATATGCACACATGACCAAGAGTGGTCAAGTTACAGGGGCTTAATAAATTACTCCTAGTCAGCTGAGTTTTCATTAATTGCCTGTGATCACAACCCACTGTGTTACAACTGCAAGGCAAAAAAAATAATGAACTTACCATAAGAAAGAGCAATATGCCTGTTGTGGTTATCTATGTCAATTACAAAGTGAAATGCTTTAGCTCAAACTTCCTCTACAGTGTTTTAAGGCTGGGGACAGGCATTCACCTTACAACGGCTGTGCCAGACAAAGGTAATATAATTCCCAGATTGTCAACACATCCAGGCTGAAAGTTAGCATCCCAACACTACTGGTCAAAGAAGGGGTGACACAAAGCCCCGGCCTAAGCAAATGCATGAATAAAAGGGCAGGTTACTTTAAAAATCAGTCAACGCAAGTGGCTTGAGCTGACCCAACTGACCTTGTATTGGACTGATTAAGGCAAACTTATGAAAACTTATTGCCAGCAGTACTGACAGCAATGACAAGCATCTAGGAAACAGTAATGTTTTCAATCAACAAAGCTTGATCCAGAAGACAGCCTTCTCAAGGTTGAGTTAGAAGTTTTATTTCGTACATACTTTCCCTAATCAGTGAAGTCCTGGCAACCTGACTTGCTTGCAACTGTTTGAGCATATTCTTAAGACAAATAGCCATTTCAATGGAGAAGAAAGATTTGGTATAATTATTATTTGCTCCTACTATCTCAATTACTAATATGTTCCAAGTTAAACAAATCAGGTGTACTGACAAAAATCAGAAAAGGCAAAAAAAGATTAATCAAATCAAAATATCTCCAAATTCATGCAAATCAAGTCATGAGATGGTCTAGAGTTGATTAAAATCAATCAAGCAGACACCCTAGTAAGCTTAGTGTTTGAGAGAAACAGGTTAATGGGCACAGACCTTTTATTTCTTTCTATGCAGAATATGAAACTTTTTATAAAGCATACTGTAAGCTCAAACTTTCTACAAATAAATCCCAAATTAGAAACACCAAACATTTATTCCAGAAAATGTGCAACTCCTCATACAGCAAGCAAGCACAGGAAAGTTGTCAGAGAGTGAAAGTTGCCCATGTTTTTGCTGACTGTTCCTTAAATAATCTCTGTTGCTCATTTTGCATAATTTAGGCCATATGTAGTTGCAAACAGATGTCATTTCTACCTATGATCAGCAAAAGGCCAGTTTATAACTAGAAGAAAACCCTATGCAGAGAAAAAAAAAAAACAAAAAGGAAAATAGAAAAAATGAGGAGACAAGTCATGCATTGAAAAGAACATCTAAAACTGAGCTTTTTCTTCATTTGGCCAAAATCTTAGCATCATATAAAAAGAAAAAAAATAAAATGACACAAACCCAACAAGATCTAGAAGACAGATACAGTGCTAGCAGATAAGGGAAATGTGATTATACTTCGGTTAAATAATTATGGGATTTTTTACTACTTTATTCTTATTCTATTTTATTTTACTACTTTATTCTTACTAACAAATACACCTACCAATGTCCTACTTTATTGATTTCACAGCTGATTGCAAAGAAAAAGACTTCTATGTGTAACATAAGTTGTACAACTACATTAGCAATTGAAAAAAGAATCAACAGCTTCCATCTGTTATAATAATTTTAATTCATATTATCATTACTTTAAAAAGTCTACAACTGTTAACTGCTGCTGACTTTTAAACCATGAGAATTAATTTGTGTAATTCTCATGGTTTAAAAGTCAGCAGCAATTAAAGCTAATGATTAACTACTTAATGTATCAATACTTTTTAATTTCTTCTTCCAAAAAATGAAATGCAGATTGTGTTGAAATGTATATCCATTTGAGTCACAAAATATAGTACGTCCTTACTCCATGATAATGAAGTTCTGCTACTGACTTTAATAGGACCAATACATGAACAGTGTTCTTCATTTGGTCTGGGTTCCTTTTTTTTTTCCCTACTCATTTCTTCTTCCAAAAGAGATCTGTAGAAATTACCACACAGGGATACTTATTTCAAACTACAATACTGTCAAAACACAGCTTCTAATAAAACTACAACAACAATCTTTGTGTACATGCATAAAAATATATTCTTCAGAAACCTAAATACAACAAAAACAGTCTTAGATCTTAACACTTCCAAAATGCCTGTTTTTACCCTGAAAGTATTCAGCAGAACACTGTTACTAACTTGCAATAAAATTTGGGTCTGTGATGATACCCTAAAAACCTGCTCAATTTTTTAAGTATGCATGTGAAATTTCTTCAGTATAGGAATTCTAAGAACCCAGATATAACCTGAAGAGATCCAATTAAAAATTCAGGTTTTCCTTATCAAGGAAGTCCATCTTAAGAAGAGATGGCTATTATTTTCTGTTAAATTTAACATATCCTTCACTATTTGATAAATATTCTTCTACATTTCCTAGGCTTAGAAGACTTTGCTTACTCAAAAGAATTTTTAAATAATTTTTTAAGATATAAAAAAAAAGATGCCCCAAATACAGAAAACTGGATGAAATTTCTCTTTCTGGTCTTTTGTTTTAGATTCATGTCTATTTAACTATATATTACTACACTTTTATGTTTCAGGTATCCTTGGTTAAGAGAAAAAATATCACCATAACCAAATCATTTTGTTAAAAGATTTGGCAATTATGAGCATCTCAATTCCTTCTGTACAAAATACAACTCTATGAACAACCTAGAGTTACAAGACTTTTGAATCAGGAAAGAAGTGCAATTTCTTCAGATCCTCATAAAGAAATGTGACCTTTTCTTGGCTTTTCATTTTCTAGCCTTACATCTCAACTCTTATTTGTAATCTAAAAGATAAGGTAAATATTACAATTAGTAAGGCCAAAAAGGCAAATAAATTGGACTTTAATGGAGCTCTGATTTAAAAATACTAACATTACAAGAAAAAACCCCACAATATTGTGTTTCAAGACTACAGAAAACATTCAACATCCAAGCTCTGTATGAAAAATATAGTCCAATTTCATAGCTAAGATCAGAAATCTGCAATCCAGAAAAATTAAAACAAGTTACATGTTAATAGGCAGCACCAGGTTCTTCCATAGCTTCTGTCTCATGATTATAATTGTAGATTTTTGATCTTACGAACTGAAATAGTAACTCACCTAAACAAAGAGTTCCATGAAGGTTCACTTTCTAAAGTATATGCTGAATCCTATGTCTAAAACTAAAATTCCCATGAGACAATTGTTTCACTGTAACAAATTTGATCCTCTCACACACTGTCTACATGTTGTATGCAGCAAATGAGGCTTTCTCTCTGTTTTAATGATCCTAGATTAGATTCTACCTGCAATACAAAGTCTAGATTAATGGAATAATGGTTTCTTCTTTCACTTAACAAAATCAGTTTATATCACCTCCTATTCTTGTCATAACAGATACAC